>OY744606.1:43516918-43896918 GCA_963556255.1 Allolobophora icterica | reverse complement strand
GCGGCTGTGATGTCCTGGCACCGCCTCAGAGCAGCTGTGGTTATCATGGCAACGCCTCAGAGCAGCTGTGATTATCATGGCAACGCCTCAGAGCAGCTGTGATTATCATGGCAACGCCTCAGAGCAGCTGTGATTATCATGGCAACGCCTCAGAGCAGCTGTGATGTCATGGAAACGCCTCGGAGTGCCTTCGCTAAATTTAAATGTTGCGTTCAAGTATAGATATTCTTAACACCAAGAGCACTGTACTATTTACTTGCTTGCTGACAGACAATACTATCCAAGATTCATGCTTCCAATTATATCCGATATGCAGTGATGAACTGGGTGCAGTGATGTGTATAATTTGTACACCGTCTAGTTATTAAGCTGGAAATGTAAATCCTATTTAAAGACTGTGTAATATTTAAAGTTAGATCTGATTTAATGCTTGGTCTTGTGATGCCTTTTGTTTCTCCCAGTCTGTCTACTAGTCGAAGTTTTCTGTCTCCTTTGAGGATGATATATTGTCAGTTATGAACCTGTTACAGTTACATGTTTTCCCTTCTTCTGTAAGATTTTGTGGGTTTTGGCAACGTGAGGCTGACCTGTCTTGTGATGGTGTATGTTCAATTGATGTTTTCTGTAAATAATTGCCCATTAAAATAACATTAAACCCAAAGCGAGCGATAATTTGGTCATACTCCTCGACGACCTGTAACAATTGTTAACAGTCGACCATAATTGCCCTGATCCTACCCTTATTTTCTGGCTTTCCTCACCAATCGGATTTCAACAGCTTATCCAGAGGATTCTGAGTCTTTTCCTACGGCTTATCTTGAAGTGACTATCAATTGATGTGTCGTGCTTCACAATAATGGCGCTATATGAATCGTTAGGTTAGATTATATAAGATCTTACATTGCATTGCCTTACCTCACTCTGCCTTATCTTACTTTCTGATGTAGCCTACGTCTTGCCTCTTCTTGGCTTGTTTAGTCTTGCCTCTTCTTGGCTTGTTTAGTCTTGCCTCTTCTTGGCTTGTTTAGTCTTGCCTCTTCTTGGCTTGTTTAGTCTTGCCTCTTCTTGGCTTGTTTAGTCTTGCCTCTTCTTGGCTTGTTTAGTCTTGCCTCTTCTTGGCTTGTTTAGTCTTGCCTCTTCTTGGCTTGTTTAGTCTTGCCTCTTCTTGGCTTGTTTAGTCTTGCCTCTTCTTGGCTTGTTTAGTCTTGCCTTGTCTTGTTTGGGATTACCTCCCGTCGTCTGACCTCATCACCGAGATGATGTATGATGTCTGGCTTGAAATCTTCTCTGTTTTCTGACGGCATTTGTTGCGTTACGTTCCCCCCACCCTCTCTGCTTCCACTCTCAATCTCTCCTCCATGCTTTCTTCCATGCAGTGGCCAATGGGATTAGTTTGCACTAGAGGACAAGGAGTTCATTCCCTGCCTCTCGTCGATCCCTGTCTCCTGTCAATCCTTCCTTGTCCTTTTACTTTTCCATTATTCGTCAACTGGGACGGGAATGACAAGCCCCGAGCAAAGGCCATGCACCCGTGAGTAGGACGAGATGTCATGCAGTGGAAAATCAAAGATTACAAACGCATCGATCAACAAACGAGAAGGAAACGAAAAGATAGGGAGAGACAGATAGACGGATAGTGAAGAATCGGGAAAGGAATGGAAAGAGAAGTTAAGACGGAGGCGGTGGAGCTGGAAAGGCATAGATGCGTGCTGGTTGTATCAGTCACTTTCTGCCACTCCATGGTCAGGTGAGGTCGATGTCGCCTGGACAGTAGGCCTTCGTCCCGCTTTTCCTCTTTCATTTCCAACTAACCACGCACCTACAAACAGAGGCGCGTTTACACGTAGGCGCACTAGGCGCGCGCCTAGGGCCCCCAAATCTCGGAGGGCCCCCAAATGGTGGAAAATATTTTTTCTAACTATAGATTTACCCAATACAATTATCTTGTGAGAAATTTATCACAATAATGGAGACAATTTTAAGAGCTCAATTTATTAAAGAAGTAAAAATGGCCACGTATTTCGCGTTGATTGTTGATTCAACACCCGTTGTCAGTTTTTTTTACTAAAATCATTAAATCAAATAACTTCACATTCCTTGAAAATAGCTTCTATATCTAATCATAATTACAGTGACAGTGTCAATAACACTCACAAAACGGCTTCAAGTTCAACTCCGTCTACAAGTTCAGAAGGGCCCCGAAAACTGTTTGCGCCTAGGGCCCCGTTTTCAATAAACGCGCCTCTGCCTACAAACATACATTCAAGGCTTTTTCAAGCGCATACGCCCAAACAAACAATTCTACCTATACACATTGAAATGCTAAGTGGTCGATAGCTATCTTAACATCGTGTCCGAGATTTGAATTCAAGTGCTGTAAGCGATCCCTGTTAAGTTGTCAGGCCTAGCAGCAAGCAACGAGTGTGTAGTGTTTTGCTTCAGCAGAAAGATCCCAGATTTGTTGTCACTGGCGTAAACTTGTCCAAAATATTGGGGGGAGGGGTGGAGCATTTGGTTATTTTTCTACACTTATTGCATTTGGTGTAGCCTACTACAGTCCATCTCAGTTATTGGGGGCACGTGCCCCGGCTGCCCCCCCCCAGAGTCAACGCCTATGCTTGTTGTATTCGAGACCAAGGTCTTGGTCTCGAGTGCACTCGAGTTCGTTTTTAAAAGCCTTGGTCTTGGTCTTGAGACCAAAAGTCTTGGTCTTGGTCTTGAGGTTCAAAGTCTTGGTCTTGGTCTTGGTCTGGCAAGACCAAGGTCAAGACCGGCTGTCAATATGAACATTCATTTAACAAACTCAAGATTTAAAAATTATCAAGCCTGTTTGCATCATAGCTTACGACAATAATCTACGGACGGATACAAGTCTTGTTGGTCAGGAAAACCCATCGGCAGCAGCAACTAAGTTATGCTGTATCTGGAAGCCTTGCTGCGAATTTTTCTGAGGCAGACAGTCTGATAAACCATGGGAGGATTTAAAAAAGGCTCACGATTTGTACATTTAAATCCAGTGCTTGGAAAGCAACTGTGTGTGCCAGCGACTTCAGCACCTAGGGAAAGTATTTTTTCACATAGCGGAATTTTTATGAGCCCCTACAAGGCACGTCTTGTTCAGAAAATTCTTAGCGAATTGGTTTTTATGAAATACAAAATGCATTTGGAATAACATTTTGCATGAAGGACTTTTGTTAGTACGAATTCGGAATTCTCTGCAGTCTGCATTTAAAGTTAATTTGCTTGAATAAAATAAAAGACTAACGTGCTAATTAAATAGCGAATAGTCCGACTTGACAATTTTTTAAGAAAAAGAAGTCATGGCCTGAATGTGATTTTTTTGAGTTTTGGTCTTGGTCTTGAGGTTCAAAGTCTTGGTCTTGGTCTTGAGGTTCGAAGTCTTAGCCTTGGCCTTGAGGTTCAAAGTCTTGGTCTTGGTCTTGAGGTTCAAAATCTTGGTCTTCATTCATTCATTCATATGGAGAATTTATATAGCGCCTCTTCAAGGTTGTCTACTCAGAAGCACTCCCGACCCAACCCCGGCTGAAGAGTACAGTCTTGAGATTTGAATAAAATGTGGCGGAATGGGTGCTTGGGACCAAGCGAAGCGCTACAGGGAGCCCATTCCAGATTGCAGGGCCAGCGATGGAAAAATCACGGCGCTGCCTAAGGGCGGTCCGTGAGCGGGGAACCAGAAGCTCAGCCTGCTTAGAAGAGCGCAGGGAACCACGGCGCTGGATGTTCAGGGTGGAGCGGCAATGCTCTCGCAAATACACAGAGGCCTCACCCACAAGGCTGCGCCACGCTAGGGCAGAGACCCGATAGGCAATACGCTGCACAGTATTTTGTGGTCTTGGCCGTGGTCTTGAGGTTTAAGGTCTTGACAACAAGACTGAAAGATCCTACTACCATCGTAGATTCGAAACAACCGTTCCCATGTGAAACCAGATTACATTATAAATAGGTATGGTCTGTTTTGCATTAACAGCTGAACTGTCTTACATGATGAGAAAACTTAAAACGATCTGAACTATTGCTTGATTTATAGTTCACTGTAGACTACTGTGTATCGATATTTTTGAACGTAGGCATCAACCTCATCAACCTTCTCCAGTAAATCCAGAACGCTGTAGCCCTTGCTATCCACAGAACCCTCATGATTACAACTCCAGTCCTGCGCTCAGATTTATTCAATGATGGAAATGTACCAAAGAACGTGAAGTCATTTGACTTAGAAGATAACTATTGAACTCCCAGCTCTTCTGCATTCGAAATTTACTACCGTGACCGATTCGCCTGTCATCCGCCCACACAATAAATCGCACATCTGTTACTTCACATCGTCTGTAGAATTTACGTTTGGTAAATTGCTCGATAGCTCAAATATGCTCCAACTGTTTGAGACATTCTGTGACCTCACTCCGAATTATAGCAAATTCCTTATGACCCATTAAGTCAGCTCATAAACCCTGTTTTATTTGCAATATCCTCTCGAGACTTCTTCATTCAAAAATGAAATCAGTACTATCCTAACTCTTTTGTCTTTCTTGTGGCTCGAATAGAACAATTAGGCAATAGAAATTCACGGCAAAAAAGTTCAAAAGTCACGGCAGGAGTTTGTAAAAATGGGCGAAAATATACGGTAAATTCACGGTATGAAATCACAGTTTTATTTACTATGATCCGATCTCCCAAACAATAACGCGAATAACAAAGAAACGAGGCTGTCGCTATGTATACTGTATTAATACCTGTCCGTTGAAATCTGACGTCTTCTAGGTTAAATTTTGTGCCATCTGAATCTGAGGTCTTTATCTGATTGAATTGGATCCACCTGCGATTCCACTCAACTGATTGCTTATGTAGGTTCAAGGTTTATTCTCATATACTGAAGCACAGATCAGCTGAACGTTTTTTTTATAAGTTGGCTAACGATTCCATCTGAGTCATGTATGTCAGAGTGGGATGTCTCTGTAACCTTGAGCGACATTTAGGGTTGCAAAACAACGGCATATTTGTGAGGTACTTTAAATGCACTATATTAAGTGTCCTCATACATACATACATACATACATACATACATACATACATACATACATACATACATACATACATACATACAAATACATACATGCATACATACATACATACATACATACATACATACATACATACATACATACATACATACATACATACATACATACCTACATACATACATACATACATACATACATACATACATACATACATACATACATACATACATACATACATACATACATACATAAATACATACATACATACATACATACATACCTACATACATGCATACATACATACATACATACATACATACATACATACATACATACATACATACCTACATACATACATACATACATACATACATACATACATACATACATACATACATACATACATACATACATACATACATACATACATACATACATACATACATACATACATACATACATACATACATACATACATACATACATACATACATACATACATACATAAATACATACATACATACATACATACATACATACATACATACATACATACATACATACATACATACATACATACATACATACATACATACCTACATACGTACATACATACATACATACATACATACATACATACATACATACATACATACATACATACATACATACATACATACATACATACATACATACATACATACATACATACAATACATAATTATTCAGGATTGTGTGGGTCAGTGCATGCATTACGAAAAGCTTAATAGATCATTACAACATTAGAGCGCAACATCTTGAAGGTCATAGACATCGTGACCTCTCAATTTATAGTTGTGCTAATCTTGATATTGAGTCAGTCTATCTGGACTTTTTCCATGTTTTTTTGCATTAGCACGCTATAGCACTTAGCCTTTCACCCATAAACGGAACGGTACTCTTACGTGCAACATCCCAGCATAGCCTGCACTACTCCCCTTCGTTTGCAGAGAAACAGGAATCGGATGACAAGACACAAATAGGTTGAAACACTCGTTGCTAAATAAGTTCACTGATCGTCGAATATGACATTGATTCTAAATCATAAATAATTGAAAAACATATTAAAGTCTCGAAGTTGCAGAAACATAAAAACGGACAAAACCATCACTGCTGACATACCTCTGAGCGATCCAGACTCTGTAAATGCTTACTTTGCTATATATATTGCCATCACCACAAAATACTGTTCTATCAAAATTTAATATTGTATGTAGATGTGTAGAGTAGGCAACAGCAAAACTTATTTGTAAAATAATATTACGAAATTACGCTCAACAGATAAAAAGCTTAAAATAACAACTTTTGTTTGCATTCCTCTGCAGTAACTCTTCGTAGGCTTGATCTTGAAGTGAGAAGGTCTTCCGCTAGCAGGTAAATGCAGACGCTTTTCTATAGTGACCGTATGGCCTCGACCCTACTCATTTTTCAATATATTAATCGGGTGAGATCCTTCACGACCGCGACTCGTTTGAATGGGCGCCATGCCAATAAGATTCCCGTGTATGGACCTTATTTAGGTGAATGTACATTAGGACTCTAAAAATAATATATTATGCAACTGTTTTTAAATGTATTATTCATGCAATAAATGTAATATAATACATACATAATTTATTTTAGGTATATTATATGTGATAATATAATAACTATATGTATGCATATCGCTGTGTGTATGTATGTCTGTGGTGATCTTTGTGCGTGTCTGTATGTGTGCCTGTCCGTCTGAGCTGTTTCTCTGTCTTGCCCATTTGGCCATATGAATGCATACTGCGTTTCTTGAACTGTGAGAGCGTGTGTTGATGGATGGAAGGTGCATTTGTGTCGCTGTATATGTAGGCGAGTGCGTGGGTGGGTTG
Organism: Allolobophora icterica; assembly: GCA_963556255.1. Lineage (NCBI taxonomy): Eukaryota > Metazoa > Annelida > Clitellata > Crassiclitellata > Lumbricidae > Allolobophora > Allolobophora icterica. The sequence goes on along the minus strand of OY744606.1, from coordinate 43,889,981 downwards.
ATGATGGGCCTGTATGTGCGTCTTCTTCCTTAGCACGAATTCGGACAGAAATTAACGTACTTTCGGGTGTCCATGGCGGAGACTTACGACGGGAAATTGGCTCCGCACTCCCTTCGGCTCTCTCTCTCTCTCTCTCTCTCTCTCTCTCTCTCTCTCTCTCTCTCTCTCTCTCTCTCTCTCTCTCTCTCTCTCTCCTCTGCTATTTCTGCCCCTCTCTTTGTTCCGACCGAGGTTTGCGTCCACTGTCAAGATTAAGGAGAGGACCATTTGCCGGTCGGCTGGTTTCATTTGTGCGCCACCAGCCAACGTCCGTCTGCCGAGTCTGTTGGGCAACAGGAAGCCAGTGCACCCGGAATTCAGTTCACGTAGAAATACAGTGGAACCTATACGGCTAATGTCTACAGGTTGCCGCGGGCACGTACGGACAGGCGGAGGCGGCGATGGCGGCGGGGCTTCCTCTGAACCATGGCCGCCATTACGGGGATCGTGTGGCGCCATCTGTGCATCGCCCTCTGTCGTGCGTTGTCGACGGAGAACGCGCTTTGTCGAATCACGCAGGTCATTTAGTTTGCGCATCTGCATGGCTTCGGGGAAGGGTGAGTGGGGATAAGATGCACCCGGCTCACCACGCGGGGCCATTTCAAATCCAGGAGACGACCCGCGATATTAAACGCCTACGTCTAAATCTCTTCTATTCGGTCGCACGCATGGTCAGTGGCATTGCAAAGAAAAATGATAAATCATTTGACACTGAAATGCCTATATAAATATTATTATTATTATTATTATTATTATCATCATCATCATCATCATCATCATCATCATCATCATCATCATCATCATCATCATCATCATCATCATCATCATCATCATCATCATCATCATCACTGCTGCTGTTGCTGCTGCTACGACTACCTTACTACTACTACTACTACTACTACTACTACTACTACTACTACTACTACTACTACTACTACTACTACTACTACTACTACTACTACTACTACTACAACTACTATGCATTTAGTAAGCGCCACTATCTAATGACCAAGCATCAATCGATGGCGCTGAGCAATTGTGAGTGAAGTCCCCAAATAGAGGAGACTCGAACCCCTATTCTCCGCGTTACAAGGCGAGCGCTCAACCAATCTGCCACTGTATCCCACTTTATATTAAGTGGCCTCATTGTTGGCGTCGACCCCAACAGCAGGGGCCCGGGAACCTATGGCGCCGAAGGCGCCTATGCTCACACAAGTTTTGGCTCTGTGGCGCCGAGGCAGGCGCATGCTCACACAACTTTTTGGTCATTAATGCAATAAAAAAAATTCATTTTCGCCTAAATTCTAATAGTGATTAGATAAAAGATGAGCGCCTCTGTCAAACAGATTATGCCGACGAGCTCAATGCACTATAGAAATAACAGTACAGTATTATACAGCCTACAGGCCTAATGGAACCCCCATATGAGGTCGTTGAATACCAGCCCTGGGTCAGCAAGTTAAGCGACTGTCGTGTCATATATACAACGATTAATTACTTTCAGACGTCCCTTATCCCATCCTTCTAACCGAATTTCTCCCACGTCCCCAAACAAGCGCGCGACTCCGCCTCTGTAGGTCCAGAGGAAGTGTTAGGCTGCAGATTTCCCAGGTCATGACCTACCTGGACGGTCAGCATGTTGTGGTATAGATGCCAGATGTTGTGGCTCTGTGTAAGTGTGCATTAGCTATCGCTTACAGGGCTGCTTTGTCTTAGATCTGATGCGCTGAGGTCGCTTTTGACCTCAAGTGACCTGAGTGCACAAATATATCAGCCAACCGCGGGGAATGCTCTGCTGGTAGGCTATTGAGATGGAGTCCTGTAGGATGCGACCTTTGCAGATGCATTAGATATACCATACAGTCTGCAAATCAGTATACATGAAATATTTTTCAAAGTCGCATCCAAGTGCTCAGAGGGACATTTCTCACGAAGTGTCTGTGCAACGTGTTCTTTCTGACATTATTACTCGCTCGTGGCAGGATATTTTAACCGGTTTATTATAACCTTAACTATACGCTCGTCGCCAAACATTCACTACACTCACTGATGTAGGCCTACATTTGTGACCGTAGTTCGAAACTTTCGTTCGTCGCCTAACTGCAGTGCTCATCACTAGTCGTTGGACACCTTCGCAGCTTAACCGTGGAAGACCTTTGTCAGACAGGTAGGCTAGACTCACATACACATAAATATTGACAAAGATCCAAGTTTGTGTCAGTAAGCATACATGTAGAGAGGCATCGACTTGGTATGATGTCTGGTCTGCTTCACCATTGCAAAGAGGGCTGAAAGACGCAGACTTCATCGACTTGCTTGCTCATACTGATTTCTACCCTTCTAGCCTTAAAGCTATTCTTATTCTCCTAACTCTGCCAACCACTAGGCCTACATGTGCAATCGAAAGATCGTGCAGCACTCTGCATCGTGTGAAAACCTGGCTACGATCTACTATGACAGACGACAGAGTATCCGGATTGTGAATGATGAGTGTACACAGAGAAAATTAGCAAGAAGAAAAAAGAATTCATGAATAACGTTGTAGATGAATTTGGCAAAGGTCGTCGTCGCCTTCAGTTTCTTTTTAGATAGGTGTGTATACACCTATCTAAAAAGAAACTGAAGGCGACCTAATGGATAATCCACCTTAGGCCTATATATAACCAAGGCAAACCTATACATTATATAGGTTCGCCTTGGTATATATATGCTTGCCATGCTATATATATATATATATATATAATTATATTATATATATACATATATATATATATATATATGTTTGACTTGGTTGGCTGACTAGGCTCACCCAACTTTTAAACACTTCCCGGGCCTCTGCCCAACAGAACAAATGGGACATGTCCCAAGTATTTAGATTGGGAATACCCATGATGTTGTCCCCAATTTTTGAAAATGTTTAAAATTTTGGTCATAGCTACAGCTACGCCGCCAACTTAAAACGGCAATAATAACATTGGCTGTGCATAAATTCCAAACAGATGACGCTGGTGACCAATTGATTTGACCAATTGACCAATTACTGGTGACCAAATTGGTTCAGTAAGTTTTTAAGTAAACATTTAAGAATGTTCGATTGCTCCATCGAAGGTTAAAGCACGAACAACGGTTTGATAAAATGAAGTTGTAGACCTGCTCAAAGACGTTATCAAAAGTTCTATTCAAGAAAACATGTCTCCTAATATTCATACTAAAACAAAGGTAATTGGAAGCTATGCTATTGATTATAGTACTAGGGTGTTTAACATTTGTTTAAAATTTCTAATCAATCTTAGCCTATTAGACTCAAATCAGGTCAGTTCATGCACATCAATTAAAATTCATTTTATTGTCTTTGTAGTCAGCATTGTGTTTTGAGTAATTTCTCAAAATTTCAGAGCGGGTGAATCGATGTGGCTTGTTCTGTTGTCCACAGCCAAACCGACATCCTAACAATATCCTGTCTGGACGCATGCCTAATGAAAAATCTTCAAACACATTTTAACAACAGCCATCAATGGAGAATTATATATATTAGGCCTATATTATATATAGGCCTATATACATACTTTAGCTATCCATGAAATGACTGCTGCGACCGCGACACTAAGAATAGAGTAAAACAGTAGGCCTACTTTCGATGCTGATGAACTTGTGGAACATTGAGAAACAGCGCAGGCCTAAATTTACAACTAATCATTGAAAACCTGTCACAACAATTTAAAAACTCCATTACAATAACGAATTTACTTCCATAGATGTTAAATTAAGACAACACGAACATCGATTAATGTCGCAGTTTAAACTACAGCGACGATATTACTGCCGGACGTTACACGATTTTGGTGTTTTCGCGAGTCGCAAGCTGCATTCGCGAAATCACACTGTCGACCATGGTCAATATTCTATAACCTTGAAAACTCATCCCTTCCTGGACTCCTTTCCTCCATATATGCTGTTTCCGTGTCTTCTCGGATTCCGTCCTTGAATTTGGCTTGTGCTATCGTGCAAGAATTGTCTTGTTAAAGCGCACTATAACTGTTTATTTGTATTGTATTGTATTGTATTGTAGCGACCATCGATTGATGCCTTGAGCATTAATACCGAGGCGCTATAGAAGTTCTTCGGTTATTCATTTATTTTAACTTATATCAGATTCAAATGCCACTACGCGGTTCATCTATCTGTATAAAATCCATATAGCGAGTGTCTGTCGTAGGACGCTACGTCACAAACGGTTTCTGTTCTATTGTGAAACAGAAACCGTTTGTGACGTCAGTACTGCCGTCTTGACGATGGCGGTCTTGACGACGGCGATAACCAACGATACATATAGGCCTATATACACTGCCGTCATAATATGACGTCATAATATTACGGGCAAATACTCTAGTAATTAAAATAAGGTCGTTGCTGAAGTGACAGTCGACGGACATGACGTCAGTTGATATGCTCTAATTTACGAGTTCTATTTAGGGAACGCATAACTCTCAGCTCTCTGGTTTTAGATAAATAGATAAAGTGTTTATATTATTTTATCTGAGCGGAGATTGGAAAGGGAAGTGTACTGCAGGAGCGGAGGAATATCATCGTGTATTAACCCTCTTCTGTGGCAGCGAAGCACGCGTGTGATCATGCAACAAGCGCTTCGCAATGCAGGTCAGTGCGACTGTCAGTCTGTAAAATTGGATCCGACGAATTATGGTCGACTGGAGACTTCCTGACCAGATGGACCGCCGCCGATTCAAAGGCCGCAGCAGACGACCGTCGTTCGTTTGAGGCCATCTGGCGGCGCTGGAGAAGAGGACGGCTAGCGAGCGACGTCATCGGCGCTTCTGAAATCGGCAGCTAGTTAGGCGCATTGACGTCAGAATAACGTCACAATGGCACCGCTGGCAAGATGCGACGTCTAAATGTGAACCTGTTGGCGCTGATTGATAAGAGATGATGTAATAGCTACGTCACATGGTCAACATAGTAAGATAACTGTTCCAATCTACTAACAATCAGCATGACGTCATAGTATACACATATCATATCATACCAGCCAGGCATACTTAGTAACAGTGGGGTTACTTGGGAGTGCATGTCAATGATGCAATGATGCATGTCAATGCATGTACGACGGCCCAGATATTGCGACGGACTATTTGTAAGAGATAATAAAAGAATGTACGTTGCGACATCATAATTACCAACACTAATGTCCTAATAGGATAAATGTTAAGTCTTACAACTTAACCAAAAGCAAGAAACTGACATAATACGTCTTCCTCAGCAGAATAGATTTGCATGCGAAATAACCTTACCTAGTATACCTATTAAAAACAGGTGAATTACACAGAAAACTGCTTTCGTCAGTTCTGTATACAATGATTTTTATAAAAGTTAATGGATACAATCATTTATTCACTATGTAAATCGACCTTTAAAATAACAGAAATTTTACATAGGACGAAAGCGTCTATCTTCATTCCGCAACATCGACTGAAAAGACCGATAAGACTAGGACTGAGAGAGACTTAAGACTGTAGGAGTAAGAGGCGGTGAGGAAGAAAGAAGAATGGAATGTAGAGAAGATTGTGGATGAAATCGAGGAAGAGAGAGTAGGATACTGTAAGACTAAGACAATTGTACTGAGTCATTATATATCTGTGTTGAAATGCTTCAAAGGTGTATCTACTTAAAGAATAATAATATATTCATGTTTATTCACAAGCTCAATGACTAACCACAGTAAGTTACATAGAAACATGACGTTATACAATTACAAGGTCTTGTTGAGGAAAACCCACCGTGTTTTGTCCTATATTTGTCTTAACATAAATATCTTCAGAAACAACAGAGTCCTGCAATGGTCAATCAGAGCCAAGCAGCAACCATTCGATCATCATCCATCCATTTCGGTCGGTCGACCTTCAAATCTATGACGTTTTCTGTGATGCGTTGCAACGGACACAACTATGCGAATATGGAATTAAAACGAGCCAATTATAGGCATACACATTACGTCACCACCGCCGACGCTTGGTTTAATTACAATGTGTCTGCGTCGACTAGAGTGGATGTACATTGTACAACAGCGCAGTGGCCAGCGTGCGGTACAGTCAGCAAGGAAGTCGGGGTTCAAATCTTCGTCAAATCAACGAGATGCTTTGAAAATTTCCGCTCCACCTACGCTTCCTAGGCAACACAGCTATAAATGACTGCACTGACCGTAAATTGTAATTGGACCGCAAGCGAGAGGTCTGGCCACCTGTCCTTAGGGCGGACGTTAAGAAATATGAAAGTGCTAACACTTCATAGCTATGGTTGCCTTTCGGGGTTAGTGACCGCTCTCCTTCCTTTGCTTCTGTGTTATCTTAGGCGAAACATCGTTTCAAGCGTAGGCGTAGAGACAGTTAGGGCTGAAAGAAGGGCGATGGAAATCGTGAACTTCTGCTGCGGGTCTGTTTAGGGTTGTACGCGAAATGTATTATAAATTTAAATTCTAGCACAAAATCCAGCAGTCAAACGTGTTCCACGCGAGCTACATGGTACCCTGCACGAGTTGGTGCCAGATGACACAAAAGCTGACATTTGCGGTTGTGATGTTGAACATGTCGCAGTAATTTCGTAAGGAAATTTGTTTCTTCTGAAAATGACGTATTTCGATTTTCGTCTGTGCTCAATATTTACGGTTAACAGCGTGTTAACTGTAAATATTGATGTAGGGCCTACTTGCTTTTTTTATACGTGATTTTTTTAAACAGAACTACTACTTCTGAAAAAAATAACAGCCACTGTATATGCCTGCTTTATATATTTAATGCAATAACTAGCATAATATTTTTCCAAAATAGGTTCAGTAACTGTTGAGTCAAATCCGGCGTTGAAAGTGTTCCACTGTTGCTGCTTTTGACACCGATATTGGTGAAAGTTGCGCACAGAATCTGAAAACAAAACGAGATTATAATAAAATGTAAAAAGAAATAAAAGTCGAAAAAACAGAACAAATGAAAAATAACATGCTGCAACATGTGTTAAATTTTAAGACTGTAGGCCTACCCATCTCCGTTTTACCGACGTCTGGATACTCGCTATAGTGATTTGTACATGTCTATAGCGAATTTTATGTGGATTATTTTATAGATAAGACATAAGATGCCTGCCTGTCTACCACCCTGCCTGCCTGCTTCCGGCAGTCTGTCTGTCTGCCTGCATGAATGCATGCACGCACGCATGCCTGCCTGTTACGGACGGCTTCGGCTAACCATGCTTGCTTGGCTCTGCGAAGGCGTGGCTAGTGATCCGCGAATTGATGAAGAACGGTTTCCTCCTCCCCTCTTCCTCGATGTCCTCCACATTCTTCTCTATATCCCATTCTTCTTCCGTCTTCTCCGTCTCTTACCCCTACTCCACACCTGCCTATGCCCTAGCTATAGAAAGAAAATCAGCCTACTTTCTATCGAACAATGATTGTCTTCTTCCTTGTCTGTTTCCTTCCTTTCCTCTCCTTTCTTTCTCTTTCCTTCTATCCCTGCTTCTTCCCACATGCCGCTTCCTTCTCCGCTCCACCTCGTCTTATAATATACGATTCCTCTGTATAGTTCCTCTTTCTATTTTTCCAAATGACGTCCTCTTGTTCCTGTCTTCCGTTGTCTTACTTCTGTTACCGTCGTAGGAGAGATGGAATGATACGAGGGTTTGCATGACAATAGGCGACCATCATGACGAAGTGGAAGACGCTTGAACTACAGTGCCTCGTCTTCATCGTCGTCATCAGCGTCCTTAGAAGTCGGTTGCTCTTCTCTCCTCTGATCCCATCCTCCCTCTGAGGCACATCTCCTATCCTCCCTCTGAGGCACATCTCCTATCCTCCCTCTGTGGCACATCTCCTATCATCCCTCTGAGGCACATCTCCTATCCTCCCTCTGAGGCACATCTCCTATCCTCCCTCTGAGGCACATCTCCCACCCTCCCTCTGAGGCACAGCTCTTCAACTCAACCTCTGTGGACCCAGAGTCGTCCATCCATTTTTGATCCTCAGTCCGACGACATAAGAATGGGAGTTGGCAATATTGAGTGTCCCTGAACCACAGAGCGAAAAGACAGACGGATTACGCAAGCAGACAAACAGACAGGCAGACAGACTAATGGACACACACACACCCGAACTAAATACAAGAGAGGCGTGTGAACAGACAAGACGAAGGCGATGATGAAGAGAATGTTGAAAGTGATGATGCTTTCTGATTAGAATGAAAATGAGAATGTCTGTTAAAATGATAACGGTCATCGATGAGGATGAAAACCGCAACCTCAGTGACATGATGAGCATCTGATGATGATGATGACGACGATGCCGTCGTCGTTGTCATCGTCGTTGTCGTCCTGTGGGAATTTGTCCTTTGAAAGGCGACACCGCCTACGCGTGTTTCTTTATCATCATTCGGTGATTATAACAACGTGATTGAAGACGCTTCTTCTTCTTCCCCTTCATCCCCCTCCACTCCGCCTCTGCTTCCCCTTCATCCTTCCACTCCGCCTCTGCTTCCTCTTCTCCTCTTCCCAAAAGGCAATGATGCGGTCTCGGCGTCGACCCAGGAAGCGGGCGACCGCGGCATGCGCCCAACTCCCCACCCGTGCTCCCTCCTCCTCCTCCTCTCTGCTACTGCTTCTCCCCATTCGCATCTTTTCTCTTTGTCTTCGTTCTGCTCCTGTCCTGCTTATTCTGCTGCTCTTCCGAGGCAGCAACAGCGATTAAAAAGCTGCAGAGACAGCCTCGAGGACCAGCGGATGGATTTCAAGAACCCGGGATTTCGTCACTGCATGCGGGCGGCTATGAGCCGACAACACTTGTATTGCGGAGGAGGAGTAGGCGGAGGAGGAATAGCAGTGAGAGGAGGAGAAGGAGAAGGAGGAAGAGAAGGAGGAAGAGAAGGAGGAAGAGAAGGAGGAAGAGAAGGAGGAAGATGGCTCCGTCCGCGTCCAGATACATAGAGACTACGGCAGTTGTCGCCGGCTCAGTCACTTAGCGGCACGATAATCTATCGATAGGTCTACACGTATTCAAGTTTCATTTGTCGGTACCAGACTATAATTAAATTAGATCCATAATTAATCGCATCTAACACTTAAGTATTTTCTCAGAAATACTACTACTGCGACTGCGTGTTATTTGTAATTACGAAAATCATTGTAGCGTGGCCTAACGCATTCCATCCGAAATACTCCATCAAATAGCAGCATCACATGCAATTAATTCCAATGCTGTACGTAATAAGCGTTTATAAATTGGCTTGTTTTCTGTATTTGACATATTTTAAATTTTCGCCAAAATTTGATAAATAGTTTTCCGATTTTATATTAGTTGTGAAAAGTTATTTTGTTTTGATAATGATTCTGGTTTCTTTCCAGCAAAAGGCCAGAGCGATTGCGACATTCGTTATTGCATAAGCCGTGTTGAGCAATGAACTCCAATGAGACAAACCGATTTCCTTCAGAGCAGATGGATAATGTCATAAGAGTCGGCTTCAGTCAAAGATGGATCTGTTTCCGGAACTACTCCGATCGATCTGTATGAAACGATTGTAAATTGATTTTTTGTTTTATCAAGATATTAATCTTAACAGAGGAACTTGTTTTGATTTGAAATCAAAGATAATTAAGCGTGCCTAAAGTATTGACAGTTCTTTTCTTATTAACGCTCTCCGATATATTGATCCGATATGAAATAATACTAACCTTATCGGCATAGTATTCAAGAGTATCGGTTGTATACAAGTGCATCTTTGTATTTTAAATAAGACGTTTTATTTCGATATTGCTTATACCCGGAAGAAAACAATACACTTCAAAACCGGCAACAGATATAATTCAAAGGCGATAAGGCATATACTTCACAAGCGACAAGGGATATACTTCAAAAGCGACAAGATATATATACATCAAAGTCGACAAAGAATATTCGTAAAAGGCGACAAAAAATAGTCGAAGAGAAGCGAAGGTTGCACCATACGGACGTCACTCAAGTGCATGTCTAAGATGCGAACACTAGCAGTTAAGTGGCTTCTCTTTTGGCTTTATCAAGCCAGGATACTGGAGCTTGGCTCTGGAGCCGCAATTAACTACAACTGCAAGGTGAGCGTCTCTAACTACACTTTATTCGGTCCACCTTTCAATGCATCAATTACATTTAAGTAGCGACTTGTTCAGAATAAAAGCCGTTCATTAAATGCCCGTCTTATCACTCTGCTCAGTTTTGCTGGCTTTCATTACAATTTATAGATCGAGTTTCCTTACCTTTTATGCTATTGGCCCTTGGAAGAAATCTACGCACAGCTGGTAACCTATTAGATATCGAATTTATTTTTATTTTTGACCATCATTGCCATTTCCATATTTATATGCCGTATAGACCAATAGATATGACTGAATCAAACATGCTTCTCAATCGCAGGTACTAAATCGACGCCACTAGATGATGGCGCTATACAAATTTATGCTACTACAGCATGTTTCGTTCGTTCTTTAGCATTTAATTGGTCGAGATAACGAGTAAGTTATTATTATATCACGAGTAAATTTTACTGTCTATAGATTCTACAGATTTGCCAGCGTTATGACATCTTCAGCTGTTGCACAGATTTGCTGTTCAAATACTGAACCATTAAGATTTTGACTAATTTTTTGAATGCACAGATTCATTAAGTTCAGTTTTGTTTTGCTTTGAGATTACTTGAAATTGTTTTGGCTATTTTAGCACTTTAAGGCAGTGCTTCCCAAACTGTGGTCCGCGGACCGGTGTCGGTCCGCGAGCCCTGAGTTGCCGGTCCGCAAAGTGAGTCAAGAAACCGGAAAAAAAACCATAGACGTTTTCGCGATTGGGTCTCCGTTCGAACTATCTTAAAAAAACACGATTGTCCCGCAATCGAGACCATATTTCTCATATAAATTAAAAAAGATTTGTTCTGAGAGTAAATGTATTTCGTCTGTAGTAAACAAAACTGCCGAAGAAATAGTTATTCGACGAATTGCTGACTGTCCTGTTTTTCGCCTTTATTAGAAATTTTGATCGTAACATTTGCGGTTTTTGACCGGAATTTAGAAACCGGATGAGACGTATTTCTTTCGTCTTTAATAACCTGGTCACTGCTTCCGTCAATAGAAATTAAACACATCTGCTTTTAGATTCGATATAATAGGTATAATAAATTATTAATTTGAAAATGATAACAATAAAAACAATGAATATATTAATAAATAGCTCTAGCATGTAAATTTATCAATTTCTTTGAAAAAATGCAAATTTTCGATTCATATCAAATCAGTACAAAGTATTTAGTTAATATTTAGTACTGAATTATATACTCGCGCTACTGTTAAAAGATAATTTCACTTTTTTACCCAATTTATAAAGCCCACCGTTCGCATCAGTTAGTCAATTCTAGTCACTGTTATTGACTATGAGTTTATTTCAAATAACATTAACTTGTTTAAAACTTGTTTTATGATTAGAACTGTAGTTAAATTTGTGATGTTTTCCCAACAACATCCACATCTTCCAGTGAAACTATATAATTTTGTACCAAATTCCAAGATTTGTTTTACATTCTCGTTTTTAAAATCTTATAATTGATACATATTTAAGGTGATCGAAAAGAAAAAATAGTTAATAAATTGGGCACCGGTCCTGCTGCAATGAGAAAATTCCTGCCGGTCCGTCATACTGAAAGTATACATTCCTGCTGGTCTGTCGCACTGAAAAGTTTGGGAAGAGCTGCTCTAAGGCACCGTTTTCAAACTGTGGTCCGCGGACTAAGAGGGGTCCACGAGGGATACGGCGGGGATCCGCGAGAGCGTTCCGAAATTATTCAATAATGACTGACACTGCATGGTTTTAGCATTAACATTTTAGCATTTTCAAATTCATACATTACTTATAGTTCGCTTGTAACTAACAATTTATTCAGTGTCACTTTTTATATTGTAATAGTCTTCATCATAATAAGCAAGCTTGTATTGTGGAAATAGTCTGCCTATTATTTTGATTCAATTTTTAAGTGATAAATTTTACTTTTTAAATAATTGGGTCCACGAGCTATGCCTAGAAAAAAAGCGTCCTTGGTCCAAAAGGTTTGAAAACCACTGCTCTGAGGTATTAGTTAAAGCATGGATAATATGGAATATGGTCTGCTCCTTTTGCCGTCTATCTAGTTTTTCAATTAGAAGCCTCTACTCACTGCAGTGTGGATGTGGACCATAGCTTATAGTCATAGCGACCGTTGTTTCTTCCTACGCTAGTCTTTGACGACCATTCTCACTTCCGCGTCACTACTTGCTATTAGCAGGCATTGTTCTTAAGCGAAAAGGCTAAAGGTTCCAGCATGCATGTGCATCAAAACACCTACGGGCAGATCCTCCTATATAGAGAAGCAATGTTAGGTGTGACGACAGTGGCCCTTTCTTGGCTCTTACGTTGCTTCCTGGTTTCGCGAACATTCGCCCACCGACAGCCGCCCACGCACCTCTTTTCGATCGTCATGTGTACACACACGCACAGCTTTGATTATCTACTTACTTGCTGACTCGATAAAAATACACAAGAAGAAGAGAAGACGATGACGCTAACGACACCGAAGGTATATATGTTATGCCTGGCGACGGCCGCAGTAAGCCGGAATGGAAGGTTTCCTTTCACGAAATCACTGTTGACGTGAACGGCGAATAGAGGGACGAGAGAGAGAGGAAAACACACCCCTCCCTATATATAAGTCCTTCCTCTGGGTCTATAATGTGGGCCAGTTTGCCGGCAATTTGTCGTCGAGGCAACTAGTTAGCGACAGGCGGGCAACCGTGGCAAGTGACGCCATTGCTTGCTGTCCGTTCGTCCTTTCGTCTGTCCTTCCGTCCGTCCGTCCATTTATCATCCGTCCTTCGTCCGCTCGTCCGTTCGTTCACAAGCCGTTATTGATAATACCTGTCATAAAGCAACTATCTACCAGTGGCCAGATGGACTGAATACAAACGCCCAAGTGACGGTACCACTGACTGCTCCTCGTCCACTCCACATCTCGGCGTTCCTTCTTAGAGTCAACAGTAGAGGCAGCATAAGCAGCTGCCGAAGCCGCAGCGGTAGCAGCTGAAGCAGCAGCTGAAGCAGAGGCTGAAGCAGCTATAGCAGCGGCACTCGTCTTCTATTATAGATTTATCATCATCGAACTCCCACGCGCTCTAGTAAATCACATCGTCATTATTGTAATCAGCTCCAACTTACCGGCATGTCTTGCGACAGCAGAGAGAGAAAGAGACATAGAGAGGGAAAGAGAGACGCAGACTGAGACACACACAGAGACAGCTAGACAGACAGAGAGCAGTTCTTCAAATCTGTGGCTTTGGCACAACTGGACGGTCGATTTAACCCCAGAATTTTTTTCGCTCACCGGCGACTTGACTCAAAAATATCGTATATCTGACCCCAGCAATTCGCTTCACCAGTGCATTAATGCAGTTTCTATATCCTAGATAATTGATTTGCTTTGTTGTTTTTAAAAGCAGTGTAATCAATGTGTCGTCCTATTAATGAAAACCAAAATTGGTCGTGTGATCCTCTGCATATTATTAGACATAATAGTCGATGACATTCTTCACTCAGTAGCCATAATATTTCTGCTACCAGTTCTAAATGCAGCCAGTAAACAGTAATTCCGATGCAGTTTCAAAAGGTGATTTTAAACTTCGTCTGGAAAAGATTTTATAGAATCCAAAACAGAACAAAACAATAGCTTATGTTTCGAACTGGTTCAATCTTGGAGGGTTGGATCTGCAGGACTTCGAATTCAATCTCTAGGGCAACAGTTCAACCCCCGTCCAAACCCAGCGAAGTTCAATCAGTGTACAGCTAGGCCTACACATGTTCCACTTCTACTGATAAAATAGCTGGAGATCTGTGTTTGCCAGATGTCTGGAAAATGCTCAGAACAGCAGTACGTAAAAGGTAAAGAGCTGATATCCGGCAGTGGAATGTAGGGGAGGCACTCATTAACTAAGCTTAAGTCATTGAGATGGCAGCGGATGCATCCAACGGTTCTGGCAATGGGTCCGGTGCAGCGCAGGAACTGATTTTTACACGATATTTCTTGTGATTAATTACGAAGTTGACTATAATTGATTCCACTGTCCGGTTAATCAAAATCATATAAATTATGTTCTTAATCTCACTTTGCTGATCTTATGCCAAGACTTTTCTCTGGCAGCTCCTATATTACTTCCCATTCTTGATTGAAAAGTTCGTGCTGCTTTTATTGATTTTAACCATCTGACGTCTTCTTCTGGTTCTCTGCCTTCAGGTAGGTTCTAACGTCCGACGTCGCCACTACTCTCGATTTTGAGCCTCTTCTGAGTCTTTTTTTTATCCTTCCTTGATCATCCAATCCAGCATTGTCTGTCTTGGTCTTTCCCTTGTCCTCCTCCCCTCCAGGGGCGTCTATCCCCCTTTAAGTCATTGGAGCAACTTCCCCTTTCCCCTCTTCTTTCCCTTCCCCTTCCTTCCCCCTATAAAATGGTGGCACACACACTGACAGATCTTTTCCCCCCTATTTTTTGGATGGAGCATTTGCTCCAAGGTTTCTATGGTGTAGACGCCCCTGCTCCCCTCCATTCTTCCCTCGATGACATTTCTTAAGAGAGAGTCCCCTCTCAGTGTGTGTCCGATCCATTTCCTCTGCCTCTTTCTTAATGTGTGCATCAAGGACCTTTTTTCTCCAATCCTTCCCAACACTTCTTCATTAGTTTTATGTTCTGTCCAGCTGATCTTCTCCATTCTTCTCTAAATCCACATCTCGAACGGCTCCAGTTTCTTGATGTCCTTTTTCGTCATAATCCATGTCTGTGATCCGTACAACACCACGCTCCACATCAGTGTCTTTACCATTCTTTTCTTCAGGATCCTGTTCATTTTTCCTCTCAATAGCTCTCCTTTTTGTGAATGCCTCTTTACCCAGTGCTCTTCTTCTTCTAATTTCCTTATAACGGCATTTGGCATCTGTCATGATCATGTTCCTTAGGTAGCAGAATTCTTTTACTTGCTCTATTTCCTCTCCACCAATTTCTATCCTGACTATAATTTCTTTTCCTTTACTTTTCCTCATTATTTTCGTCTTTTTGATGTTTTTCTTCATTCCGTGTTCAATTGATAGGGTCTTCAGTCGGTCCATCATTATCTGTAAGCCTCTCTGACTTCCCGCCATCATCGCCTTGTCATCTGCGAACCTGACATAATAGATACTTAAAATTCGCTGGCAAAAATGATTCGCCTTGGTCCCTACTGCTAAGCTTAATGTCTAAGCTGGAACATAGCAGAAGCTATAATTGCGTTCTGTGCCAAGCGTAAATATAGCGCGCCCCCGACCCCCAGATCAACTTTACCAGTAACGACCAAATTTGTTATCTCGGAAATAATATTTACTATAAATATTATATGTTCAAACGACAATTTTTAAATGAGGTATATCTATCTATTAATGTTATATATACACTTTTATTTGTTGTTACTTAATTCTATTACATTTATTTTATTTAAATGCAGTGGCGGCGCGTGGATTTTTCAAAGGTGGTGCGAAGTAAAAGTGCCCCCCCTTCACCGTAAGGCAGCAGGCCTGTCTAGAAGTGTAGTGAAAATTTGTCTGTGTTGTGTATGATAGTAGTTAGTAGTAGCCTTAGCCATTAGTAGCCTAGTATAGAGACAGCAGCAGATGATTCAGATCCGCTACTAGTGTCACTGTGTACTGTGCACTTAAAGTACTTTTAGCATTAGCAATTCAAGTATTTTTCTTGAAACTTGAAAGTTGGAATAAATTTAAATCATTATATGTTTTACTATATTTTAAATGGATTATGCGAATAAACAAGGAAAACTTGCATCAGTTAAGTGACTTCACTTAAATCAGTTTTATTAATCAGGCTTGATCCGCAGTCAGATGTTAATTAAAAGTCACATGAAGATAAGTTTTTATAATTTGCGACATCAAGGTTCAAACAAGAAACCGACAATTTAGCAATTTCGATGGCTATTGAGCAACATAAGTCTAGTCTTAATACTCCTTAACTCCGAGTACGAACTGTAATTCAAAGGATGAAGGAAAGTTAATTAGTGCAACGTTCAAACAATGTAACATCAGGACTTGAGGAGCCTAAGATTACATCATGGTAAATAGTATACCGCACGAATCAATAACTGACTCGCCGAAAAAATATTCCAGGTAGCTAAAGCGCCGCCCCTCAAGTGGCCGCCCTGTGCGACCGCACGCTCTGCCCCCTCCACGCGCCGCCACTATTTAAATGGCTTTATATTTCAAGATGAAGTACTTAGTTGAATATTGAATCATTCCGTCTCAAAATTTGCGCCCCCGCTTGAGTTGTGCCCGGTTCCATGGCACCGTTGGAACACCCCTCGCTACGGCACTGTGTCTAGATGGAAATTCAGATTCCCGAGGTCAATTGTAAACTCTTATTAACCTGCAATCGTAAAAGGATAATTTGAATATTTGACATAGCAAAGTCAAAGAGGGCAACTAAATGGTTCATTCTGACATCCCGGTATGAATATTTCGGTGAAGATTGGAGTGGATGACTTCCGACATAGTCTTTAAGCTTTCAAGTTCAGAATCCAGAGCACATTGGAACCAACAGTTGCATAGCGTTTCGTTAGAGCATATCGTTTGAAATTTGCATTGCTAACTAGACTTTTGACCAGAGAGGGTTGAGCCAAGACATTTAAAGGAGTGACTGTGCCTAAACGATAGTGTGGTTTTTAAGAAAAGTTGCTAGAAATGACCCAGGGAGCCGTGATCGTTTTTGCCCAAGCTTTGGGTGTTTGACTTTTGACCAATTCGTTAAACTTCCCCAGCGACGTTGAACCTCATTCGCCCGTCTGTATTGGCATGCCTATGTATCTTTGTAAATTTCTACTGAAAGCTGTCATTACGAACCCTTTCGTTTCCTCAGTCATTTACACAGGGACATATATAATTTATCCTTCTTCGTCAAATTGCAATTGTAACTTTCAGAGCTTATTTATATAGTGTTTCTTCGATAAAATTCGTCAGATATGCTGCTGACCCGATTGCACGGTATTTATTTCCTGCTACTTCTATGGGTATTTGTGTAAAACTGATATAGCGCTTCGTCACCTTAAAGTCAGCTTCAATATGAGTCGGATATAGACGAAATTGCCAGCGGCAAAATATCCTGCTATGCCGGTGAATCACATGAGCGGGATTTGTAACGTCTAGAAAATAGCGGCCCTAAGATGAGGAATGAAATATCTTCTCTTGATGTGAACTAAATTAAGAGATCAAAGTACGCTCGACCAGCGCAACGCTAGCGCCATTTGCTTTCTGGGTCTTGTTGCGATACATACTCCTCGCTGTTCCTGTCAATAATAGATACCAGCAAACTGCTGTTCACTCGAGTACCTTGACTTCTCCTTATAAGTTATCTGTACTTAAATACCAGCTTTCTCAGTTGAAATGTTTTCACGCCTTTACTCAGCTTTCTCAGTTGAAATGTTCGCACACTTCTACTCAGCTTTTCTTTCTGACTCTCTGCTTTACTGTGTTGCCTATATGTGATGTTACAGCAGTCGCGTTAAAACTAGCCTAGATTTTTCTGAACAACCTTCATTCTTTTAAGTAAGCTGAGAAATTTTTTTCTGCTCTGAATACACTTAATTCGAAGCCATTGATATCTTAATGAAAGCCGTTGACAATATAAAGTTTACAATTGGCAGATTCAGAAGTGCACAGAGGCCAAGTGGGTTCTGACAGCGACAATTCTTAAAGATTTGTAAAATTGTTGGCAGGGTCACGGTTAACATTTGAGGTGCTATATTAGAATATGTTCAGTGAGTGAGGATGTGTGTAATTCTCCAAACGTTTCCGACTAAGGATCTGACGGATGCGGATCTCGACCGGGTCGGAGCGCGTCCCCATGTAGCCAACTCTATCTCTTCTACGTTTCTGTTTGAATGTTGCCTCTTTAGGGTTATTTGCGTTTAAACGACTGTATGTTGTCGTCGGGTTAAAACAAGCACCTCTTCCTGAATTTCTATCCATTGAGATTTGGTCGATTTTTAAAATAGTTATTGAGCTCTGCAAGGGTTTTGGTGCGTACAGTAGACCCAATCGCCATGATTTTATAGTGGATCTTTTGAAAATATTTATTGAAAAATGTATCTTATGAAAGATTAATTTGTGCAAACGAGCAAGGAGTTAGCTGATTTTAGGTTGGAGATCATCCCTGTGGGTTGCCATCTCAAATTTGATGAACTAGGGGGCTTGGCCAGATTGACTCCTCTAGATCATTCTTCACACCAATATATATAGCCTAGAGCAACTTCAGCTAAAGCCTATCGCTACCATCATTTGAGGAATTTTGAGCCTACAGTAGTCGATGTAGTAGTTGTCATCGTTATCGCAATCAATTTTCATCATCATCGGCAGTTATCGTTACCATCATGACGTTCAAAATCATTAACGACACCGTCACTGCCCCGTAATCAACATTGTCGTAGTAGTCATGATCGTCATCTTGATTTTCATTGTTACCGTTTACCTTCGAAATGAGGTTGCATTACAGCGAGCTAATATTGTTCATGACAATAAACAACATTAACTATATCTGCAATGTACGATGGCAGAACTGCAGAAGACAGTATTGTGTCTCTTTAAGTCGTGTTATAATTGTTTCTAACAGGCGTAAGTAATAAGTCATAGGGCTCATTCCATGATCATACATCTCATTAAACTGTCCGCTTCTGATCTTTGATGAACAACATCCTGCTTTTCGGACGCTACATAATTAGTCTACATCTTTCATTGTCGCATTAATGTTTGATGATAATGGTGTAAGTCTGTGTTCTAATTCAAAGATTCGGGAAGTCGTTGAGTGTTTACAAGCAATAACACCACAAATAACAGTTTAAATTTAAAGTATTTAAATATCTTCTTGCACAGAATCCAATGGACATAAGAGACATTCACGGCGTTCGAACGGAAAAGATTCCTGGAAGCCGCATCGAGTACAATCCCTTTCCAGGCGGATTCAGAATAATTCCAGGGTTAGTATAGTGCGGTCATCTTTCATTCGCCAAATCAGTATGCAACGTTACATGTAACAGACGGTTATTTTCAAGCAGTGGACTTAAACTAACCTTCTTTTGCGTGTAGCGTTGCGACTGGAGAATCTCCAATTTTAGGTTTACGATGAAAAGAACGCTGCTTCTACGGGTGCTTGCACCGGAGTGTTGATAACCAGTGCAAGACTGATTGCCATTGCATACAGGCTTAGCTTAACATAGGGTAGTATAGGATAGCAAACTGTAATATTATATACATAATTTAGATAAATAAATAAGTTTAAATACTGTCGCACTGGGTTGTAGCCTACTTGGGTATGAAATTTATATGAAGCATCTATCTCGATATATAGATGAAAGTGGTTTGAGGATTATGCGAACTCTCAGAGACCATGACGCTCTCTCTTTCTCTTTCTCTTTCTCTGCTGTCTGTCTGTCTGTCTGTCTGTCTGTGTCTGTCTGTCTGTCTGCCTGTCTGTCTGTCTGTCTGTCTGTCTGTCTGTCTGTCTGTCTGTCTGTCTGTCTGTCTGTCTGTCTGTCTGTCTGTCTGTCTGTCTGTCTGTCTGTCTGTCTGTCTGTCTGTCTCTCTCTCTCTCTCTCTCTCTCTCTCTCTCTCTCTCTCTCTCTCTCTCTCTCTCTCTCTCTCTCTCTCTCTCTCTCTCTCTCTCTCTCTCTTAAAGGACAAGCTAGCGAAGGGCATTTCAAATCTACCTGTTAATATTATGCTTACAATATCTCATTTAGGCAGTTTTTGTTGGAGTTAACCAGACTTTCGTATTCTTGTTTCATTAACAACGCCAATTAGGTTATACTTTATGATGTCGAGTCACATGTGAACTACATATTCGTTTACTGAAAGTCAATTTAAAGAGTGAAATCGGTCATATATATAGTCGAAGTAGACCTTTCTCATACAGCAGAGGTGGGCAACTTACATGTACGGCCCGCGGGCTTAGGCCGGCCTCTGGGGACTTTAGGATCGGCCTTTGATAGGCCTATGTGTTTTGTATTAGCATGGTACCTGGCACTTGGGAACCTTTTATCCGACCCCACATGAATGTCTGGATTTCTGTAACATAGGCCGATATAAAAAATCTGTTAGGTCTCATATTAATCATTAAATATAGCACACCAAGCAAATGGGAATATTGCAAAGACTAACAGTTTTATGTATTTTTAAACTGAAGAAACTTAAAACGTATTTTGTTTTTTTTGTAGTGTAGGACTTTAGGTATTAGGATAATTATATTTTCGTCATAAAAATTATTTTCAATTACTTTAAACTTAAACTAAAGTTAAACCGTAACGGTTATTCCGCAATATTGAGTTTGAATAAAAGTAATAGGGCCTATTGTCTCATTTTCTGGGGCAAATAAATCTGTAAAGATTAGCCCGCGATTGCCATACGGCCTCTGAGCTACCCTTAAAAGTAAACCTTAGGGCGGCCCTCTGTTAAAAGAAGTTGCCCATACCTACGGAGTCTGCTGAATTAAGCAGACTCTAAGACATTGGCTGACGTTGATTTAGCCACTCTATTCGAGTCTCAAAGGCTTTTAAAATGTCAAGAAGGCGGAAAATTGTGCATATTGTGGATTAATCAGGCTTATTTGTCCGTTTTAGTCACTCGGTGTGAGCCTTTTAGCCACGATCGTATTACACATAGGCCTACACGCCTTGCTGAGCTGCAGTACATGGCCAAGACTAAGTAACGCATAACCCATTCCAGTGGTAGAAATCAGTACAGACAATCCAAGGATCTGGTCGAGTATTTTTAATTTTTATGTGGATGTTCATATAGCACTACTTCAAGAAAATTCATCAGAGGTGCTCCCAACCTGACTACGCAAGTCCAAGATTGAATAAAATCGCCCTCAACCGCCTGCAAAATAGGGGCATAGAAAGGGAAAGAAGCTTATGTCGCAGATTGCATGGCAACCTGTCCCGGAATGAAGGGCCGACCATTGCGAAGCTTCCATGTCCCTGTGCTGCAGAAAGAATAGATCTTCGCACAACCATACGCATGGCACTGAAATACATATTCCTCTAAGGTAGGATGAGGCACAACCCGTCAGGCAGTCACGCATCAGGATCTTAAGCGCAATCGTGTTCGAATGGACAACCAATATAGCTTGTCCAACATGCAGCGATATCATATCTAATTAGGCCCTAATCTGTTCACTAGAAAGTGCAAACGATGAAATGAGGTCACGAATGGCGACCTCTTTGCATCACCATGACAAAGTAACATAGCGCAATATAATCTATAATTGTAATTGTAATTTGATTTTATATAGCGCTGCAACTCAAGAAATAACTAATCATTTAGGCAATCCCTAAATGATGTAAATGTCAATAAGAGCAGAAATTTTACCAGTAACAAAGACAATGCACAGACATCTAGAAAAGACAATAGTGGCGGGCCAAGCAGACACTTGTAGCCCAACCAACAGATTTCCATCTAATGTTGACAGATTGCATCATGTTCAGAGTCTCCGGTCCAAGTTGCGTCAATAGTGTGTATCCACGACAGGAGGTAGCGTCCGCGGCACACGATAACGACACCTCCCAGCGGTCCATCGTTGGTGGTTAACGGTGGAGGTCACTCCAAGGACCCGAAGCGCTCCTCCTCCGCCCATACGAAAATTACCCGACTGCAAAGGGTGTATGCCGTCCGTAGATCCAAGACTCGATCGCACAGCAGGAAGACCATTACTCCTCATGCAGTGACGTAGGCAAAGATGGTGTGCGAAGAAATACCTCCAAACGTACAAAATTAGGAGCAGAAACGACGAATTGTGCAGACACAGACACACATCTAGCAACAGTAAACTCTAACACGTTAGAAATTATTTAGTAAACTGTAACATGTTATGAATTATTTAGTTAACTCCAACATGTCAGAAATTATTTAGTAAACTCCAACATGATAGAAATTGTCTAGTAGGCCTAAACTCCAACATGTTAGAAATTATTATTTAGTAAACTCCAACATGTTAGAAATTATTCAGCAAACTCCAACATATTAGAAATTATTTATTAAACTCCAACATGTTAGAAATTATTTAGTAAATGCGAATATGTTAGAAATATTATAGTAAACTCCAACATGTTAGAAATTATTCAGTAACTCCAATATGTTATAAATTATTTAGTAAACTCCAACATGTTAGAAATTATTCAGTAAACTCCAACATGTCAGAAATTATTTAGTAAACTCCAAGCTGTTAGAAATTATTTAGTAAATGAGAACATGTTAGAAATTATTTAGTAAATGCGAATATGTTAGAAATATTATAGTAAACTCCAACATGTTAGAAATTATTCAGTAACTCCAATATGTTATAAATTATTTAGTAAACTCCAACATGTTAGAAATTATTCAGTAAACTCCAACATGTCAGAAATTAATTAGTAAACTCCAACATGCTAGAAATTACTTAGTAAACTCCAAGCTGTTAGAAATTATTTAGTAAATGCGAACATGTTAGAAATTATATAGTAAACTCCAACATGTTAGAAATTATTCAGTAAACTGCAACATGTTAGAAATTATTTATTAAACTCCAAGATGCCAGAAATTATTTAGTAAACTCCAGCATGCTATAAATTATTCAGTAAACTCCAACATATTAGAAATTATTTAGTAAATGCGAATATGTTAGAAATATTATAGTAAACTGCAAGATGTTAGAAATTATTCAGTAAACTCCAATATGTTAGAAATTATTTAGTAAACTCCAACATGATAGAACTTGTTTAGTAAACTCCAACATGTTAGAAATTATTCAGTAAACTCCAACATGTTAGAAATTATTATTTAGTAAACTCCAACATGTTAGAAATTATTCAGTAACTGCAACATGTTAGAAATTATTCAGTAAACTCTAACATGGCAGAAATTATTTATTGAACGCTAACATGTTAGAAATTATATAGTAAACTCCAACAATGACCAACATGTTAGAAATTATTCAGTAACTCGAACTTGTCGGAAATTATTCAGGAAGCTCCAACATGTTAGAAATTAGTTAGTACCCTCCAAGATGTTAGAAAGTATTTAGTAAACCCCAAAATGTTAGAAATTATTTAGTAAACTCCAAGCTGTTCGAAATTGTTGAGTAAATTCAACATTTTAGAAATTATTTACAGAACTCCAGTATGTTAGAAATTATTTATTAGACTCCAAGATGTTAGAAATTATTTATTAGACTCCAAGATGTTAGAAATTATTTAGTAAATTCAACATGTTAGATATTATTTCGTTAACTCTGCATTTAGATAAGATAATCCGCTGAAATGACACATAAGGCGAAACAACCGACGTATCCGTTGACACGAGCAGACTTCAGATGGCGTAACTAAAGTAATGTCGGTTTAAGCTACAACAGCGCTGTTAATAATCACTCAAAAGCTGTAACAATAATTGTCTTTATAGAACAATGATCAATAAATATTCAGCGGGAATATGTACCAGATAATGAGTATGATGCATAGAGTAGCCCAGGTGCTACCAATGTGGATGGGAAGGTTTATGACTTCTGCTCGATTCGTCTATGTTCGAGCGACTGAATTTTAAACTCTTCAAGTGTCGATTTCTCCAAACTTCTTCTTGCTTAAAGCCATGACATTGTCGCTGCGAAAGTACTATAATCCCATCTATTCCACAAGTCTTTAGATTTGCATCGTGGAAGTTTTGCGTTAAAAATCATGTCAGTCTCTGAAACAGTTTCCATTAATAGAATCGGGTTGTCTTAACTCAAAGAATCCTTCCGATGTCCCATGATGCTATTCCATTCCAACTGTATTCTTATCAGCTTCAGTGAAGTTTTCTCTGTTCATTCTATTCTCCAGTGGTTCCTAGTGAAATGTGCTTGTCAAGGAGATCACGTGAGAGTAGGCCACTAGAATATTATGGTAGTTGCCGGGCAAAGGAATTTGACGATTGTAAGAACCGGAAAACAAACGTCGTAGTCAGGAAGTATATTTGGTTCTAAAAGTCTCGAACGATCAATCCTTCTCGCTTACGTTTCGATTGAGTGGTTTCTAGGGCAGGAGCTACATTATAACTACTTAATATATTAATTTATATAGCTCCGGTGTCTAAGACAGAGAGCTTCAACCGATGTCACATCAAAACCAAGCATTGCCAGGCCAACATAAATGATATAGACAAAATGTTTTACGACTGTTGTTGCTGTTGTGATCCTCTGTGCGGCAGTCGAACCCTTCACATCGAATTCCGGACGGACGCGACATCTGGAATGATCTTTCTGGCAGGGAACTTCGATCTGGCCGACATGGCCAGCGCCTACCTCCGCAGGGGTCACCTCATCTTCGCCCGTCGCTGTGGCAACGGAAGGGCCTTCGAGATCTACCGCGAAAGGGTAGACGATCGGAAATGGCACACGGTACTTCATCTAGGATTAATTGTCTGCACTACCAGTTCAGCTACAGATTTACACTATTTACACTATTTAGGGCTTCCAATTACACTATTTACAATCAAATGTATGAGGTACTATGTCAAACATAGACTCGATATATCATATATTTGGGCTAATGCACAGATTTACTCTGTGTCTAATTTTGCGTGAACTCTGGGACGAGACTGAGCCTCTGTTAATGAAGACATGGATTCGTGTTTAAGCATTCAACACACGTACAGATAAAAAGAAGATTCCCATGAGGCACTATTAAATGTCCAATTATAACTACATACACATGCCTACGTGGCGACTGAGAAGCTTATTATACGTACGACGGTATTTAATCATGTGAGCATGCACGTATGTAGATACTATGCATGCAGGTATATATGCATGTTGGCATGTATGTATGTATGTATTTATGCATTTATGCATGTATGTATTTATGTATGTATGTATGTATGTATGTATGTATGTATGTATGTATGTATACATCTATTTCTACGTATGCATTTATGTATGTATGCATATGTATGTATGTATGTGTGTATTTATACATCTATTTCTACGTATGTTTGTGTATGTATATATATATCTGTGTGTATGCACGTATGCATGTATTATGCATGCATGTATGAATGTAATTATGCATATATATCCGTGTATGCATGTGTGCATGTGCATGAAAGCATGCATGCTATACTACGTGTGTATTTGTGTGATAAAGTGACCGTAGATAATGCGCCTGAGGCTGTTGCTGCCGTCGCTGCTGTCCCTAACATGGCATATCTCTGCCACATTGATTTGCCGTTCATTAGAGGTCATTTCGCCGCTGCTATATTTAGACCGACATTGCGGCGACCCACTTCCACTGCTCTCCTCTTCCTCCCTTCTTCCTTTCATCCATCTGACTCCATCTCCTCCTCGTCGTCTGCCTCTGTCTGTTCGTTAATGTCCTTCGATGCGTCGACTTCTCTACCTCCACGGGTTTCCCTCTCTATATACGTCATCATTAGCCCATTGCTGGCTGCTGGTTCTGCTGTTGCTCCTCGTGGGTCTCCATTGCTTCAGATTCTGCTTCTGTTTGGTCTCCTGATTATGCTCTCGCTGCCTATTGTTCTGCTGCTGATGGTTCATCTGCTGCATCCCGTTCTGCTGCTGGTTTTGCTGTTGAAAGTTTTGCTACTGCAGAATACTATCACCAGCAAAATCTTGAGCAAAACCATAAGCAGAACTAGCAGCATGTAACCGCAAGCAAAACCATAATCAAAACCATATAACCAAAGTTATGAGCAGAGCTAACAGCAGTAAACCATCCAGACTATAATGAGGTTCTAATAAACGAGAACAATTCTTAAATGAATCAATGGAAAGGAAGCTTTAGTTGGAGAATTGTGACAGTCAATGAGACTATTGGAAAGATACCGATTGTTTGATCAAATGGGTGCAGATATGATTGAAAGAGAGAGAGACAGGCAGACAGACAGAGACAGAGACAGACAGACAGGATGAAAGAGAGAGTGAGTGAGTCTGATATTCTACAGTTGTTGTAAACTCTCGTAACATATTCTATTGTTTCTCTTACAGCTATTTCCAGATACTCTATTGTTCAGCAGATTTTAAGATATTCTGTTGCTTTTCTTCAGCTGTTTGAGATATTTATTCTCCGCATTTCAGCTATATAGTGCCTTCTAATGCTGTCCATTAAAGTTGTTTCAGATGCCGCTTTTTAAGCTGTCATATATCATGTCTTTACGATATCCTTCTGCTACCATTTCGGCTATTTGGTTATATTGAGCTGTTGCTCTTTCGATTGTTAATTTGTTGCTACTTGATTTTGAAAGAGACATTGCATTGTTGCTGCTGCAGCTGACCTATCATCACAACGAGAAAGGCGGACGTCTATACGTCGATGGGAACAATGCCTTTCGTCAGTACCACCTCGGACCATGCGTCGACTTCAAGTCTGTTCTCTTTGGAGGGCTGAGTCCTCACATGACCGGAAGGCCACTGAAGGTAATTACTCCGCTTATCGATCGAAGGCAGTGCCTGTTGCGAGAGACGCTTAAATTCCAGAGCGTAATTTAAAACTGCCAGTTGCACAACCCTCAGCTGAAGCGCACCCTTAGTGTTGAACTGATTGAGCCGTTAATAGGAATCGCCAACAACAGTAAATTACAGACAATTGGATTTCTACCATTGAAACTAACGTGCTACTGTTGAGGCTCCAATAGACTAAATCAAAGTGGTCACTAGATCCTATACTGATCGAGTGTTGTTCCTTTGCTAAGGATTGTGTTACAGGCGGATTGGTTGATCTACAATCTTACATTTTAACATTTTATATCATATATTTTATATCTTAATTAAATAGCAAAATGCACAGAAACAAACAATTACACCATGTGAGAATTGTTAACACAGGCATCACAGTCAGTGATCGTGCAAACTAATTAGGTAATGCTTAAGTTGAATTTTAAATTGAATTAAACTCAGGAAGAGAGTTTCATGACAGCCGACGTGATCATTTAATTGAAGAAGCTTCACGGTTGTACAAGCCTTGTCAGTTCGATATTTTATCGAAGGTCTTCTGTCGAAGCCACCGATAGCCTTTCCTGTATGGAAATAACTATAAAATGCTAGTGGCAACAATGTTTACGATACCCAGACATTAGGCCAATTTCATAATTTTTATGTTTCTATACTATAGTGAACTGAGTATTTCAAAAACAAGTTTAGACTTGGCAGACCAATCTAAAATACAGCACACTCGAACATCACGTTTAGTAGAATTATTTACCTTTTTAACCGGGAGTAATAAATTGAATATATTATCAATTGATGTAGCAGTGTAGGGAATTCTTGTAGTTGAACGGACCATTGTTACAATCAGCTGTTGAGACGTTAGTAGGCCTATATTGTACAAAATATTAGTAGGATAATGATCATTAATTCAAACTGTTGGAACACTGCGCGTGTAATGCCTTCACCCAATGATCATACAACTTCATGAACGAAATCTTATACGACTTTAACGAAACACTGGAACGCACCTGCTTTTTCCCGCCGTCCAGATTTCGTAAATGCCACGAACACGGATACATGGGACTTCGAAGCACCAGAACGTCGCCATATAATGCATATCGATTTTCTACTCATTATTTTTCCTACAGAAGAAACGCAAGACCATTAATCGTCTTAAAGAAAGCAGAACTAGCATATTTCTATAATTTTAAAACCACTCAAAGAGACCGTTTTATAGCACACGCATGAATATGACCTTAAATCGACAATTGAAAATAG
The DNA here is from genome assembly GCA_963556255.1 of Allolobophora icterica. Classification (NCBI taxonomy): domain Eukaryota; kingdom Metazoa; phylum Annelida; class Clitellata; order Crassiclitellata; family Lumbricidae; genus Allolobophora; species Allolobophora icterica. The sequence continues at coordinate 43,862,099 of OY744606.1, read as the reverse complement.
ATGTTCAGTAGACCTGTTATTTTATGACCATGTGAAAATGCATTAAACGGCAATGCGCTGGGCCAGTGTTACGGTCGACGAGCAGGAATGAGATCTTCCATACGTTCCACAAGGGACATGAGAGCGCTACTTACTTTCACATGGCAGATCAATAATTATGAATAAGGAAAAGGAATGAAGAGAGAATGGAATGAAGAGAGAAACGAATGAAGGGAGAGATATTCTAAGAATATAACTAATAAAACTTCGCTATTATGCCTAAAGCCATATTTGAGGTAGGCCTACAAGAGAAATGAAATAATTTAATTTTCATAATGAAGGTGAGATGGGTGGTAGTATCACTTGGGTATTGGCAGGGATGTAGTCTCGGTCTTGAGACCTATCGAACGTCGGGTCTCAGTCTCATCTCAGCCTCCGAGCATAACGTCTAGGGTCTCTCACCTGTCTCGCCTGTTGAAGTCTCGTGAGCAAGTATACTGAGATTCGGTGGCGCGTTTACAGAAAACGGGGCCCTAGGCGCAAACATTTTTGGAGGCCCTTATGAACTTGTAGACTGATAGTCTGAGACGCTGGTGGTGTTTAGCCTATCATGTCTCTCATGTGCAAAACCCACGAAGTTGAACTTGAAGCCGTTTTTGTGAGTGTTATTGACGCTGTTATTGAGTGTTATTGACGCTGTAATTATGATTAGTTATAGAAGTTATTTTCACGGAATGTGAAGTTATTTGTATCAGCTGTAAGACTAACTGCATTTAGGTAAATAAACAAAACAATTATAAATTATAATAATAATATACTTTTATGTGAATGCTAAACTGTAGACAAATAGAAAATAGGTTATGTTTAAAATAATTCTAAATTCGAAAATGTTATTTTTTATGATTTGAAAAATATTTTCATTCATTTGGGCCCTCCGAGATTTGGGGACCTAGACGCGCGCCTAGTGCACCTAAATGCGTAAACGCGCCTCTGCTGAGATTCATATCTAAATTTGTTTTTGGAAGACTAAAAAACTCGCAATACTGCCCAATGGTGTACTACCAAACAGAGGACACATGTACCGGAAATTATCATGAGGAAAGTTAATCTGCGCTCAATTACAGTCCGTTGTTATGCATTCCAAATTATCGTCTCATTTTCAATACACTTTCTGTTCTGTTCTCATAGCAACAGCATTCGGCCTACGTAATGTGTAATAGCTATGAAGCAGCTATTCATTCGGCCAACGTAATGTGTAATAGCTATGAAGTAGCTCTTCATTCGACCTACGTAATGTGTAATAGCCATGAAGCAGCTATTCATTCGGCCAACGTAATGTGTAATAGCTATGAAGCAGCTATTCATTCGGCCAACGTAATGTGTAATAGCTATGAAGTAGCTCTTCATTCGGCCTACGTAATATGTAATAGCTATGAAGTAGCTATTCATTCGACCTACGTAATGTGTAATAGCTATGAAGTAGCTATTCATTCGACCTATGTAATGTGTAATAGCTATGAAGTAGGTCTTGATTCGGACTACGTAATGTTTAATAGCTATGAAGTAGCTATTCATTCGACCTACGTAATGTGTAATAGCTATGATGTAGCTATTCATTCGACCTACGTAATGTGTAATAGCTATGAAGTAGCTATTTATTCGACCTATGTAATGTGTAATAGCTATGAAGTAGCTATTCATCCGGACTACGTAATGTGTAATAGCTATGAAGTAGCTCTTGATTCAGACTACGTAATGTGTAATAGCTATGAAGTAGCTATTCATTCGACCTACGTAATGTGTAATAGCTATGAAGTAGCTATTCATTCGGCCAACGTAATGTGTAATAGCTATGAAGTAGCTATTCATTCGACCTACGTAATGTGTAATAGCTATGAAGTAGCTCTTGATTCGGACTACGTAATGTGTAATAGCTATGAAGTAGCTATTCATTCGACCTACGTAATGTGTAATAGCTATGAAGCAGCTATTCATTCGGCCAACGTAATGTGTAATAGCTATGAAGTAGCTATTCATTCGACCTACGTAATGTGTAATAGCTATGAAGTAGCTATTCATCCGGACTACGCAATGTGTAATAGCTATGAAGTAGCTCTTCATTCGACCTACGTAATGTGTAATAGCTATGAAGCAGCTATTCATTCGGCCAACGTAATGTGTAATAGCTATGAAGTAGCTATTTATTCGACCTATGTAATGTGTAATAGCTATGAAGTAGCTCTTGATTCGGACTACGTAATGTGTAATAGCTATGAAGTAGCTATTCAACCGGACTACGTAATGTGTAATAGCTATGAAGTAGCTCTTGATTCGGACTACGTAATGTGTAATAGCTATGAAGTAGCTATTCATTCGACCTACATAATGTGTAATAGCTATGAAGTAGCTATTCATTCGACCTACGTAATGTGTAATAGCTATGAAGTAGCTATTTATTCGACCTACGTAATGTGTAATAGCTATGAAGTAGCTCTTGATTCGGACTACGTAATGTGTAATAGCTATGAAGTAGCTATTCATCCGGACTACGTAATGTGTAATAGCTATGAAGTAGCTATTCATTCGACCTACGTAATGTGTAATAGCTATGAAGTAGCTATTCATTCGACCTATGTAATGTGTAATAGCTATGAAGTAGCTCTTGATTCGGACTACGTAATGTTTAATAGCTATGAAGTAGCTATTCATTCGACCTACGTAATGTGTAATAGCTATGAAGTAGCTATTTATTCGACCTATGTAATGTGTAATAGCTATGAAGTAGCTCTTGATTCGGACTACGTAATGTGTAATAGCTATGAAGTAGCTATTCATCCGGACTACGTAATGTGTAATAGCTATGAAGTAGCTATTCATTCGACCTACGTAATGTGTAATAGCTATGAAGCAGCTATTCATTCGGCCAACGTAATGTGTAATAGCTATGAAGTAGCTATTCATTCGACCTACGTAATGTGTAATAGCTATGAAGTAGCTATTCATCCGGACTACGCAATGTGTAATAGCTATGAAGTAGCTCTTCATTCGACCTACGTAATGTGTAATAGCTATGAAGCAGCTATTCATTGGGCCAACGTAATGTGTAATAGCTATGAAGTAGCTATTCATTCGACCTACGTAATGTGTAATAGCTATGAAGTAGCTATTCATTCGACCTACGTAATTTGTAATAGATAACTATGAAGTAGCTTTCTTCAGCTCGATTGGCAGCGGCGACACAATCATTCCTGGTGACTACAAGGTTCTAAGCAAATAATAATACCTGCTGTCTACTTGACATGTTGAACTTGCGATCAGCCGTCTGTACAAGAACATAAATCTATAGGCCCTACTGATTGATTTCGATAGTTCCTCAGTATTTGATTGCTATTACTGTATACTAGTAAACTGAACGAACTAAGAAACACCAATGGCAATGACATCCGTCTGTCCCATTCGCTATCTGTTTTATTCAGTAATTTTATTTCACTACTGGATGACGTTAGGCCTATGTCATAGGCCCACGACAGGGAAAAGCCTACAACTATAGGCCTATGCGTAATAGTTTTTCTGTCTGTCGACTGTCGGTCTGTTTATTGCGGAATCTCCTAAAATAGAAATCAACATATAGGCCTATATTGAAACAGTAATAAAACTGCTTAATGCTTATAGTAAAAGTTCCTGGTACGTCTCGAGCCCAGTCTCTTCTGGGTCTTGTCTCGGAAATCCAAGATCTCGGTATCAGACTGTTGTCCGATCGTCTTGGTCTTAGCTTGAACTTGGGACTGGTCGTTTCAGGTCTCTTCAGGGTCTCTGTCCAAAGGATTTCGTTGACATTCCTAGGCACTAATATATGAAAACAAGAAGAAAACTGGAAGGGTATACGATGGGTAATCTGTAAGGGAAAAGAGAAGAAAGTGTAATTATCAGTAGACCCTAGTAGAAATGGTAATGCTGGTCATTTGGAAGGTGATAATATTAATTATCATGGGTGAAAGTGTATTAGCGCTAGAATAGCTCGGCTTTTAGAATGATAATATTTGTTTGTTTTTCAGGTTGTTGGAAATGTACTGGAACCGACAGAAGATTATCACGAATCCGAGCTGGTAAACGACGATAGATAATCCTAATAGTTAAAATTATTTCTCATCATTGCTGTCACAGAGGACACGCGAGAGAGTCTAGCAGTTAGCTTGACAGACTGTCAACAAAATTCAACATTGTGGTTACGGTTTAGATTTCCTCCAGGAGAGATTGAAATTTCACGCAAAGTACAAGCTGAGCTATAAGTCGAGTAAATCGCCTTCACCGATCACCCGACCAGTTCGTTTGGAAGGTCAGACAACGATGTGGCCAACCACCTCATAAGCTGTTGATAAGAAAATTAAGTCGCTATCACTTCATAGGCCCTAATCATAGTTACCTATTGGGGTTGGCTTAAGGAAATACTCTTCTTTCTTAATCTTCTTCATCCGTGTATTATTGAAGACTGAAGAGAACGGCGTCCATTACAGAGTGAACGAAATTCATTAGTAAAACTAAGACAGTTTGAAGTGTGTGAAATTTGATTCTGCGATGGAGTGATTTAAAAAGGCCATGAACGGAAAATGACGTAATCAAATCACGTCCGGTTTGTTTTAGAGGACGAAGGCCACCTGGCGAATGTGTTCGTTCTTTGAAGAGCGAAATTACGTTATCACAATTCACTAGGTGGCAAAAGTGAACTAGATATCCGCTCGTTCATACTATGCATGAATTCAATGCTGTTAGCGCAGCTTGTACATCTAAGACCTCTTGACTGATAAACTAGTAGTTGGCTGACTGGCTGGCTGACTGGCTGGCTGACAGGCTGACTGATTTTGTTTCGATTAGGAGACTGTGAATAAGCTGGTTCCCGCTACTCCGCTTCTTGGGTGCTGTAGAAATCTCTAAATGATTGCGATCTTGACTTCTTGTCTCTATACCTCGACTCTTCACGACTCTTTGCAGGCTGTGATTCTGTGCGTCCTTCTCGCTAATCAGCTTCGTCCGAGATTTCCAGTCATAGAGTTAATGCTAACCCATTTCTGGCTTCAACTGGCCGTCTTTCTATGAGGTTCAGTGTCAAACGATACTAGGAGTGATGCTGATCGCAAAGTTGATGCACTAGGAGCTGCAGGTGCTCTGCATCATTCGCTATTGAGCCTGACTCAATCAATCAATCAATTAATCAATCGATCAATATTCGTTTATTCACTAAGGCAAGATCGAGACAGACGCAACGGTGCTACATTCAACTATATAGCAGCAATAGTTTAGTTAGAGTCTTCGCACGTAAGAGTTTGTATTAGCATTTTGTAAGCGGTTTGTGTTCTTTGGAGTGCGATTTTGCTGTCTTCTTTTACGATTACCGTTTTTTTAAAAATCAAATTCTGATATTTTTCGATTATTTTGGTTTTGTTTCTTGCGGCGTTTGCCACTCTGTACAAGAAGAACACTGAATCTGTTGTTGGTTTTGTTTAGCTTGCGAGGCATCGTTTCTACGGCTGTCTGCGCAATCTGAGAATCGACGCCAAGATTCCTGTTATTCAGCCCAAGTACTACGCCGTCTCACAATGTGACGACCCCTAAGAGTCGATCACTGGCGGTCGACAACGAATCACCGCTGAGCCGACCAAGAGTATATGCCTACCTGTTGATAGAGGCATCGTTTTGAGGCATTGATAATCTTACCTTACTTTATCTTAACCCCTTGCCTTCACTTACCATTTCAGCCGGCTGGTTGACGTTAAGCGATAAGCATACTGCTTGTTTCTAGCGGCAGTTGCAACTCAGACAAGGATAAGCATACGGCTTATCGCTTAAGCGTTAAACTGCAAAATGCACCAGGAAAACAAACTGTTCGCTGACAGCACTTTCATCTTACTGTGCCAAATTATTGTGCTGAAGCTCATTTCTGTCGTAGGATTCTACCTTTCTTACATTCGGTTTAGTAGGCCACTTATTGGACATGGAAGCATAAGCTCCATCTTCAAATCTTATTCTCTTTTGTACCCTGATTCTCATTACGTGCAGGTAACTGCTCACAAACAAAAGATGGCACGCACACTCATAATGTATGGGCTTGTAAGCCAACGCATCTCACTAAACATCTAAAGTTGCTTTTTTTCTTTACGTCCCTCCTTACTTACTTCAATATTGACAGTTAAGTTTAGATTCACTTCGACCTCTGACATGTGTGTGTAAATTTAAAAAGAATTAATTAAAGAACTTATTGGTGTACTACTGCGTCTGGTTAATTGTAAAACATTCGTCTTCTTCTGAGATTGAGGTCTCGAGTATACACGGCGGATGCGCAGGAGATCAAGGGAACCTTGGATCTGGAATTGAGACCTGATCTCTTGTCTGATATCTTGCGTCGCAGCCTTTGTTCTCCTAGCGAAATCATCTATAATGAGTATGCTAACCGTAAGCTGTGTGTTAAGATCAAACGAAAGAAAGAAAAGATTGGCCAACCACTTTTATGAGTGCCGAGGCTAAGAAAATGCAATTGCCAACAGCTTTTTAGGGCTGTCTCTCGAAGTTAATCTATAAGAGGCTGCTAATCAAAATCACACATCAGCTTCTTCTTCTTCTTCTTCGTCTTCTTCGTCTTCTTCTTCTTCTTCTTCTTCTTCTTCTTCTTCTTCTTCTTCTTCTTCTTCTTCTTCTTCTTCTTCTTCTTCTTCTTCTTCTTCTTCTTCTTCTTCTTCTTCTTCTTCTTCTTCTTCTTCTTCTTCTTCTTCTTCTTCTTCTTCTTCTTCTTCTTCTTCTTCTTCTTCTTCTTCTTCTTCTTCTTCTTCTTCTTCTTCTTCTTCTTCTTCTTCTTCTTCTTCTTCTTCTTCTTCTTCTTCTTCTTCTTCTTCTTCTTCTTCTTCTTCTTCTTCTTCTTCTTCTTCTTCTTCTTCTTCTTCTTCTTCTTCTTCTTCTTCTTCTTCTTCTTCTTCTTCTTCTTCTTCTTCTTCTTCTTCTTCTTCTTCTTCTTCTTCTTCTTCTTCTTCTTCTTCTTCTTCTTCTTCTTCTTCTTCTTCTTCTTCTTCTTCTTCTTCTTCTTGCAAGCAGAGAAAAAATGAAAATCCGAGAGACAGCGGCCTTTTACGGTTTTCCAGCGTGTCACTTAAGTCTCAGTATGTAAAATGCGCAACATGTTAGGACATCTACTAGCCCTGACATAGTGAATCACTAAGGTGCAAAACGTTCCTGTATGTATGACATTCAGCCAATAATGTGCGTGCACATGTGCTGAATTTCATACACAGTGCATTTCTGGAAGAAACACCATCCAACTGTATAGGCCTACGCACGTTATACGTAGCTGAATAAAGCGTTGTCTAGCACTGATGGATTCCATAACTATACCTTCCTGCAGACTGAATTTTCTTGATCCATCGGCCCTGCAAACATCGAACTTTGTTTCATTCGTTCGTTCGTTCGTTAATTTATTTGTTCATCCATTCAACGCAGTTATATAGCGCCAATTTTTATAATTTCCGTAAACCAATCAGTATGCAACGAGAACAGCTTTCAAGTGTTGAAGAAGATTACGCAGTTTAAGGAGTTACGCAGTTGAAGTGATCCGAGTGCAGGTAACGGACCAGCCAGTATGCAGTAAGTTCGCCCACAGTGTATAAAGCGAACGGCTCTGCGGCCTGACAGATTAATACTTGGATCGGACCGGAAGTTGGACTGCGCCTTGTATTAAATTCTTCATATTAAACCTGCTATGAAACACGTTTTGAAATTAACTTAAACTTATACACTGATAGAGTTTAATTCTTAGTCTATTTTTCTCAGAGGGATTATTTTATCCAATTCAATACCCTATTTCAAACTTATGTAGGCCTAATCTATTATTGGTTAACTTTCTACCTCCTTTATTATTTTCCACTCGTTTATACCCACGTTGGTCTGTTTCTTTTCCTACTGTCGTTGCGAACAGCGAGCTCATCTTTCTCTTTTACAAACTTCTAACATAGGTCCACAACTAACACAGGCCTGGTACCCTTTAATTGACTGAGCCTTTGAGTCGGCTGATCGTTTTTAATTGTCCTGCTATAGATTAAACGATCTGTCTATTATACTCGCTGTGTGATTTCGGTATTCTTTTTGATTAGCCATTACTTGCTATCAGACAAGCCAAGACGTCTGATTTCTGCACACGCTGTCTTTCCTGCAGATTTTAAACCAGCATGATGCTGTATTCATCTTCCTTTACAGTTCTCATAATCATTGCCCTTTCTGCTCTTCACTGTCAAACAAACGTAGTCGGTTAACTCAGTTAACTCATGTCGTTGTTGAAGACTCCATTTTATTTCACCGTGTTTCCAAAGTCTGTTCTTAAACCAAGTCTAATAGCTAGCAATGTTTAAAGTTTTGTTATGTTTGTTTTCCGACTCCTTCTGTTCGTTCATCCCATACTCTCCAGATCAACACTTCATCGATCGTATGAGTCAGCAAGGCGGTTTGCTGGATTAAATGGCGAGATGTTTAGGTCAACGACTTTGGAACTGTTTCATCGAGTCTTTCGTTTCTCTAATACGAAGTTAAAGTTAGAAACTGTTCGTCTTGTTCTGAGCTAAGCTACGGTTCGAACAACTTGACAATTGACAGTGCGAGGTCAGGTCGTTCGAGAACTTCGGAAGATCGTCTGACATCTGTGGTGAACAATCGCAATTGTTCCCGGTTAAGAAACTGGCGAGCGAAGATTTATTCTATATTATGTAGCCTATGCGCTAGTGGACGATATTAGAAACAACGATGCCGGTTTAGCGATCAAAGGAGAAAGATCGGACATATGAAGAACGTATATATGGTGACTTGGTAGTGGGCCGAAAAGAAGAGAAGAAGAGCACAGCAATTAAGTTGAAATTCGCGTTCTGTATTTTGCAAGTGTCTACTAATTTTCACTGCGTTGGAGTGTTACCTTGACGTATAGCGCGGAGATTTTAACTCGTGCTTGTGTTTACTGATGCGATGAGGTGCTATTTTCACGTGTTTCCTCTTAAGAACTACGCAGTTGGTTGAGTTTCTTCTTCAGACTATTATTTGTCTTGAGGTGTTCTTTCCACGGTCAGTGTTAAAGATTTAAGAGAGAAAGCCGGACAAGGAAGATGGATGTTGACTTGGATATTCCACTGGCTATTGTCTTCCACTTGCTATTGGTAACTCCTCGTCAGCACTTAGTCGCTTATTCGCTTCGTTTGATGAAGGCGCAGTATAATTTTGTTATTGTCTGAGGTTTATCTTACCATGAATCACCTCACGTTTACTTTACATTGTCTCAAGTAGACTTTACCTTGACTTTTCTCACTTTAACTTCAACTTGCCTTTTCTCACCTCAACTTTACCTTGCCTTATATCACCTTGCCACTTCCCTATCCTCTAGAGGTTGGCTTCTCAGCGACTCTCTCCCTCCCTCTCTCGCTTCTCTTCTCTTCCGGTTTTGGCACCGATCGTTCGTTCCTGCGTGTCTAAGCATTTATAGACCTTAATGGGCCCGGTCGACTACAGTGTGGCCTTGCGCTGGGTTCTCAATCGCAACCCATCCTCCACCGAATCGTAAACATATCGACACAGATTCTCTAGTCGAACTCAGCCCAAAGCAACGAAGGCGCGCCGATAAAGACTCCAAATTTACGGTATTGTTTCCGTCTATGGCGCGTGGCTGCTTCAGCGGCCTTAAGCATCTCTTAGCGCTGAGACCTCGAGTCCTTATCGACCGAGAGAGAGAGGAGCTGCTAGCTGTCCCTAAACACTCCGCTTCTGGCAAATCACCTTCAGAGACCCGTTCCCTAACTGCTTTCCCAAACACTGGGCTGGAATTTTCCAAATATTTTCCAGGTTTCTGGATTTCCGTCTAATCTTTTATTGTGTACATATAACGGGCGAAAGCGATGGACGCAGAGCGAGGAAAAGCCGACATGGAAGGAGTCGCTCCTCCTGCAACGGTGCGTAATACTAAGCGAGGAATGGGGAAGCAACATCTATCGTGACGATAAAACGACCGCTTGCCTCCCTCCCCGTCCGCCTGATCGGAGTTGCGCAGCGATCCTAAACGAGACAGCGAGTGACATGCAGACGGGCGGACAGACAGACATTCACCGAGACAGAGGGGTCGACATAATTTACAAACACCAAGCGCAATTACAGTGCGCCAATAAAGCGCGCCATCAAGTAGGTAAAAACGGCCGGCGTGCAGAGGAGCGATCAACCCGAAGCAAGCGTACATCACCTGATATCACCTGCTTGACTTGAGAACGCTCAAGTACTTGAGAATTTATGAACGAGGGAGAGACGGCGGCGGCGTCGGCACTGACTGACGGCCTCTGGGTTGGGCCCCGAGTGGAAGCACGGGCGGGAGGGGAGGCCTCGACGCCGGTGCCAGCATTTCGCCGTAAGTCGGCCGTTAATTGCGATTTTAAGGGCGGCAGAGTCATTAAGATTGGCGCGGTCTTCTGCGCTCTACAAATCGCCATTTCCACTACTGAAACGGCTGCCGACGCCGCCGTGATTTCAGTTGCTGTTGCTACTGGTGGTGGTGGTGGTGGCGCTGTTGCTATCACGGTTGGACCGCCGGAATCGTTAAGGTCCGCTGCTGCTGTGCGGAGGCGGCTGCTCAAGTGATGAGCATAAATTTATTCAGTGACAACTCGTAATCGCCGACCCTCCAAACGCCGCTCTCCAGCCATCCACTCCTGTTCATCCATCCGTCCGTCCGTCCGTCCGCCCGTCCGTGCGTTCGTCTGTCCGTTTGCCACCCCTGAAGACAATCTCTCCTTCCGATCGCTACCACAAACATACTCGAAGACAAAGACCACAGTGCGCATGCGTAAGCTGCTGTCTTTGTTTCTAGAACAGTTTAACATAGCCACAAAGTTCATTTGAAAGATTCGTCTCAAGTATGTACATATCTCAATCAGTCACCAAAACGAACCAATCGCCTACCAGGATATATCGCAGTTTTGACGACAGACATATTCAACAATCCGTGATAAGTTGACAAAATCTGGCATGAAATACCATCTGTAGCAACGACCATACAACTGTTTCTAATTCTGAATCAAATTTTCATTGCAAAAGCACTGGAGAAAGCAAGCGTCTCCAACAACCATCTATTGATGGGATGCTTAGAACATTCTTACAGTGGCTCTAAGATCAATTAACCTGATCGTAAAACCCGGATTTTTCTGAGCGCCCAAATGCTAAGTTTATGGAACCAGTTGAATCACAGACGGAGCAAAGTGGGTGAAGTAGGTAAGATCATGTTTGATTCCAGAAAGACATACAGACAGCTTCGGTAGATGAGATTTGGAAATCTCATCCACCGCTAATCCCTGATAATTAATTAATTAATCTGGTCTGATCTTACTTGACGTCTACATAAACGCTTAAAAGTAGCCAGTCTTGGTAATTTTCAATCGAATAAGAACAAACTTAATCGGTGTCACTACGAGAGGATGCAATCTTCAAAACCTTTCCATGGTCTCGCATTATTGTTCTTCCGCTTAACTTCAACCTAATGTCCACACGAATATATCTATGTTTATATTATTAGTAGTGTGTGGTTTCCATCTGAAAATATATTGAACGACTGCCTGCCACTGTCTTTAATATAATTATAGCCTCTTCATTTGGACCTGACTAAAACTCATTCAAGAAGAAGATCCAGGGACCACGCTCTTCCACGGTCCTTCCAGTTGAATCTAACGGAAATGGCATGGTAGGTGCACGTGGCCCCCTGGATTAACCATTGTGCACCTGCAATCTTCCTCTTTTTGCACTGACTTTCTAAAATCAGCTGGAGAGAGGCGGTGCCGACCTCGGCCGGGGGAGAAGAAGATCACGTGCAAAATCAACCTACTTTCCAAACAATCTGCATGGCTTATTAGAAACGTCATTTAAAAAACTAAACATGACGGAACCGACACAACGACTGCAACAGCGTTGATAAAGCGGAAAGGCCGAAAGATAGGCAGCCGAGCGAATACATGGCACGCACCTGTTTTCAACTGGACCAACATGCATAGCACACATGTATATCTGTATGTATGTGTGTGTACATACATGTATAGGCCCTATGTGTATTTATATGTATATTTATATATATTGTTATGCATACATGTGTTTATGAGTATGTATATGTGAAAGTATGTGTGTTTGTATGTGTAAGTATGCGTGTTTGCAGGTGTGTATATTATTGTATATATATATGTTTCTCTATTCATGTGTATGTATATGTGTATGTATGTGTGCATGTATGTGTGTTTGTATGTGTATGTATGTGTGTTTGTATGTGTGTATATTATTGTATATGAATATATATGTTTATGTATACATGTGTATATGTGTATGTTCATGTGTATGTATGTGTGTTTGTATGTATGCGTGTTTGTATGTGCGTATATTATTGTGTATATACATATATGTTTCTCTATTCATGTGTATATGTGTATGTATATGTGTATGTATGTGTGTATGTATGTGTGTTTGTATATGTATGTATGTGTGTTTGTATGTGTGTATATTATTGTATATGAATATATATGTTTATGTATGCATGTGTATATGTGTATGTACATGTGTATGTATGTGTGTTTGTATGCGTATGTATGTGTGTTTGTATGTGTGTATATTATTGTATATATACATATATGTTTATGTATACATGTGTATATTTGTATGTATATGTATATGTATGTGTGTGTATTTATATGAGTATGTCTGTGTACTGGTACGTTTATAATGCGTAACGTGTGTGTATACATGGATGGCTAAGTATGTGTTGTGTGGCGTGTCTTGTATAGGTGGCTGTTGTATGTTGTATGTCCATTCCGTCATCTGCGTCTCATCGCTGGCTCCTTATCTCTGTCTGCGGTGGCGATAAACTGGAGCTGTAGCTCTGCAGTTCGTTTCAAGTATATCAGGAAACAGGCGTTTATTTGGCACTGGATTCGGCGCTGGAGCCCCCACCCACCCACCCACCCACTCACTCCCTGTCTACACTGCAGCCCACAGATGCACAACACACACACGCAGTCTCCGCAGCTTGATTGTTAAGACACTGCGCGTGCATGGACTGACGGACGGTCATCAATCGGTGGCCATTTCATCAATGTTTACTACCTCTGCTATACTAATACTAGGACCATCAAGAACACAGAACACAGTGCTTGTATATATGTATATGCCACCAAACCCATGATTCACCCTGCTAAGTGCCTGTTTATCTATCACTATCGACGATAAATGTATTATATATGTATGTGTATATACATTTAGGTGCTTGTGTATATACATATATATCTATGTGTGTATATGGGTGCATAATCGTTGTCTTGTATCCTGTCAGCAAGCTCCACTTATTGCGCTGAGTGGGTTTGTGTATGTGTGTGTGTGTCCCAATAAATTAGTCTTGTAAGCTCTTTCAACAAAAGCAGCACTTGTGCACTGAAGATTGTAGTTATCTGCGCCAATGAGGTCCTATCGTTAGTCATCTAGTCACTAGAGGCGCCACTTATACAACACAGAACCGTCCGGGAAGTAATAATAATAACAAAGTCTCTTCTTTTTAATTCGTCTTTTTGTCTTTTCCTTCAGTTTTGGATCTATAAATTCTTATCGCATTTAACCTACATTGTTTTTCTAATTATGCCATAACTAGCAAGTAAAGAGTAGCTGGGATGTGGTAGTCGACGTGTTATAATTAGCAAAGTGTTACTGAGCAACTACCGTTCTGACGTGTTCGTACGTGAACTCTGCAGCCTATTTAACTTGACCTTTCAAAATGGCGGCCTGGAGTCTGCGTTTCTGAATGGTACTTAGCCGAAGGTATCGAGTGTGCTTACTTGCTTCTTTTCTTTTAAAGGATATACGTAGATGTTGCTTCCTTTATGGCCTTGCAGTCCACCCCTCACTGCGTCTATAACTAACAGCCAAATGCTACTGCAGATTAAGTGGAAGCTTGGCAATAATGAAGTCATGTGGTTCAGGCCATTTCCGTACTTACCACCTATAGCGTTCAAAAAATGCCTTGCCATTATGGCAACTTAGTGAGCTCACGGTGCTTCATCTCTGGCAGTTGCCTAACTAGGCTATATATAGTATGGGCTCACAAGTGGCTGGTGTGCACATCGCAAGATGGAAAGATGAGATAGGGCCATTTATTTTCCAGAAACCACTCCATCCTCCGCCAGTGCTTAATCGTTTTGTAGGTTGTATCCGATATTTACATTTACTCAAGTCTGTGTCTTGTACAAAGCAAGTATAGCTGTGGCTTACCTCAGGCTTTGCCCTAATAGTCGCATGCAGTGACAGGATCTCAAGACCATTTGGCTTAAATACATCGGCAATTCAACAAAAGAGTAACATGACACTTTCAATTTTTGTTGCGGATATTACATTAAAAGCAGACAGAACACTATTGTGCACAGAAGTGGCTGAATCTCTTTCGCAAGCATGCATATACGAAAAGTGTTGTCACCTATAGGTTATAGTCCAATGCCTTAACTCGTGATTTCATTTTTCGCCTTTTGTGAGCTTATCCTTTCAATCGGGCGCCTCTTAGGCTTATAGGCTATAAGTACTAAGTAGGATAATAGTGACTGCAGCGAATGGGATGTTTAATGTCACAACAAAAGAAACGTTTTCGATTACATTCTTTAATTATGCAAATTCAAAATTAATTTTCTTTAACCGGTCCAGTTAAACAAGATCGCACCTTGCGGACTTCTACAGCCATTATACACAGAATTCTAATTCCTAGACATCATTCGACTTTAGCAGCGAGCGTTGTATACATTTAACAGTTTAAAAATTCTGACTCGCATGACGTTTTAAAAAACGGTTATTAGCTATATAATCAGCAACCAAGTGAACTGTACGTCATTGCGTTCTGCCAGTGGGAACTTGTTTGAATAAACGAAGATATAATAACAGTATGTACTTTCCCGGTAACTGTTACTATAAAATTTATGTAGCATCAGGTTTTACAGTTATAATTTAACGTGACAAAAATATTATTCAAATAATGTTCAACAATCCTTGGCAATATCTTCAAACCTACAGGGTGTCAAGCTGTATATTGTAAAGAGAGCAAACGACGTGCACGATTAAAAACCTTCCAGCTTATAGAATTGGTAAAAATAATACAAACAGAGTTCATTCATTCATTCATTCATTCATTTAAAAAATTTAATATAGCGCCCCCTCAAGTTACCTACTCAGAAGCGCTCCCAGCTCAACCACGGCAATATAAACTGGACTTAAGTAGCCTAACTTATAAAAAAACAAGCGAACTATTCTTAGGCAACAGGCCTATCTGCAATGGGAGTTGATTCCAGATGGAGGGGCCGACCACAGAGAAAGCACGACGCTGCCTAGTTGCGGTGGTAGAACGAGGAACCAAGAGCTCACCCGAAGAAGAAGAGCGAAGGGCTCGGCGGCCAGTCACATGAGAGACAGGACAGCAGAGCTCACGTAAGTAAACCGGTGCACAGCCAAGAAGGCATCGCCAGATCAATGCAGCTATTCTATAGTTGTAAATGTATTGCCTGTCTTTTAACCCCGCCAAAGTTGCAATGTAAACTCACTCACTAAACTGTAAGTCTACCGCTTTTATTGCTGACGAAAGCCATAGAAATGTTCTAGTCTTATTCCAGTTTAATTCCATGACGTGTTTTTCTATATTGGGATCACAGAACTTTAAGACTGAAACTATTACAGCCCTGATTGAGAAATTATGTTTGGAATCGCCTCATGATCACATCGTTTTATTTGCCTGGCGTGAAACAAAAGTTGAAAGGATTCGATAATTGAGAGGCAATTTGCGCTATTATTGGACGAGCGATATTCACAGATGAAACAAAAGAATGCACGATGCCTTAAATAATTCAGTTCAGACTACTGCAGCGAAATTAACACCGCAAAAATAGTTACAAGCACGCATTCGAAATGGCAGATAATAATGTCCTAATAATCAATTATTACATTCATTTTGTAATCAAATACTGTACACTGAATGCATTCGATTAGTACGCGCAGCAGACATTTTGCACTACATAGCCTACACCATAGAGAGCGGTCTCTGGCGATGCATGCGCCCGTTCAGGCCGTGATGGTCCGCACACAGGACGATCGGACGGATGGCGTCAAGTTGGTTTGACTGTTTGCTGACGTCGTCTTATAATGTCTACGCACAGAGTGGAGGGCGCGTCTAAGTGTTTCGATCGCTACTTGAAGGCTGTTCAGAAGTACATACAACATAGACCACATGTAGCAGCAGCCACCATTTCGAATGCCCAGAAACCGGGTTCAATTAACGCCGTTTTATTACTTGACACTACGCCGCCTCTGTACACAAACAACGAACAATAGGTGGAGCTTAGTGAAGTATGGCAGAATCGAGTCGTTTACTGCTAGCAGAGTATGCTAGATAAGGATGATACCTCGGACCATAAACACCGCACTGATAGCCACCGCCAGCGCCATTTTGTTGCGCCTCTGCGCCGATCGTTGAGTCGTCGTTAACGTAGACTGAATTTCCGGTTGAGAAGCCAGAACCGGATGTTGCGATACCGGAAGCGAGAGTGTTGAGTGCGAGTGGCGGAAGAGGCAACCCTGGAGCGCCAAAGCCAAACAGTTTTCCGTAGACGGCGGCCGAGTACATGGATCGGTCGGTGAGAGGGGTGTAGGGCAGCTGCATGAATCGGCTGCCCAGTGACGACCAGGCTGAGGCGGCTGAAGGCAACGACGCCCCATCGAGGCCCCGAGAATCATCGGGATCACCTGAAGTTAAAAAGAAACCCGGTTTCAACTTTAGAAAGACAGAACAAACTATGATCACATATATCAGGGAGTCGTTAGGTTTTATTTAATTCATCGTTATAAGTAGTCAGATCATCATTCGTTATTTTGTCTCGAACATCTCTGCTGTGGTTATTATTGCGTTCGTTTCATTATTAGCCTATTACAAGGTCTTCTATAGGCGCCCCTTCAAGGTTATCTACTCAGAAGCGCTCCCATGCAGTCCAACCCCGGTCAAACAAGACAGTTTTAAGGCAAGAGTGGAACAGAGAAGAGCAGTCAATCGGGGTCAGGCGCAGCGCTACTGGGATCATAATCAACATCATTATCATCATTATCATGATATCATCATCGTCATCATCATCATTATTATCATCGTCGTCATAATCATCAGCGTCATCATCAGCGTCATCATCACTGCCTCAATTACCAAAATCACAGCAGCTGCACTAGTATCGATATCAAGAGTCTACGGCATCATTATCTGACCAGTCTTAATTGTGAGGTTTATTTTGTTCGTCTGAATTCATCTTAACGTATCTCGCGAAACCTTACTTCACCCGCCTATTAATAATGCCTTTCCTCGTACCACAACTGAAGTGGCGGATCTCTCGTTTCTATTTGTTCGGTTCTACCGTAGAGTAATGGATAACACACTGGTGTGAAGAGCAGTATAGGTACCAAGATCGAACCCGTAGACCCCGTAAGGTTTATTCAGCCTTCCACTCGCTAAGGTGGCGGCGGTGGTTAAATGAATAGTAGGCCGTGAATGGCGCCCTGGTGACTGCCGAATAAACAGTTGTGCATGTTCGACTCCTGTAAAACTGTTATCATGTGCTTATACTGTACACATGTATGTAAGGCGCCCTGTGTGGCTGCCTTTTCTACTATATGCATGTTCACTGTACAGCGCAGTGCGGTTAGCAGGCGCTTAAATAAAGAAAAGATTATTATTATTATTTTCTAATCGAAGTCAGAGCGATCACAATGCTTTGGAGAAGAATCTGCAAATCTTCCAGTGCTCAGTGGTATATTGCGCAGTCCTTGAAGATCGGTAGCGCGAAACTCTATATATACTGCACATAAGGCAATAATTGCCTATGGCGAAGAGAATCCTCCTATGTCTTGGTGTATGTGACGCCAAGCAGTACCACGCCAAGCAGTACCACGCCATGCAGTACCACGCCATGCAATACCACGCCATGCAGTACCACGCCATGCAGAACACTCCAAGTGACGATATACGGCTGCATAAAAAGGTTTTGGATGCCATGGCGTAAACATACATGACAGGACACGAACAAGAAACGCATGCAGATCCACTTCAGTGCTACAACAAACTGTGAACCTCAGATCGGGAGTCCTTTGTTCGGTTCTACTTATGTGCGAAAGCCCGATATACTGGTAACTTTCGAGCAATTGCTTACAGATGAGTTTGCGTTAATGAACTCTTGCTCCAATTGGGAAAGACACTTAGAAGGTTCTTTAGACAGTTGTAATTACACAGACATACATATTATATATATACACATTAAAAATATAAATATATATACAAATGGACGCTGAAGTCGGAAGTCTCCGTCAGCTATATTCTATAGGCTACATGGAAACGGCTGGTGACGCGTTCTGAAAACGAATAAAGGTCTTGAAGTGAAAATATCAACTATAGATGATCAGCAGATGAAACTTCTTTTGACACCTCCTCGGCCTCTGCCAATGCAGCACATGCACAAACTGTCTGCAGAAAGGCTGGTAGTCGCTCAAGCACGTATACGTAGATAGGCAACCAAGTGGGTATGTAAGTATACGTAGACAGATGGACCACCTGTGCGCCACCCAGCGACCGACTGAGGAGGCGACGACGAAGAGAAAAGACCCATTAAAACTCCCACACGGAACCAATCGCGTTTTGTGGGCCACCGATAAAAAACGACCATGGCAGCCGATAATTTCATAAATTTGTCGTAACAGAAGCTGGCTCTGTGGTTATCAAGGTGCGCTGCGAGGGACGCTGAGATAGGGCCAGGTAAGCGGATCCGGCGTCAGTTTCAGCAGTCGAGATTAACCGAGATATCGACAGATTAACGCGAACTGTTCGCTGCAGCCGACGAGAGACCAACGTTAGCATACAACAGACTGCTAGAGAACAATCTCTGAATGACGCCCGATTGACAATCTCTCTCCTGCTGCCACGCTCTTTCTCTGTGTGCGTCTGTCTGTATGTAGTGTTGCCTCTCGCTCTGTTCGTCTGTTTTGCTCGTTCGTTCAGAGGTATAGCGTATAGTACGTTGGCCAGAACTCCGTCCATTGCAAAAATTCAGAGCAACAGCAGCCGAGAAAACACTATGTACACGACGGTTGATCTAACCCAAGCGAAAGGTCATCGAAACTCTGCGTTCCCTCCTCTCCCTCTCTCTCTCACACACACACTCTGTCTTTGTTTCTCTGGATGTCGCTCTCTCTGACTCTCTTATTAAGTATGTCTGGGTGGCTGGCTGTCTCTCTCCCGCTCTCTCGCTCTCTCTCTCTCTCTCTCTCTCTCTCTCTCTCTCTCTCTCTCTCTCTCTCTCTCTCTCTCTCTCTCTCTCTCTCTCTCTCTCTGCCTCTCTCTGTCTCTGTCTCTCTGTCTCTCCGTGTCCCTGTCTCTCTGTGTCTGTGTCTGTGTCTCTGTTTGTTTGTTTCTCTCTCCCTCTCTCCCTCTCCCTCTGTGCTGTATGTGATAATCTGCCTGTACGTATGCAACTATCTACTTATATGTCCGTCCGTCAGCCCGTCTGTCGGTTCGTCGACCTGCCTGCATGTCTATGTCTATGTCTATGTCCAATTGTCCATCCCTGCATCTGTTTGGTTCTCGTACTCTCGGCGTCTTTCTTTAATTTCTGCTGATCTCTGTTTATTAACACTCCCGTATAGACCTCACCTGTCTATCCGTGACCATTCTAACCACCGCTTCAACTGGCGCTTCATAAATAGGTCCTTAACTCCATCATAATACATCGCAACAGCCACTCGAGTAGGTGCTTCGTGCTCTTACCTTTGTCGTGCGACATGCTGAAAGGCGTCTTACTCGAATCGTCCATATCACCCAGACCGCCGTGTCCGAAGTTTGCCAAGTGGGGCACCCTCTTGTAAGGGTGGTGTTGGATCATACCGCAATCCAGCCGATCTACGCTGAAGAAGAAAGGACTTCCGGGACCGTCCAGCGCATCTCTGGAAACAAATTGAAGAAAATGTTTAGGTCTACAGAGTAATGTTAAGTTTGGTTACGTGAAACTAAACTAGAAGTGTACATCTCTTAACTGAACTATGTCTCTTGATATTTGTCTGTTGCTATTTGTCTCTTGATATTTGTCCCTTGATATTTTGTGTCTTGATATTGTCTCTTGATATTTGTCTCTTGATATATTTCTCTTGATATTTGTTTACATGTAGGCCTAAAGCTCGTAAAATTTTGGCTGTATGGTGTTACTTTAGAAAACCTGCATTAAAATGAATTAGGTAATACATCTTTACATGATCATATATATAATCTGAATGCAATCATTAGTTTCAGCATCTGTATGTTTGGCGTTTCTGCTGCGCTTGTCTTATTATAAACATATTTAACGCACACAAGGCCACACAGAAATCTAAGGCGTGTTAGTCAGTATCGTATTGTATCGTATTTTTAATTTATATGACTTCAATTTTAAAATAAGCCATCGTAATCGTAATCGTAATTTCGTAAACTTCAAATTTCCAAAGCGCTATTCTAAGACTAAGCGTAGGGCATCACGAGCGCTGCGTCGTATCAGAAGGGTTGTCCACAGATCGAAGTATGGTGGAGGTCAGAGTCCGGTTGCCGGAGAGACAATTCAACAGCGTTGTACGCGTGGGACCCTCTGAAACGGACGAGTGTTAGGGAATACTGCTGCAACACTCCTTTCGGAGAAGATGGGGTATAGAATGTTTCACAATGACAAAATACAACATTATACGGTAAGTCCTTTGCTGCTCCTCGGAAGTCTTTGCACGGCTTAAGGCGAATGGATACAGTGTGATAACCATATTGAGGAACTATATCGTATACCTATAGAGCTGTTCATTACTTCAAATTTGCATGTGTGAGTATACTCTCTCAGAGCGTTATATGATTAGCTATCTATAAAAGAGCATAGAATTATAGGTGCCAAAGTGTAAGCTTACTTACCTATCGAAGTCGCACAATCTTGAAGAGTCTCTGAAACCCTTTGCAAAAGGATTGCTGTCTATCTTCAACTTTGTGATCTGCAACGTATGCACGACGATACGCATTATGAGAACCATGTATTACACATTTCGATAAATCTCATCTTAATGTATCAGGATTCACCGAAGACATTCGAGTACATTAGGAAACCATTCATTACCACAGAATACATTGGGTACAAATGCGTAAAGCACATAACTAACTCTTCATGCAATTCATCTATAAGTTCATTTTGTTTATATAATTCGTATGCATTCGCTTTGTTCTGTTCAATCACTCAAAAATGACTGAATCCATTGATTCCTTAGTCCCATCCTTCATTACTCCATCCGCCCCTCCCATCTCTATAGGGGTGTGGGTCTATCCCTCACTCTGTACGTCTCTTCACCCTTCGTGCCTCCGTCTGTCCGTTGCCATAAAGTCTTTCCTCGCTTCCTCTCTTTTTTCTTCCCTCTATCAAATAATCAATCAACCGATCGATCGACTAGCCAAACAATCAATCAATCAATCGTCCATTCAGTCAGTCAATGAATCACCAGCCAATTGACTCTGTTATATCGAACTGACCATCACTCAAACCATTTCGACAAATTTTCTTAAGAACTAAGAATTGGAACGACTTATTGGCTATTGGCTATAACCAGATTAAAAATGCAGACAAGAACTTTGTTCTACGAATTTGGCTATATGTAGGTCCAGGAAATGAAGTAAGATCCTTCTATATAAGTGATTCCCAAAGTACTGGTCCGCGGACCGGTACCATTCCGCGAGCCCTCAGTTGCCGGTCCGCAAAGTGAGTCAAAAAACTGGACAAAAGCGACGACAGACGTTTTCTCAGTTGTGAAGTATCTTCAAAAACACGATTGTCTCGCAATCAAAACCATATTTTAATATAAATTAAAAAGATTTGTGCTGGAAGTAAACGTATTTCAGCTATTGTATACGACCTACACGAAAACTGCCGAAGAAATAGTTATTCGACGAATTTCTGACAGGTCAAATAGAAGTTGTAGTTCGCGTTTACAAGAAATTTTGATCGTAACATTTGCGATTTTTGACCGGCAATTAGAAACTGGATGGACGCATCTCTTTCGTCTTTAATAAGCTGGTCACTGCTTCCGTCAACAGAACCGCGACTTGATAAGCATAAACAACAAACAGGCCACCGTTCGCATTCGTTAATCATTGTTAGTGAATATGATTTTATTTCAGAAAACATTAATTTGTTTAAAGTTTGTTTTTATAAATAGAACTGTAGTTAAATGTATGATGTTTTCCCAAAAATATCTGCTCCTGCCAATGTAACTATAATTTTGTACCAAATTCTAAGATTTGTTTTACATTCTCGTTTCTTAAATCTTATAATTAATATATATTTAAATTGATCGAAAAAGAAAAATAATTAATAAATTGGGCACCGGTGTAAAGACTTTCAAGTTACCTCCCGGTAATCTGAAATCGATTTCACATTACCCCCGGGGGTTGCCTGAACGCGATTTCAAGTTACCCCTGCGCTGTTCACATTACCCCCTGTCTGATTTTGCTAAAATGAGAAATTCTTATGCTTACAACTCATGAAATGTTTATTGAATAAAACACGTGAAACATACAAGATTGAAAGCTAGTCTCAATATCTGAAAAAATGTCGAAGAAATGTTAATTGTATTAAAACCACTCATACCCTAGTTCAAAGTGCCTGACATATTACATGCAAACAAGATATACGAAGATGCAGCCTTCCTTGTTGGTGTAATTGTGATCTGCAGAGAAAGATAGCTTGATGCACATCATGCGCTAGAGGGCTAATGAGAGTTTTGATGATAAATGTTAGCAATTATTATTATTATTATTATTATGAGATAATCGAAGAATGGCCCCTTTAATTTGAGGAGGTAATCTGAAATCGTATGGGGTAATCTGAAATCGATTTCAAGTTACCCCCGGGTGTAACTTGAAATCGATTGCAGATTACTCCCTGGTAATCTGAACGCGATTTCAAGTTACCGGGGGTAACTTGAAATTGGGGTAATCTGAAATCGCTACACCGGTCCTGCTGCAATGGGAAAATTCCTGCCGGTCCGTCACACTGAAGAGTTTGGGAAGCGCCGTTCTAGATGGTTTAGGCTGGGATTTATAAGTAAGCGCATAATTATGGAATAGTAAGAATTGAAGTAAGAAATATATGTCTTTAGTTTTTGATAGGGGCTACGATGGTTTATCGAGGTCAGTTAGACAGAAGGGGTCCTCCTTACCAGTTGGTTTTGGTAAGCGGTGACTGCAGTGAAGACGGTTTCTGGAAAGACGAAGCTGCGACATTCCTCTCCCTCGAGACTCCTCACTGGCGAATTGTCCGACTTCTTAATTATATGAATTCGCGGCTGATATTTATGCATCGAGTTCAAAACGATCTACAAACATTTACAGATTTATAAAGCGCCTGTAGTTTAACGTGGCATGTCTTAATTCGACAGTTTTTTCTCTCGACAACTTCAGTTTGATACCGGAGAAAGTTAGAAATAGCCAACGGTAAAGCAGACAGACGCATAGAGTGTGGAAGTATAACTTAAGCAAACTCAGTGTGAGAATTGTAAAAAAAAAACTGGGGGCGAGGGTTAGACTTTGATCCATGTGGAGTTGAATATTTTATCCGTATTTTGCAAACTGATTTCAGCGAAATTTGACAGCAGCAGATTTCAACGCTAGCAGTTTGTCAAGTCAGACTCGAATCAAAATCAATTCCTTTGTTGAGAAAATTTAAAAAAATGCATACATGATACACCAAGGAAATTTCTTCTCTTTGTCAGAGACTCAGAGTCAAATAATGCTAAATCACACTAGCACAACTGAGGGGATTGGAAACGGCCCCCTGGGGTGTGCAGTGGAAACTTAAATGGGGTCCCTAAGAAGAACTAGGAGGGTTGAACCCCCCAAAACCACCGACAATTCTCACCTTGAGCAAACTATAAAGAAGATTTGAAAGGCAGATAAGAAGATACACAGAGAACGAGGTATACGAGATAGTGAAATTCAATTAAGAAATAGAAAGAGAACATAAAAGAACGTGAAAGGGATACAGTTCACTTTGAGTGCCTTTGTCAAGGTGCAGTCTTTTAAATGGACAACGCTATTACACACATATAGTTATGTTGTTACGATGTACTTTTATATAGAGCCAATTCAGTGTAAAACTCATATCTCCAGCTGCATATATTAGGCCTAAGTCTATACTGAGCTGCACAGATTCAAACTTCCCTATCTGAAAATTAATTATAAGAACTATTATTATTGCGATATATAAAGACTGCTTGCGGCCTCCGCACACGAAGCAGTAATCGCTCAAAGGACTAGACGAACTAAACGATGTTCAGTTCGACATTAGGTTTGATTGGAAAGTTTCGTCTGCATCACGTTAAAGAGCGCTTCACATGACACTGAATTAAAGCAACGCCAGGCTGGTTGGTATTTATATGGGTGACCAGAGCGGAATGACGGGTATTTTAGGCTGAGTGCATGCGATGCACGGTAGCACGCTTAACTACAGATGAGTGGCGTCTGTGCAACAACCTTGTGGGGCACGTTGTTTGTGCAAGTGTTTCATCAAACAACTGCGTTTGTGCAAGTGTTTCATCAAACAACTGCATATCGTATTCAGCTGCAGAGGATGGAAACGAGCAGTTCTGCGCTGGATGCACTTGTCCCTCTTTGAAAGTTAAATTGGCGGAATGTTGGAAAGGTTACTTTGTAACTTTCCAAACTCTATGCATTCTAGTTTAGTAATAAGAATAGGATAATTTATAGAGCATCGTATCTCAGTCGAGACAGAAGATCAGGGCGCTACATGAATTCGAAAATCAACAGCAGTCATATTCTTCATTGTGCATTTATTAAGCGCCACTATCTAATGACTTTGACGCCCCCCCCCAGTGCTTTGTGAGTGATCAGGCACAGTTTGTAGATGATCCACCGAGGAACACGCAAACGGTGCAGGTCATGGCACAACAGATCGGTGGCGTGATCGGTGGGTATACGCGGCCATTGATTAGACGGGCGGCGATGTTTAACACCGACTGTATTCGCTCTGTAGGTGACGAGTAGCCAGACCCGTCAGTAGGGTGGTGCAGTAGTTAACCCTGGAGATCTGTTGACCAAGGTGATGGGCGCTTGAGGTAGAAATCAATCTGCGGTACGCCCTATGACGCAGTTGGACTTTGCTGGACTAAATCTGGTTACACGCCATCAACGCTGAAATGCGCTCTGTACACAGTAGGCCTATATCGAAGTCTCTGTTTCAATTTAGCGGTTTGTGATGGTTCGTATAGAAGTAAAGTTGGGTATCATCCGCATATGATTGGTGAAGGAGACCATGTTCTTGTATGATCCTCTCAACATGAGCCACGTGCAATAAAACGAACACTGATCCTCATGGGACACCGCAGGTGACCGTCTCCTCCTTTGCAAAATGGACAAATTGTGTGCGCTCTGTTACGAACGACACAAACCAACTGAGCGCTCTTTCCTTCTGATGGGACAATTTCTTAGTCTAACGCAGGGCTGTGTGCCAGGCTTGCTTGGCCTCTAAACAAGCAGTGTCAGTTTGAGAACGTCGGGTAAGACGTCGAGTCGTCCGCCTATATAATAGCCTCACGAACGAACTCGCAAATTTAACTTGGAATCAGAAGCATGCTTGTTAAGAGGCCACTGGGGACTGAGTCTGAGATAATCTGCAAGATCGTCTGCAGACAGAAGACTAAATGGAATACTTTCATTGAAGGACTGCACTTAACGAAACGAAGAAGTAGAGAATTAGAGCAGCCCCTTAGCTAGCTCCGAGGCACCCATGGGTATGATTTGTCAGCGACTTTATTTTCTTAGCCTCGGCATATGAAGACGGATGGCCAGTCCTTCCCTCGCTGTCTCATCTTCCCACCGACAGTGTGCGGTCAATGTACTCATTTTAGCTGCGTTAGCTATATGGGTGCACATGCTGAGGCTCAAACGCTGAGAGCGCCTCTGAATAGTTCGCACTGTTAGAGGCGCTCTATAAATTCACAGATACCATACCATACATGTAGGCAGGTGAAGCAGAAATCCCGAAGGAAGTTTCAGGCCTGGCGTGGATTTGAACCCCAGACTTCTCGACTGATAGTCTACCACGCTAACCACTAGGGTTATGTAATACAGAGCATCTCCTTAGAAACGAAACGTATAAATAAAATCAAAACTCTATATGGCCTACAAGAAAATCATCAATAGCCGACACTTACAAACTGCTTATTCATAATCTTGCATTGGATGCCATCATAAACAAATTGTAAAATGTAATGTGATCTGAGCGTTTCCACTGCGCCTCCTTCCAAGCATTTTGCGTCTCGACTTGGACTACACAATGCATTCCACATACATAATTAGCATTCAACCACATCGTCAAGATCAGTTGACCTTGGACATCATTTACGTCCATGTGATACGTGTATACAATACATCAACCGATGGTTTTTAATACAAGTGCTATGTGCAAATTCGTTAAGGACAGCAGCCGTTATAGAAAACATGGGCATCACCAAATTCTGCCGCTACTGTTTGTGACACTGCTAGAAATAATGCCTGCTATAAAAGCAGAAACCAGTGTGGGAAATGTAGAAAAAAGACAGAGGATCTGAACATTTTATCCGTATTTTGCAAACTGATGTCAACGAAATTGAAAGCAGCTGATTTCAGCGCTAGCAGTTTTGCAAGTCAAACTCGAATCAAAATCAATTCCTTTGTTGAGAAAATTCAAAATGCATACATGATATACACCATGGAAATGGCTTCTCTCTGTCAGGGACTGATAGTCAAATAACGCTATATCACACTAGAACAACTGAGGGGTTGGAAATGACCCCCCCACCCTGAGGTGCGCAATGAAGACTTAAGTTCTAAGAAAGACTAGGGGGTTGAACCCCCCCCCCCCGACAATTCCCACCCTGGTAGAAACCATTGCCAAACAAGATTTGTGAACTCTGTTGCAAACAGAGGTAGGCTACTGTAGCTGTGGCCTACAGGCAGACCTTCAGTTTATACCGCATGCAGTAAACCGCCAAGTGTGTCTGATAACAAGTACAACAAAGCGATTATGTCTTATATGGAAGAGGAGGTCACATTAACTGTCTGCTTACGTGTCCGTTGACGTCTAGTACGTTGTTGGTGAGTTTAAGTTTTTCGAAAGAGACGGTCTGTTTGTTGAGTTGGTCTCCTGCGAACGGTGAGTCTGGATGGGCGTAGAGGCGTGTGGGCACCGGAGGATCGGCCTTCCCGGCGACAAGCCACGACGACCGATGGTAGGCGTAACGATAGCGTTTGTTATCGACGGGCACGATGTCCATGAGGACGGCATACTTGGCGCCTGGGTCGTGGCCGCTGAAACTGACCCTCATCGTCGGAAACATTCGTCTAATGAGACACACAACAGAAGTGATCATTACTCGAAGAATAACACAGAGGATTAAAGGAGTGGGGCCGTGGGGGAGGTGGTAAGCAGAAAATAAAGCGCAACGAATTAACTGAGAATAGATAAGGGACGCGGTGGTGTAGTGGTATGTTCTGTGCCTTGTAACCGAAGGGTCGCAGGTTCGAATCTACCTCAAGCCACTGCGTAGCGACCTTGGACAAGTTGTTCACCCACAATTGTCTGTGAGGAAGGCAACGGGAAACCACCTCACTCATCTCATCCCCGGGTGGCGTAAAGCCAATGAACCTGTCTTCGGGCAGAGAACTCATCATCATCATCATCATCATCATCATCATCATCATCATCATCATCATCATCATCATCATCATCATCAGATAAGGATAAGATGATATGATACGCTGCGATAAGTTGAATGAAAAAATCGGGATAGGACAAAGGTCTACAGGAGGAAAAGAAGTGGTTATACTGGTAGCACTGGTACAAATAAGATGAACTCATATTTTAGAAAGTGAAATAAGATTTCTTCAGATAAGAGATGATAGGATACTTTTATGATTAATCCTAAATTTAATTGCGCCACTTCATTATCAGTTTATATTGCGCAAAGGTAAGAAGACGATATAAACTGAAATATAAGACATTATTAGATGAACTGTTAATTTAAAAATGTCATTCATAGATGAGTGAGAATGACGTATGATAATATACGCTGACTTTAGATACATAGGCGCCGACTTTTAGAAAAAGGTACTGGGGCAAGAATTTCATTCCCATAATCCCCTGATCGGATGATCCCATCGCCCTGCCTTCCCTCTCCCCGAGTGCCCCTTTCCTCAAGCCTTTTCCAGGGCCTACTATACCCCTGCAAGCTGGAATCAATCCCCTTACTGTAAACTCTTCCCCTACCTCCCCTACCCATCCCCTTACCCATCCCTTATCCCCTCCCCTACCCTTTTCCTCTCCTTTATCATTCCTCCCTGCCCCTCCCTTTGAAGCAGGGGCTCGGGGTCCTCCCCCGGAAAAACTTTGGATTTCTACATTTCCGTAGGTGAATTTTAGTGCATTTTTGGAGAAAGAAAACTGGTTTTGGAAAACTATACATTTTAGTTCTACTGAACTGTTGAATTAATTTCTGCAGGGCTTCCAGTGCACTGCAAGTATTTTATGGGACAGGTTGATAAATATGGGACAAAATTTCCAAAATATGGGACACATGTTAAAATATTGGGCAATATGGGACACTGCTCAGCAAATATATGGGGATTTTAAAGATTGCATTATGAATGCATATTTCTCGTGTAATGCAGCGGCAACAGCTAGGCTTCATCCCTGCCTATTACAGTGTTATCAAGGCGACAATTCTTTTTGCAGGAATATTTCAAGACTTGATAATCCCATTATCACTGCACTACACGACAATAATTGTAGCATTGACCAACTAGAGACTTGATTACAGTCCACAGCCGATACAATGCAACAGTTAAGTCAGTAGGTGTCAATTGAACAGCAACATCCACTTCATTAGGGGGAACTCCCTCCCCCAGGCACAAATTGGAAGCAGTGTGGTTCCTTCCCGCCCCCAACTCCATTTAGCAGGCCCTGACCCTTTCAACTGGGAAGAGACTAACTGCAATACTAGGGAACAGTGCTACCTCTGCTCAAACATACAGACAAGTACACAACAACCATGAGAATTAGACCCCTACTCACCAAACAAATTTCAGTTTTCTGTAACTACTAACTAGTACTAACTATAGCTACTTTCTCTAACAAATCTCTTTTTGTAGCAGTTACACATAAAGTTTGCTAGTTAGACAGACTTTAGTTAGTCTTAACTTCTGAACTTCATGGCGAAAGTATTTTGTCGAACGGCGCATTTACTTAAGAATTCGTCAACAAGTGTGTCAATGTCCACTGCTTCCGGGTACGCTCGATGACAGTTCAAAACTGCAATGGTGTTTAATCTTGTCTGTGTCATAGTGTTTCGCAGTTGCGTTTTCAGTTGCCTGAGACCAGAAGATGCCCTTAACTTCGGCCTTAAGTAAGATTTATTAAGCATTTTTAAATTTTGATATTTTGAATGGCCAAAAAAGTACTGGGGCGAAACTATACTTTCGCCCCAGAACCTTTGTGAGTACTGGGGCGAAAGTCCCTGTTGCCCCTGTGGAGTCGGCGCCTATGTTTAGATAGATAAGAAGAATAGCCAGCGTAGACTTGTGTGAATGAAAAGGACGTGTGCAAAGTGCATGGGAAGAACATTAATGCAGAATAAGAATTTTCAGGATTGACATACGACAGTGCAGCAGTGGCGTAACTAGGGGGGGGGGCAGGGGGGACATGTGTCCCCGGGCGCCAAGGGAAGGGGGCGCCAAAATGAGGGTTAAGATAAATAATTTTACTCTTAATTTTGATGCAGTTTTAACTAATTTATCACAAATGAATGCATAAGATTTAATTTTAGCGCCCCAAATATATCCAATTATATCCTCATTACTTACAAATAAGTTCTTAGGTATGATTTTGGCGCCCCATTGAGCACTAAGGGAAACATGCATATACTGTCTGTATTTTTCATATTTTATTTCATTAAAAAAATTAAAATTGCCATTCGATTATGTGGAAAATGTGAAATAGTAAAACGGGGGGGGGAGGGGGCGCCAAATTCATAGTTCGTCCCCGGGCGCAAAATATCCTAGCTACGCCACTGCAGTGCAGTCCATATAAAGTCCATATAAATTATAATTAGAGACCGAAGCTCTCTTCCTCTCTCTCTCTCTCTCTCTCTCTCTCTCTCTCTCTCTCTCTCTCTCTCTCTCTCTCTCTCTCTTCTCTCTCTCTCTCTCTCTCTGTCTCTCTCTCTGTCTCTCTCTCTGTCTCTCTCTCTGTCTCTCCCTCTGTCTCTCTGCCTCTCTGTCTGTGTCTCTTTCTCTCTCTCTCTCTCTCTCTCTCTCTCTCTCTCTCTCTCTCTCTCTCTCTCTCTCTCTCTCTCTCTCTCTTTCTCTCTCTCTGAACATCTCTGTCTCTGTCTGTCTGTCTGTCTGTCTGTCTGTCTGTCTGTCTGTCTGTCTGTCTGTCTGTCTGTCTGTCTGTCTGTCTGTCTGTCTGTCTCTCTGAACATATATATACTTCCAAACTCACCCGCTCTTCCTATTTCCACATATAAGGTGCCTTAGGGTTACATGTCGCTCTGTCTCATCTTCGATTTCACTTCAATTGTTCATGCATTTGCCTGCTCTCGACTTGACTACTGCAATTCTCTCCTCATCGGTCTTCTCAAGGTCCGTTTTCTCCTCTTCAGTCTGTACTCAGTGCAGCTTTTATACTGATTGCCTGTCTTCATCGATCGATTCTCTCATATCACCACCTTTATGGCTGAAGAACTCCATTGGCTCCCACTTTCTACCCGCATCCAATTCAAGGTCCTCATTGGTCTCAAGGTCTTTAAGGCTCAACTTGATCTTGCTCCGAAATATTTATGTGGTGTAATTCATCGCCCTCACTATGTTGCTTCTCTCCGTCCTCTTCGTTCCTCAGACTGTCTGGACCTTCTGGTTCCCCGTGTCAGGACTTCGTTTGCTCAATCCAGGTCTTTTGCTTCCACTGACCCTGCTCTTTGGAATGAGCTTCCTCCGTCTGTTCGATCTTCTATTCTCTCCGGTAGCGTCTCTTCCTCCTTTGCCTTTCTTAAAACTTGTTTCTTCTCTATAGGGGTCTCTAGCACTGGGAGCGCTTCTGAATGGCTCTCCCACTAGCAGCGCTTTATAAATGTCCGAATACAATACAAGAGAGAGAGAGAGAGAGAGAGAGAGAGAGACAGACAGACAGACAGACAGACAGACAGACAGACAGACAGACAGACAGACAGACAGACAGACAGACAGACAGACACAGACACAGACACAGAAACAGAACAGACACAGACACAGACACAGACACAGGCACAGACAGACAGACAGAGACAGAGACATAGACAGAGACATAGACAGAGAGACAGAGAGACAGAGAAACAGAGACAGAGACAGACAGACAGACAGACAGAGCACGTTTAAGAGCTTTCTGTGTAGACCAAGTTGAGATCCTTATAGTTTAGTAGTCTTAGAGCAAACGGAGTTCTGGAAGTGATTTGGAAAATTAGAATCACTTCCATTACACAAATCAGAAGAACTGTCGACAAGGCGCAAATTCAGAGTGATTGACAAAACCTCGGCTTAATTTCAATAACATACATTAGAGATCGAATCTTAAAAGCGCAGAATTTTCAGCCTTTAAAACATAAATACTGGCCTTCCCTTTGAAGATATATATAGAACTTTCAACACTATATATATATATATATATATATACATGGGCCTACCTATATACACGGTGAGTCATAAAAAACCGTGTCCCTACATATTTTACTATAACATCGTCAGATATCAGATTATGTTAAAGAAATTTTAAGTTTAGATAGAAGAGTTATTACTGAGCATTGAGAAAGTTAAATTCTGTGTTCAAATTGACCTCCTTGGGCATACGCGCATGCGCGAAGACGCGTACGCAACTGCTTGGCTGACTCATCAAGATGCGCTGATCCATTTCGTCCCTGACCTCCACAATTCGATGACGCAACTCGTTTCTTTAAAAATTGCAAATGTCAATCACTCTTAACGATTCTCCTAACGGATGACTGGCTAATTCCTATTTCTCGAGCTATTTGTCTCTGCGTACGATGCGTTTGCGCCATACGTTCCTGACTGAGCACCAGCGATTCAAACTGTTCAACATTGTCGACCGTTCTGGCCGATTGAGGGCGGTCACTACCTGCTTGACGATGAAAAGACCCAGTTTCATCGATCTTTGAAAGGAGAGCATTCAATCCACCACACGTCGAGCCCTTAATCTGAAAATTCTTTTGAAAAACGTTTCGGACTGTAATTTTATTCTTTCTTAGAAGTTGTGACATGTTTATCTTCTTCGGTAAACACCATTTTTTCGGGGTTGTCGTTACGCAATTACAGTTTAGGCTGGGCCAGCTTTTTATAACAAATAATTTATGTAGCACTTGGCTAGACCATCAAGCGTCAATGTTCTGAAATTTCATTAAAATTCATGGCTATCTGAATGAACTACGTTAACTTATATAGGGACACGGTTTTTAATGACTCACCGTGTAGAAGCAGACTTATAAAAGATGCAATACAAAAGATGCATGATAACATATATTCGCTTATACTCGCTCTCTTACTTACCTTCCGGATTTTGTGATGATCATCTCTGTTCCAAGTTCGTGAAATTTGCTCCAAAGTTCTTTATTTTCGAGTCTGCATTGGATTCCTTGCGTCAGTGAGTGTCTCGACGCCTCATTTCCGGCCGTTGACGTCGAACCCACAACCCGAGAAACCGGCGGCAAAACGCTTCCCGCTGTGCACACGTCGTCGGCGCCTGGAGAGAGGAGCTTTGCTGAGTCCCTGGTTGCCTGATGAAAGGCACTGACAGAGGAAGAGGAAGGATTCCGAGCGGTGACTTGAACATCGGGAAAGTTGTTTGGAACCTCGAACTTGTTCGCTGTCACCTCAACAAGATGTGCTGAAAAGTTATTACATGTAATGTATTTAACAGTGTATTTTCTTATATATAGCGTGACAACCTCGAATTAATTTCTAAACCGTCCAGTTAATTCCAAAAAATTACTTTGGGAAGTTAAGTTAAATGTCCAGCACTGCAGCTTTCAGCAGTTCACTTTGTTAAGTCATAATTTTTGGCTAGAGTTATAAATCTTCTGAAAATAAAACTCAAGAGTTTCCCATAAGTATTCTTCATTGTTCGAATGTTTTACACAACTAAGGATCGAGTACACCTGCACCCACACCCATTACAATTTAGCACGGATACCAGTTTAAGTGTATACGTAAGAACTTCCGGACTTATAAGCATTTTTCAACTCCCGCTCCCAGTTTAAATTTTAGAATTCAAACCCTGCAAAGTTAAGTGTACTGATTATTTTATTTCGATTTCACACGATGCGACGACCACCGACCGATGTCTTGGAGATTGTGATAAAGGCGCTATAGAAGTCATTAGATTAGATTGGATTAGATTATATTAGATAAGCACCTAAAGCGTTTATAAAATCCGTCCTCAACTGCGCTGCTATTTCTCTCTTGTTGGACCTTTATTGTTCATCCTTTACACTTTTTCACATTCTCACTCGACTCACTCATCGAATCGTCCTCAGTTGACCATCACCTATATCCAGTGGTTAAAGTGGTTTGAGTGAGCAGTGCATGGAACTCAAAAGAAGAGTTTTATTACGCATGCGTGAGCAGTGGGAACGCAGGCAAAGAATTTCGAGAGCAGTGTATGGGAACGGCGTTCCATGCTCATCAATTCAATTTTACTGAATAATAGACATCACCGAAATAAACCGTCTTCAAGCTATCCAGAAAGCTGTCCAGAGACAATGCTTTCGCTCGGCCTGTCATGCATTAAAACCGGCAAACACCACTTCACTCCATTCTTCAAATCATTTGACGGGCTTAAAACACCTGAACGAATACAAAGTTCTAGCACTAACCTACAACACACTGCAATTCTCATGGTCCTCATATACGGATCTTTGTCAGTTATTCACAATAAAATCACGCTGCTCAACCCGCTCCTCTTCCGCCCTATACTTCTCCGCCCTTCCGTCACCTCCTCATCACTAAAATTTACAAATCGCTCTCTAGCCATAAATCTGTTCCGCCTCTCTGAAATAAAAACTCCCACCAGAATTACTACAGTTATCTTATCCATCATACGAACTCACCAAAACCTCACCTCTTGCAATCTCTCTTTCACCCGCAGCTGAAAACAATCGTTTTCTACAATAAATCATATGCTGATTCAATCTCTTCCTCTGGATTACCTCTCTTGCCGTTTCAATTCTAGACACCATCCAACATAACTGCCTGACCCTTTGGATTTTGACTCGGGACCGATTTTAACCCTACCAGTTTGTTTTGACTGAGCGCCTGTGAAAAAGCTTTGGATCGCCGTTCTATAGGCCTAGGCCTAAACTAAACTTAATCGAGACGCAGCTTGTTATAAGATACAAGTTCAATCATTCACATATATCCTCTCTTACTCCCTAATACTTATCTACCTATACTCTCTCTAATGAATCCATCTCTTCCTCCGTCATATTTACTACACTTTGTAATCATGTGCCCGTCAACTAGCGGGATCTTTGATCCCTTTTGGGTCTCCTCTGTTACCGGCTTAGTTGTGAAAAGTCTTTCTTTATCGTTGCTGTTACTTTCTTTTGTTCATCTTGATTGGTTGCAGGAATAAATTTGATTTGATTTGATTTGATTTGATTTGATTTGATTTAACTAGTGCAGCGTTTAACTCATACCGTTGCACTGAACACTGTTTAAACTGGTTATCGATGGCGTGCGCACTTACGATGCTTACAGTCTGCATTCCAGTTATACAAAATTACAAATGCACTTCAATTCAACACAATTCTATTCAGTCTTTCAAGAGGTGCGGGATAGTGTAGTGGTTAGTGTGATGGACTGTCAATCGAGAGGTTGGGGTTCAAATTCCCGCCAGGGGCAGAAATTTGGTTCGAGCTTTCTGCTCCGTGCACCTGCGTTCCCTAGCCAACTCAGCTAAAATGAGTACACTGGCCGTACACTGTCGGTGGGAAGATGAGACGGCTAGGGAAAGGACTGACCACCCGCCAGCATATGTCGAGGCCAAGAAAATGAGGTCGCTGACACTTCATTCCCATGGCTGTCTCTCAGGCTAGCTCAAGGGACTGCTCTTCTTCCTCATCTTCTCCTCAATCTTTCGAATGCATGGATCTAACAATAGTCTTCTGTCCAGAAATGGAGTCAATAAATAGTACATTATAAGTAATTAATGTATTGTTAATTCGTTCTAAAATTACACTAGGCTATTTGCTGTTATGCATAGCTCTTCAAAGGAGAATGCACAATGGTCTGTACAGTGACCCGTACAGAAACGTTTGGGTCTGCTGCAGCGCCACCTTCAAGTGTTCACACGATGGACAAATGCCATAAGAATGCATGGCCGCATAAGACTCGTCACGACACATGCATGCGAACTCCGCATTCATGGCTTTCGCGTCATGGCTGTGCATCATGCATGCATGAGAGGCATTCGTCGTCGAGGTATGCATTACAACTGACCAAGGGAATTAATTTCCTTCTTTTGCTAGATTATACTGTTCGATGCATGAGTCAAGAGGCGTGTATCCGTCCCTCTGCAGCTGACCGTGGTACCACGCCTCCGCAGCTGAACTATTAAAATATTTAGAGACACTTGGAAAATAGACGATTGATAGATCAGTGGTGAGAGATGACATAGCTTGCAGACAGCAGTAAACCAGTTCTTGAAGTTCGAAAGAACTTCCTACACTTTTCACTTATTCAGAATCCTTTCTCGTCTCAGTACACGCCGCTCAGATGGCCAACTATATATTTATAAGTCGGGAATCCCGGTGTATAGCAATTTCAGATTACCCCCATTTCACATTCCCCCCCCCCCGTCCGGTAACTTGAAATCACGTTCAGATTACCGAGTACTCTGAAATCGGTTTCGTATGTTTGTATGCAATATGTCAGACACTCTGAACTGAATGAGTGCCATGGTCTTAATAAAAAAAACCATTTCTGTGGCATTTTTTCAGGTATTGAGACTAGTTTTCAATCTTATATGTTTCACGTGTTTTATTCAATAAACGTAGCCTATCATGAGTTGTAAGCATAAGAATTTATAATTTTAGCTAAATCATATAGGGGGTATATTATAATGTGAACAGCGCCGGGGTATACCTTGAAATCGCGTTAATGTGAAATCGATTTCAGATTGCCGGGGGGTAACTTGACAAAGGAAGTAGGCCTATAGCTTGAAGTCTTTACACCGGTGCACGGTTGTTAGCCTGATCTACTCAAATGTTTCCAAAGAACTGTATACCTTAATTTATCCGAGAGTATAACTTATGTTATCCATACGCACCTTATCTATACGTGATACAATTACTTGCCTTGCAACTTCCTCGTCGTATTTGTCTAATTTTATATTGTCTTAGGTAACCTTACCTAATCATAACTTAACTCATTAACTAACTATACGCATTAGAATACAGCAAGTTAAGGAATTATTTAATTGAACTGATTTGAATTATTTTTCCGGAGTAGCGCTGATCTGCCGTTGTGCACGGCTTTTGTAAGTCTTTAATATTTCCGACTGCCTTCGAGTTTACTAGTGGCTTCACGGAATGGCACCACCGTATACCTGATCAAAGACTCTGCGCCAGCATCATCAGCTCCTGGTCGGTCTCGATTGCGTTCTGGAAAGAGCTACTAATTCACTGTTGTCCAGTAAGGCCATTGTGACACGTATAAAAGAACATTCTGTGCATCTGGCCCAGCGGTATGGAAAACTGGAATGCACTAATCGGAATTTTCTATCGCGCCGCGAAAGCTTTAGGAAGAAATTAAAGACTTACTTGTTCACGTCATCTGACTAAGCCGCAGTGCATATTTTAAGGAATTTAGACTACTGGGACAAAATTTTGGAACTCGTCTCTCAAAAAACTTTGATGACCCTTTTTCTCGGAATTCATCTCCATAAAAAAAGTTGATGACCTTTTTTTTAGGAAGTCATCCCCCGAAAAAGTCACCTCCCGAAAACAATTGATGACTTTTTTGGGAATTCATCTCCCGAAAAACTTGATGACCTTTTTTTAGGAAGTCATCCCCCGAAAAAGTCACCTCCCGAAAACAATTGATGACCTTTTTGGATTTTACTACTGGGGCAAATCTTAAAACTGTTGCACCATTTTGTCCCACTACTTATACTTTAACCATACATTCCTGGGACAAATCACCCTAACTACTGGGACAAATCCTAACACACTACTGGGACATTTGTCCCACTAGTTATACAGTTAAAATATGCCCTGCTAAGCCGAGCAACTATACTAGCGCATTTGCCGTATATATAGTTATAATAACTTGCGCTTTATAATTCCTCTTAATAATAATAATAGTAAAAATAGTAGTAGTAGTAATAACAATAATAATAATAATAATAATAATAATAATAATAATAATAATAATAATAATAATAATAATAATAATAATAATAATAATAATAATAATAATAATAATAATTTGTTGAAAATAGAATTCCTGGTCACTGCATGCGTGGTTAAATCATAAAGTAGGCCTATGCATCATCTCAAATCAAAACACGACAACTATTAACACTCTGTTATCTATGTGAGTCTACTGATAAGACTCCCATATATATACTCCTTCCTCGACTGAGGGTGGGATCGATGCTATGTTGCATACCCTATAGAAATCGTAATTTTGAAATCTCAAGAGCGCTACTTAAAGGTTGAGTGCATCATGCAGTTGGGGTACCAACTTATCCGCAAGCACTTCGTCAGTGGGTCTGTTAAGAAGTAGGACCGTCTAGAACATAAGATCTGATTGCAGAGAGACTAGAAAGAGAGGCACACATGCAGAAGTGTTTGGAAACATTATAACAATAAAGTTAAAGACACTGGAAATCATTTGTTCCTTCAGAAATTCGGTTAAGGTCACTTCAATTCAAGTCTGCTATCCTCCGCCCATCATGTACCGCAGCCTCAGGAAACGCTTTCCCTGCAGCATCCCGGTTTATATATAATCATTCCTATCGAATATATAGGAACTGCAGTGTCCTGCATAAGGTCCTAAATGCAGTTCTTCCATGGTTTCAGATCATTTTGATGAAACTCCTTTAAGAAGTCCAGCACGTACTTTTGTTTTGGTAACTGTGAAACCTTATGATGCATTTAGAAATGATTCTTATAATCATTCAACGCCAAAAATAACGCTTTAAAATCAAAATAAATTTAAAAACAAGCAGCATAGGGCCTACATCCTAAATTAAATTATCTAGAACTGTTCTTGGTGAAGAAGTGTTTTCGGTTGCTGGACTTCGATTTTGGAACTCTATCCCTCTGACTGTTCGTTCTAATCATTCTCTTATGTCAATTTGTTCTCAGCTTAAGAAGACCTACCTTCTCCAAAGTTTTAATCCACCATAGACCGTCTCTCCGTCTTAGCGGATGATCTTCCGAATATTGACCCAATAACATGGCTTCGTATTGGTGCGACTTCGGTCGATGCCTTGTACATGAGACATTGACGCGATAGAAGTTACTGATTAACAAGTATTTTAAGAGTGTCTCGTATTTAATTGCACTGCTTTGCAAGTTTGCGCTATATAAGTAATTAACGATGACAACTTACTGAGCGGAGAGATGATGCCTTCAAGCTGGAGGGTGGGCGTGTGGCTGGCGGAGATGGGTTCATCATCGTCAGCATCGAGGCTGCCAGATGCTTGGCTTATTCTGCTGCTGCTCCTGCTGCTGCCGCCACTGCTGCCGCCGATGCCACCGTCGGCATCAGCGCTGTCTCCGTTTCCTTGGTTACCACCCATCAGTGCGGCGATAGAGAATGCAGATGCCTTGAAGGAGAGCGGTGCCTTTGTAGAATTGCAGGGGTTCATGGATAGTGGAACTAGTTTACCTGATGGGTTTTCCATTGCTCAATTCAAGTTCGATGTACCAATACTTAACGTCTGAACAGATACGCTTCTGAAGAGTGTAAACGTCAAATTCTTTGGAAAAATAAAGACAAAAGTAATCCAGAGGTTTTCTTGCTGTAGATGTCAAAACTTCAAAGCCTCAAGAAATCATGAATTCTGAAGATTTCAAATTCGCCAGACTCTAATCGTCCTTCTCTCAATCATCTCACAGCAACTCAATTTCTTTGGCCAAAGCCTAATGGCGCTTAATTTTCTCTCTCGAGAAGTTTCTTTAATGAAAGAAAGAGTGCATTAGACGTTCGAGACCCACGCAGTCTATAAACTAACTCATAATCAAAAACTTCAGCTACGGAATCAACTCTCGCTCAGAGCGCTCGCCTCAGCTCCGACGTCTTACGCGTTCGAGTTCCAAGCACTGCAACACGTTATCTATTCTCGAAGCTTTTCAACGAAGTCAGGAACTGTTCTGGTTCTTCGACGCAAACGGCAGCGCTTTCTGCTCACCTTTCGCAATGACGACACGAAGCCCGTCGGTCGACGAGGAGACCCTCTCCCTCTGTCTGGCCCTGGCGCAGCGGAGCCGACCGCCCGGCGATTACAATGCCCGGCCACCTCGCCTCATTCACATGTTCACAGCGCCTCGGGCGATCACCGCCTCCGCCGAAGACGCCCGGCCGACGCGATTGGCTGTCGCCTACGGAGGGGCGTGGCTTGTTGCTCAATGACCGATAATCTCCGCCGTCGATGGATTATCAAAACTGTTCCTCCTCGCAGGATGGGCGTGCGATAGTCTAGTGGTTAGCGTTGTGGACTGTCTAACTAGAGGTCGCGGGTTCAAATACCCTCCGGAGCGGACAAATGATTCTGGATTTCTGTGTCATTTGCGCTCCGTAATAAACTCGACTATATAATGATCAATGAGTACATTGACCGTGGCGAAGAGGAGGACTGGTCACATAATGGATAGAGTCTTCAAAACACAATCTCAGTACTTAAATCATTGCATCGGCTTTCTGTCCAGCAAAGAATCTGTCAAATTGTGGTTTATGGTTAACTCAACTGTAGTGAAGCCCAGTATTTTAATATCAGTCCTCATTCTTCAGTGAACAGAACAGAACAGAACGTTTTTTATTGGTTCACACATTTGATTTACATACATTCCTTTAACATCAGGTTGTTTTATCAGTTACAGACTCATTTATCGTTTAACAGATACTATTTTAATAAACCATTGTTTGTATTTAACAACGATACACAGAACTAATTTAACTTATCATATTAACATGTTTATTTTAATACATAAAATTCACAAATATTCAGAGCAATGATATATGATCATTAAATTAATATCATTGGTTAGTGCTGAGCCTGTTTTTCAATAAAAGAAAAGTAAACACTATTCAACAAGGACAACCTCTGGTTTTCTCTGGTCATCTCAAAGACTAGAACTGTTGTTCCCAGTGAATGAACTTCTTCGGTTGCTATTCTTAGATTTTGGAATTTCTGTTCTTGCATCTGTTCGTTCTGCTCAGTCACCCTAAGTCATTTCGTTATCTACTTAAGACTTATCTTTTTCAAATTGCCTATTCACCATAGCCGGTCTCTCTCTTTCTCTCTGTCTCTGTCTCTGCTATCTGACTCTGTCTCTGTCCCTGTCTCTGCCTCTCTGTCTGTCTCTCTGTCTGTCTCTTTCTCTCTCCAGATTGATCTTTTGGATGCTAACCTTACTACGGCTTGGTTTTGGTGTGCCATTGTTAACATTTGCGCGGTAGAATTTTCCATTTAATAATAATAATAATAATAATAATAATAATATGGTTAACTCAACTGTACAACGCTTCAATGCTGTTGCCTTCATAGGAACTTTCATGCGGCCAGAACTTGTCGAGTGATGTTTTGTTTGTTTGATAAACAAATGTACAAATAAAAAAAAAATAAAAAAAAATAAAATAATAATAATAATAATAATAATAATAATAATAATAATAATAATAATAACAATAATAAACGCGGTAGCCTTCAGCGGCTCGATGGTTACAGCCTAAGCTGACTTGGATGAGGGATAACCGTTCCAGAAAAATAACTTATCTAATCTCTAAGACCTTGAGGGAATGAAGTACCTCAGGGCAAAAAAAATTATTATTATTATTATTCCAGCGCTTCAACGCAGCCGCCTTCCGCAACGCTGTGACTTTTGCACTTCCGGGTCTCGATGAAGATGGTCACTCCAGATATTAATTCTCACTTATTTAGTACCTGACTCCTGAGGGATTATATGTATATCGGGGGAAAATAATAACAATACAAAAAAAATATGCCGAAATAAGAAAATTTACATTTCAAACTCACAGCTGCTCTTGTTCTTGTTCCTCTCCTTCCCCTTGTCCTTCTTCTTTAACTTCTCCTTCACCTTCTCTTTTCCTTTCTCCCCCTCTCTTTCTCCTTCACATTCCGTTTTTGTTTCTCCTTCTTCTTATCTTTCTGTTCTCCGCATCCTTCTTCTTCGTCTTCTTTTTCTTGCTCTTGTTGTGTTTGTTCTTGTTCTTCTTGTTGTTCTTCTTCCTCTTCCTCCTCCTCCTCTTCTTCTTCTTCTCCTCCTCCTACTTTTCTTCTTTTTCTTCTTCATCTTTTTTTCGTCTTCTTCTTCCTCCTCCTCCTGCTCCTTCTCGTCCTTCTCCTCTTGTTTTTCTTGTTCTTGTACTATTCTTCTTGTTCTTGTTCTTTTTGTTCTTCTTCTCCTTTAACGTTTCTTCTTTTTTTTCTTCATCTTCTTCGTCGTCTTCTTCTTCCTTCTCCTCTTTGTCCTTCTCCTCGTCGTCGTCCTCCTCCTCCTCCTCCTCCTGCACCTCCTCATCCCTGCAGGAAATAGAGTGTCAGAGACAGCAAAGCGGAGAGCGATAGAGAGTTAATGAGTTATGAATGATGCAACTTTATGAAGCGTCGAGCGCCGACTTATTATTGCTGAATCTATCTTCGAAATCGTGACGAGACTGTAATAAGTTGTTCCTCCCTCCATCCCTCTCTCGCTTCGTGCATCCGTCCCTCCCTATCTCTACTGCAGTCCCATCCCAATAGGATCCCATATCCCGTCGTAAACATGTAACAATCCTGCAGGGCCCGAGGTATCGATCTGAGTCGAGTTCGATCTCTACGGCTGGCGTCACTGAGTGTCAACATAATTGCCTTCTATATCTGTTACGTCAGAACCAAGTGGTTAGTGGCGTCGATTCGAATAGATTGTCTTCGGTTCGTTTCGACGCCGCTATTAATAGGTCACTGTATAAAGTGTCCGCAGAGGAATATGAGGTGACAGTTCTACGGTAACAGGTTATTTATCCACCATGCACAAAAATTTTGATAGAGTGAGGGAGTGAG
Source organism: Allolobophora icterica (assembly GCA_963556255.1). Classification (NCBI taxonomy): domain Eukaryota; kingdom Metazoa; phylum Annelida; class Clitellata; order Crassiclitellata; family Lumbricidae; genus Allolobophora; species Allolobophora icterica. The sequence continues at coordinate 43,819,650 of OY744606.1, read as the reverse complement.
CGAGTGAACCAACGAACGCGTGAATGAACGAGCGAGCTAGTGTGCGAGCGAGAAAGTGAGCGAATGAATGAACGAGGTGAGTGAATGAACGAGCGAATGAATGAACGAGGTGAGTGAGTGAGTGAGTGAGTGAGTGAGTGAGTGAGTGAGTGAGTGAGTGAGTGAGTGAGTGAGTGAGTGAGTGAGTGAGTGAGTGAGTGAGTGAGTGAGTGAGTGAGTGAGTGAGTGAGTGAGTGAGTGAGTGAGTGAGTGAGTGAGTGAGTGAGTGAGTGAGTGAGTGAGTGAGTGAGTGAGTGAGTGAGTGAGTGAGTGAGTGAGTGAGTGAGTGAGTGAGTGAGTGAGTGAGTGAGTGAGTGAGTGAGTGAGTGAGTGAGTGAGTGAGTGAGTGAGTGAGTGAGTGAGTGAGTGAGTGAGTGAGTGAGTGAGTGAGTGAGTGAGTGAGTGAGTGAGTGAGTGAGTGAGTGAGTGAGTGAGTGAGTGAGTGAGTGAGTGAGTGAGTGAGTGAGTGAGTGAGTGAGTGAGTGAGTGAGCGAGTGACTTGCTGGCTGACTTACTGACTGACTGACTGACTGACTGACTGACTGACTGACTGACTGACTGACTGACTGACTGACTGACTGACTGACTGACTGACTGACTGACTGACTGACTGACTGACTGACTGACTGACTGACTGATCCATGGACTGGACTTCTGGGAAAGTCTTCTTGATTTGTGATCCGTTGACATCTTTTGACTTGTGACGTTCTTTCGTTCCTTTGCGTTTAATTTATGACTGTTTCGCATGCGTCATTCTTCCATGCACTCTGCGACTGCTGTGGGTCGCCGATGCTTTGTCGCCGCCGCCGTAGTTTATGGCACTGGCAGCGGAGGATGCGATTTCGCACGCTGCCTACCGTGGCTGATGGGGCGGTAGACCTTGCTCCCGATTCGTGGGATAGGATGCATGCTAGCATTAATTACGCTCTAATCAGCAAAGTGTCGGCTTTTCACTTACGAAACGAAAGTCAATAACATGCGGTTACACGTGAAAGCGAGACAATATTCCGAGATTTATGTCTCTCTCGTATCGGCTGCCGACGACGACGGGATTTTTTCCACACACGGCGTCCATCCAAAGGACAACGCATTTGTCTATAGGCTTTTGTAAGTCCAGTCTGTATGGATCACTTCGATCCCCATTAGGCAGAAGTATAATGGGGCGAATACTTCAATACTTCGATTGATCAAGCGACAATATAAATTACGACCGCGACCTGATAGGGATGTTAAGAACTTCATGCCTAGAGTCTTGTAGGCCTACAACCGATTAGTCATGCAGAGAGCCCATTAAGTTAAACAAGCCTCATTAAGTCGTCTTGGCTGCAAGTCTCTATTCAACAATTTCTGTTCTCTTCTGCTACATTATGTAGTTTCTTTTGTGTAATTTCTTTTGTCTCTTGTCGTGTGAGATACTCCAGGTTGCGGTGTGACAATCTGTTGTTAATACGAATATATATATATTGAAGGATTCGACCAGCTCCTGAAAAATCAATCGGTTGCATCAATTATCGACCTCAGAGTCTAATGACAAAAAAATAGAATAGGATAGGATAGGATATAGGATACTATAGTATAGTATAGTATAGTATAGTATAGTATAGTATAGTATAGTATAGTATAGTATAGTATAGTATAGTATAGTATAGTATAGTATAGTATAGTATAGTATAGTATATATATATAGTATAGTATAGTATAGTATAGTATGGTATGGTATGGTATAGTATAGCATAGTATAGTATAGTATAGTATAGTATAGTATAGTATAGTATAGTATAGTATAGTATAGTATAGTATAGTATAGTATAGTATAATATAGTATAGTATAGTATAGTATAGCATAGCATAGCATAGCATAGCATAGCATAGCATAGCATAGCATAGCATAGTATAGTATGGCATAGTATAGTATAGTATAGTATAGTATAGTAGAGTATAAGATAGTATAGTATGGCTTATAAGATAGGATAGGATAGTATAGGATAGTATAGTGTAGGATAGTATAGTATAGTATAGTATAGTATAGTATAGTATAGTATAGTATAGTATAGTATAGTATAGTATAGTATAGCATAGCATAGTATAGTATAGTATAGGCCTAGTACAGTATAGTTTAGGATGGATAGCATAGTTTAGGATAAGATAGTATAGTCTATAGTGTAATATACTATAGTATAGTATAGTATAGTATAGTATAGTATAGTATAGTATAGTATAGTATAGTATAGTATAGTATAGTATAGTATAGTATAGTATAGTATAGTATAGTATAGTATAGTATAGTATAGTATAGTATAGTATGGGATGGGATGGGATGGGATAGGATAGGATAGGATAGGATAGTATAGGATAGGATAGGATAGGATAGTATAGGATAGTATAGCATAGGATGGAATAGCATAGGATAGCATAGGATAGGATAGTATAGGATAGAATAGTATAGGACAGGATAGTATAAGATTGGAACAGGATGGGATGTGATTTAGTTTAAGTTTCTGCAGTGAAACATTCTGATGAATACTCTGCAGAGCCACGTGACTGTCAATGTAGTAATTTCTTTAAGACTTTTCAAAAGCGTTTTGATGGCAAATTATCCGAGGATTGATATAGCGCCGCCAATGATAATGCATAAGGCAACAACTTGGAAGCGTGTTCCGAAATGACAATCCTATATATTAGGGCTGTATATGAAGACCAGTTTCTCATTCAGTGTTTATTACTATGGTCCATGCCTTCATTTGCTGTCGCATTGACTATTGCAATTCATTGTTTGCTGGGCTACCTAAAGCACGCCTTTCATCTCTGCAGTCTGTTCTGAACGCGGCTGCCAGGCTCATTGCCCGTTTCCCTCGCTACTCTCACATAAGTATACCTTTATGACTGATGTACTTCACTGGCTTCCTGTTGCTTCCTGCATCCAATACATGGTCCTCCTCCTGCTCTCTAGGACTCAACTGGGAAAAGCTCCTAAATACCTCTATGATCCAATGTGTAAACCTCTCTCTGCTCTCTCTTCCCACCCTCTTCGGTCTGCTGCCCGCCTTGATCTACTTGTCCCTCGCGCAAGGACTTCGAAGGTTCAGCTTTTGCCATCCCTGGCCCTTCTCTATGGAATGGCCTACCTCCCTCTCTCCGTAGCAAGATATTGCTTGGGGTCTCGCCCTCTTCTCTTCGCTGCCTAAAGACCTTTCTTTTCCATCGGGGCTGTCACGCTGGGAGCGCCTCTGAATAGTCTATACTGTGAGAGGCGCTTTATAAATAATCATATAAGATAAGACATATAGAGAACCAGCTGAGATACTTGCAACGCATGCAATAAGGCTTTGACCGAGACCGGTTGAGAACTTGAGATATAGCCTACCTGGTCGATGACAGAGACCGTATCTTCAGGCTGCGGAGGATATGAAACAGATTTTCAGCCCAGACTTGAACGATATCAGAGAACATGAAGTGCGGACAAACACAAGCAGTTAATTTCCGTGTCAAAGACGTGCCCACCCAATTTGTCAAATGGAGCTCCGCCACTAATTATAACCCCTTGAAAATTAACGAAAGTGATTGGAAACGAGTGGAATATAGTAGATAAGATCCGATCCGATAAGGTTCAAATCAGATAAGATCTGTTATCTTTCTAAACTAAACTTCATTTAGCTGCTTTGCGACGACCACATAATTGGTCGAAGGCTCTATTTAACACCATTGCGCCCTAGTTATGCACACCCTCGTTGGCAAGTGACGGATCATTGGGACAGAAATTGCACCCCACTGCACCCTCTCTTCGTGCCCGGTAAAATTTCCCCTTTTGTTCGACACGTTGTGTAAGTGCTTGTTATTCTGTCACGATCAAGGACCCCGTAAACTGACTGCCCAGGAAATCACGACCATATTTGCAAACCGTTCATTAAAGCCATTAAGTTGGCGGCCGACTAATGCACAAGATTCTAATGTCAGCAGAGTCGATTAGCTGCGGCCAGCGTTTATACCTGGTGGGGGCGGGGCATCGATTTCAGCCGATCAATTATCCCCGCTAGGTGGCGCGATTCGACTTCCTAGCCTGTGTAGCAGAAGTCATATTATCGCAGCTGGCCGTCAGCCCCCTTCCGCCCCCGCTAGTTATTTGGCTTTCCCGTAAGGGGGCGCTGATTGAAGAGACTTAGGCGTCATTTGTATACATATATTTTCATGTGTGATTGTGTTGGGCCGAGTCCCGCTGTGTCGCTGAATAAGCGTTTAAAGCCAATTGCACGCTGCCACTTTACATTTCTTTAGTAAGTTGAGGACCTCCCGTTGCGATTCGAACTGTCGGCATTGTGGCAGCAAGTCAGTCGAGATCATTAATCAAAAGCCAAGGGGGCCGGAGAAATGATTGACTCTTATTGGGCGCTTACAGAAATGTTCTGTACAAATCAAGAATAGTACAATAATAATAATTTGTAATTATAATATTCTATTGTGTATCGGTTACCGAGATCAATTCAAGGAGAGACAACTATAGACAGATATGAAGCCAGGCAGAGAGCAGCACATACAGACCCAGGCAGAAAGACAAATTACTTGTGCAGAAAGTGACACAGCACAAAGGAGAGATTGCAAAACTCACTAACAACAGAAGCAGAACGACTACAGATTCTTGAAGTCTCGGTATAGGACAGACAGACAGACAGACAAAGGAGAGATTTGTCTGTCTGACAGACAGACTGTCTGTGACAGAGAGACACACACACAGACACACAGGCACACAGACACACAGGCAGACACACTGGCAGACACACAGACAGACAACCTAACACGTGTTTAAGGAAAAGATAAAACGAACCATTTAAGAGGTCTTTATCATGAGGAAAAGAATTCGGAGTTGAAGCGAGAATATCGTTGATGTCTATTAGCACGGTCATGCGAGCTCTTATGTTGAGTGTATGCTGTTACTGCTGTATGGAAGCGCGGTAGCCTACTTAAAACAGTTGGTTCCCAAACTTCCCATACACGTGTTGCGCTCGTGAATAGGCTGGTTCCCTGCGCTTGGCCTTCGAGTAGCACTTTAGAAGATTAGAGATTACGATTACGATTGCAGATCGCAGAGGTAATCGATTCCATTTGCTTGATAGGAACACAGAGCGAGCTCTCTGCAGCCTAACCTACCGCCCATGCTCGTTCAAAGGGGAGGACAGAATGTAATTTTGTTCTGAACCGGGAACCAGTACAGTACTTTCTCTCGCATTTAGTTTGAAATACGCGATAATTTGGGCAGGTTGGCCACGACTGCATGCAATGCAACTGAGAATGGACTGAAGCGGCGAATTCGGAACTTCAGCAGGCCTCAAATGACAGCGTTACAGTAGTCCGAACGCGTTACCATAAAAGAATGGAAAATGGTCAAAGAGAAATTTTGCCGTGACCATGAGTTTGTAACTGCAGGATCTGCAGATAAAGTTTACATGATCCCTTTGCGTTCTTGCAGGTATACGTTTCGGACACCGTGTCGTGATTCCCAGCGATGTCATATTTAACATGTGCATGAGATGATATATATATATATATATATATATATATATATATATATATATATATATATATATATATATATATATATATATATATATACACACACTCTCCGAACGCCGGTGAGGTCGGTTATACTGAAATGAGCTCTGGCAAAGGCAAGTCGTGTGCCATTGTATAGTAGAGCATATTTGCAAGAAGATGCTACGTAGTTAGTCTGAATGCCTTTTAATGATGCTATTCTGAGGGAGAACCACTCTTTTAACTCTCAGCCTTTTGGTTGGTCAGTGACGAAAGACATGTGCAGGAAGTCAAATGGACCTTCAAGTGTATAGCCATGTGACAGGGAAGAGTAAGTGGATATAGGCTACCCATTCTGGTATCGAAGATGGGGGAGAAGGAACTGTTGTCAATTCCAAAGATACACCCAGGGTCTGGCCAAGCTGTGGCTGAAGCTGTGCACAACGCAATAGGAGAATGCACGGGGTTTAGAAGGCTTGGTCTGCATGGGCATGTGTTTTGACACAACCAGCTCTAACACTGGCTGACTATCAGGCACCTGCGTCATTCTTGAGCAGCTACTAGGCCGGCTTTTCTATACACTTCGGCATATATTAGTATTGGCTGACACCTTTGGAATATGTCTGTATGGGGCCTAACCAAGCACCAGAGGTCCTCGTCTTCAATCAGTTTCAAGGACAGTGCATGGTCATCCATTGCCAAAGAAAGATGCGACGATGTCTTCTCCAATAACTTTGCCTCATCTGAACGCATCGATGTCCGAGACGGTCATTATTTTCTGTGAACAGCAGCTGCAGGATCAACAACCTCGTGATGACTAACAGCATACTATACTCCAACTATAATGCTCGTCTTTTGGGAAGAACGCCAAATCATAGAACAAACAAGAACAAACATGGAATTGACAAGGGCCAACGCATTAGTGAAAACCTTGAAAGAGACAAGTTTGGAGAGATATAGAAAGGATAGCAAAGCGTTGATATTTTTGATGCGTTGGAAAGAGAAAACAAGAAAAAAGAGTGATTAAAAAAACGAAATACCCAGATCATAAGCAGGAAAACAGTAGACATAATTATACATGCATACACTGCAGGCAGTGATAATTATCGTTTAAAAAACCTATTTTCTTGTAAACTTTAAAAGTGCCAATGAGTTATTTGAGTATGCAAAACCAACCTGCAGTATAGGCCTAAATATTTCTTCCTGACATATAACTATGAACTTTAAGTGATATATAGTGTTGCGCTCTGCTGCCCAAGAGGATTGTAATTGTATTGTAATCGTATATACAGCGTCACTTCAAGGAAGAGTCGTCAGAGACGCTACCCACCTCACGACAATAAATCACGATCGAACAGAATGTTTTCAATCGCTCACTAAATTTAATTTATAGGGGTTAAGCAAGGCTAAGGATCTCTCTGTATAAAATTTTAAAATTAGCTCTAAATTTAGAATATTTAGAATTTTACACTACAGAACTTTACTCAAGTTTTTTAGCAGAATTTTTTTTCTTCTAATTTGTCCCTTCTAAGATTTGTCTTGCTGCGTTTAAAATCCTCTGAACTTAGCAATATTTCTCGTTAATTTCATCGAAGACATCTCTATTATAAGGTCTCCATTGATGATGGTGCAATTTTTAATAGGACTGGCGCGCCCTGCAGGACGTGGCCTATATTTTATGACACCAGATGCAACGTTGACTAGCAGAGGCATTAAATTATGAGTTTGTTCACTTGTGTTGACTGTTGCGACATTCGAGGTTCCCACGGGTCTCAAATGCCCGAATCGGATGCCTTTATTACGACGCTGACAGTATTTGAATACCTCGCATTCACGATCGGTATACACCTCGGTCAATGATTGTCCGTCACGGTATCACTAACATTCTGTGTCTCATTCTGTCTGTCTGTCTCTCTGTGTGTCTGTCTGTCTCTCTGTATGTCTGTCTGTGGTTTTTAAACTTTGCATCGTCGCTAAAAGTCCGACATTACTTTTGCCTCGCCTCGAGGGGAGGAGGTTCACTGGTAGAAGTTCCGGTCAACGTTCTTTAGCCAGTCATGCAATTGGAAAGAAGGAAGACAGGAAGGCCTTCTTCTTCTTCTGCTTCCCTCGCATCCTTCCCTCAGTCATTCCATCTAATCACTGCTACGTCTCAGTGACACCTTTATTGAGGGGCACACGCCGAACAAGTACTGCCCGAGGGGCACAACACTTTTATGAAGCGTGGCACATATATGCTACGGAGTCATAGCCCAGAGGCCGACGGATGCCCTGACCAATCGCCCTCCTCTGTCCGTGTATACCTATACGTCGTATCTCGGACGAGGAGGCTCAGGTTTAATTGAGTCGCGATATGAGAATAATGGCCGTCGCCGATAGACGTCATTGTGTAACGCCGACCGAGTGTCGGGTAAATTATGGTCAATGATGACTATTTGCATTTAAACAAACACCATTCGCCGTATAATGCATTGCATAATGAATGCATCGACACACACACACTGCGCCGCCGCCACCGACGACCACCACAGAACTATTATTATATGTTGAGTCAGTGTATACGACGTCGACATCTAGCGGGTTGTTGCAGACAATCACAACCCGCCCTCTAACTTCACTAAATACACTAAGTTAATAGCATACGTCATCGGTGCCTTTGCGATGCTACCGCCTTGTAATTGCATGACGGAAGATTCGCGTTAAATAAGCAGCCTTCGTAAGGAGTGGAACAAGGAAGAGGAGGAAACGAATAAAGAGCTAAGAGAAGAAGTAACTTTAAAGGCATAGACACAGAGGAGGAGGAGCCTCCTCCTCCTCTGTGTCTGTGGAGGAGGAGGAGGAGGAGGAGGAGGAGGAGGACGAGAAGGAGGAGGACGAGGAGGAGGACGAGGAGGACGAGGAGGACGAGGACGAGGAGGAGGAGAACGAGGAGGACGAGGAGAAGGAGGAGGAGGAGGAGGAGGAGAAGGAGGAGGAGAAGGAGGAGAAGGAGGAGAAGAGGAGGAAATGGATGAGGAAGGAATTGAAAATTGAAAAGCGTGGAAAGGTGGTTTTCATCTGCATCAACTATCCAACCATCTTATATTTGTTCTGCTATATGTCGTCATAAGAAGACATGTTTGTCTTTGATTCAAATGACACTGTCCAGAGAACACCTGACTAAATCTGCACACCAAAGAGACTACATACATCCAATGTACCCACTGTTAACAGTGGAGAATGTATTGACTATAGGTGTATTTAAATAAGTAAGTCAACGCTAATCAATCTCATTAGAAACTTTAACATCCAATAGACCTATACCCTATTTATATATGTAGTGGGGCAGCTGCAGATTATATCAATCAATCAATCAATCAATTTTTATTGCAACGATATAACATACATCAGTTCAACATTATGTTACAAGAAAACGTTGACAAAGGGAAGGCCCAGAAGGGATGGAAATCCCGCTAATAGGGACACCCAATTTTGTAAGTTAATTACGTTGAAGATAGAGGTTCGATTGAGATACACAGTGATAAGCTTAACTAAGTGATTAAACAGAGGTATTCATAAGCATACAAAAACAGTGAACAGTGATTTGATTATGAACATTATAGTCTTAGATTAACAGTTGCAAGACGGCATGTAATCCAGTTTAAAACAGTTCCATGAATTGTCATTAATTAATCCATCCGTTAATTGAGAACGCAATAGTTTTTTAAAAAGATGAAGATTTGGGACCAGTTGAATATTTGTGGGAACACAGCTCCAGATCAGGGGACCATTGTATTTAGTTGAGAAACGGCGAATATTTGATCTAGCAAAAATAGTGCGATAGGATTTTGCTGCTCTGGTATTATGAAAGTGATATTCAGCACCAATGTTGTAATAGTGAGTAAACCGTGACAATGTTTGCCCTTGTGATCTGGTCAAGTAGGCCCAATGACGACGGGCATGTAAAATTTACTGGCAATGTGTCTACCAACATCTACCGAATTTTGGAGGAATAAAACGATCCAACACTGAGACAGTCAACATTCCGAGTATATGGCTGAAGTTGGAGAATGACTCTCTCTCTCTCTCTCTCTCTCTCTCTCTCTCTCTCTCTCTCTCTCTCTCTCTCTCTCTCTCTCTCTCTCTCTCTCTCTCTCTCTCTCTCTCTCTCTCTCTCTCTCTCTCTCGCTCTCTCTCTCTATGTGTCTGTGCGCTCTGGTCAGTCACTTATGTAATTTAGTTCTCAACTGAAAACTTATCTCTTTCAAATTGCTTATCCAAGGCTGCCTCTCTGTCTTATGGACTGATCTACTGCATACTGACCTGATTATGGCTTGGTTTTGGTGTGCCATCGGTTGAAGCCATGTGCATTAGAAACCAGGGCAGTAGAAGTTACTAATTACATTTACATACATTTCCAGCTTATCTTAAGACGCACCATACTGATAAATAGCCGTGTTACAGCGCCTGTCTGATTTCCTTAAACGCGCTATATAAGTGTTCAGATACATACATGCATACATACATGGATACATACATACAGTGCTTTTGAAATCGCGACAATATATATATATATACGTATATATATATATGTGTGCGTGTGTGTGTGTGTGTGTGTGTGTGTGTGTGTGTGTGTGTGTGTGTGTGTGTGTGTGTGTGTGTGTGTGTGTGTGTGTGTGTGTGTGTGTGTGTGTGTGTGTGTGTGTGTGTGTGTGTGTGTGTGTGTGTGTGTGTGTGTGTGTTTGTGTGTGTGTCGAAAGTAGTCAGCAGCGTATACAGGCCGATGTTTCCTTTGGTCTTACATCATCCAACAGAGACTACTGTTTGCATGCAGTCGCCAGGTGGCCAAGATGTATGGTCGTTTTCTTGGATTTTGCAATGTACGTTCATAAAGCTGTATCGTGCCCAGAGCAATGTCTGTTTTTTGGGTGAGGGATGAGCAAGGAACGTAGATAGGCCGGATGGTTAAGAACTTAGATGTAGTACTTTGTGAACTGCATGGTAAATTATGAAATGTTTTCTTTACTCAACGGGCAGCCAGTGTAATTAGTGCAGTTTGGGCGTTATATGTTTTATTTATAGGGGTCTTACATACAGTTTGTTCAGATCTCTCTTTAAAGATACCAAATAGAAGTGAGTTCCAGTAGTCAAGTAGGGCCTATGCTGGAAACTAATGCATCAACAAGTGGTCTTAAGACAGTATGAGACAAGAGAGATCTGATTCTACGAATGCCCGTATGTGAAATTGGGATGATCTGCATATTGCCCGAGCGCGGTTTCTAACAGATATGATGGAGTCAAACACCATGCATGCACAAGATAATGTCGAAAGCACATTGCTTATTAGGAGATGACATAACGAGATTACGAATCTCAGTCAGTGTTGGTTGGGATAGGCAGAGGCTATGCAGATGGGATTGGGAGTATGATAGACCATCAGCAAGGAGTACGAGGAGGCGGAGGCGGTGGAATTAACACCATGGGAAAATTTAGGTCTTTTTGTCCTGACCTTGTCAGAAAAGAATTGAAGGAACCTGTCAGCAATGGAAGAATATGATTGGGAGTTAGGAAGTATATTGCATTTCTTCTTATTCTTGTTCCAGTTTTTTCGTGCACCTATTCATCTTGTTCTTCATGCTCTCGTTTTTCTTGTTCTTGTTTTTCTGTTCCTGTTTTTTTCTTGTTTTTCCTCTTGTCATCTTGCACATTTTTTGCTCTTTTTCTTGTTATCTTTATTCTTCTTATTCTTCTTTTAGTCCTCCCTGTTCTTTTTTATTCACATTGTTTTTATTCTGGTTCTTTTTGCTCCTCCTGTTTACGTTGGTCTTCATGTTCTACTTCTTGTTTTTTATTGTTCTTCTTCATGTTCTGTTTCTTGTTTTTGTTTTTGTTTTTGTTCTTCTTCATGTTCTGCTTCCTTCTCTTATTCTTGTTCTTGCCCTTGTTGTTCTTGTTTTCTCTACTCTTATTCTTCCTAGTCTTGTTCTTCTTCTTGTTCTTCTATTTCTTCTTGTGCTTCTTCAACCTTGTTTTTATGTTCATGTCCATGTTTATGCTCATGCTGTTATCCTTGCTCTTGTTGTTCTTGTTATTCTTGGTCTTGGTTTTCTTCTTGTCTATCTTCTTGTTCTTCTTGTTATTATTGTTCGTGTTTCTGCTCTTGTTTTATTCCTATTTTTATTTCGTCCCTGTTCTTATTCTTCTTTTCATTTTCTTGTTCTTCTTGCTATTGCTGTTGTTCTTCTTGTTCTTATTCCTTTTCTTGTTCCTGTTGTTGTTGTTGTTGTTGTTCTTCTTCTTCTTCTTCTCCTCCTCCTCCTCCTCCTCCTCCTCCTCCTCCTACTCCTCCTCCTCCTCCTAGAGCAGAGACACAAACGGGCCTCAGGAAACAAGCCTTTTTACACAGATGATGATGTTGGTACAATAATGCTGATTGCTGCTACTAAGACAACGATGACTACAATTACGATGATATTAAGGATACTAAAGATTATGATCATCACCATCATCATAGAGGTGGTGGTGATGATGATGATGACGATGATGATGATAATGATGTTGATGAAGACGACAACAACGGCGATAATTACGACGACGACGAAGAGGAACCGAAGATTTTTCGGGAGAATATATTTTTAGAGAGCAAACCGAAATGCCGGGTTCCTAATTGTTGTCTACATTATGACTTTGATCGATATCGTCGTTAAGTTAGGACCCAGTGTCGCCATTCTTACACTTGCCCTTTCACGGAAGTTTTCATCTATGCATACCTATTAGCCTAAATTTGGATTGGGACAAATGCCTAAAGGTCTTACTACATGCTATTGTATACGTGCTGCTAAAGACATCTGTCTGTGTGTCTGTCTTTCTGTTTCCGTGTTTGAGCGCCAATGAGTAGTTCTTTGCGGAAGAGGCGCTATATGAATCGACAAAAGTCACAGTATAAATGAAGGAACGAGATAAAATCTCAAGGTAATGTATTCTGTCGAGGGAAAGAGATAATCGATGATGAGATGTTCTGCTGTCTTTCACATCACGAAACAGACGCACCAGCATCCGCAACCTCATCAGAGGACCCGCTTATCATCTACGACAGGGGTTCTCAAACGGTGGTACGCGTACCCCTAGGGGTACGCCACGTGTCGCTAAGGGGTACGCGAAAAAAATTGAAAAAAGAAATCTTCTATGAGTTTATTCCCAGGTTTCTTTGATTAGGCCTAGCTATTGACTATTGAAGTCACTATTCTACGTCCACCATACGCTTCTCTTTCTTTAAAATTTCTATGAGTTTATGCCCATCTTTCTTTGATTAGCTATTCTACGTACACGATGTGCTTTCTTTTCTTAAAAGTTTAAATTCTCTATAAGTTAATGCGTCTTTCTTTGATTAGCTATTTTATGTCTCTGATACATTTTTAATGTTGAAACGTCACAGTCACGTCATTGAGTTTTTCACAACGAATAATTATTAAATTATTATACAAGTAACTACAATACTGCATTATAATCTTCGTTTAATATCTTCAAACTGACAATTACGCAGTATGATTACAAATCAGTATGAACGGATGATCACAAGTTATTACAGGAGTCAAATTTAACTGTATCCACGGGGTGTACTGGGTTCATAGTATAGTAGCATTATTATTTAAAAACCAACAATGGATAAATGTTTGAAAAAACAACCGTTTAAAAGAAAGCCAGAACCTCTCAACGCAACCGTTAGCACTGAATCTACCGAGACAGACACTCCAGACGCCTCAGTAGACCTCAACGAGGATGTAGGGTGATGGCACTCGTAAGCAGCGTAAGATTAGACGGTATGACGATAGCTATTTATCCTTTGGGTTTAGGCCTACGTGGTGTGGTGATAAAAATTAAACCTCAATGTGTCATCTGCAGTGAAAAACTGTCAAATAATTCGATGAAACCTCTACTTCAGCGACATTTCAATAAGCTTACAAAACATCCACTTCTTCAAGGTAGGCCTAAACCACTTGGATTTTTTAAACAAAGAAAATGGACATGCTACAAAAGTAAGAAAAATTTGAAGTCGTTTAGGCCTACTGCAGCTAGTTCACAAGCATTAGAAACTGGTTTTCAGCAATGCTTGCGATCAAAAATAAATACAGAACACTGCTTGAACACGAACCGGATTTGCGTTTGAAATTGACAAATTTTTCACCAGATATTGTAAATCTGTTCTTGTCGAAATAGCCTATGCCCGCAGCTCACATTAACACTGTAATAGTGATTTAATATTACCTTTTGTTGATGTGATTTAATTCTTAAAATTATATTTTAAATTTGTCTACCGATGCCATGTTCACTTGACTTTTAATTGAAAAAGGAAATCTTCTACACTAATTGCAAGGACACTTCGTGCTCGCCTATTGTTTCTGATCAGACGGTACCTTTGCTGGGGGTACGCCAACACTCCATTTTTTTTTACCTGGGGGTACAATAAAAATAAAGTTTGAGAACCCCTGATCTACGAGATGTCACGCCAGCATGAACAAATACAACACACATAGATTGGATATATAGATCAGTATATTTGTATATAGTATACACGCCAATCATATCTGACTCTAGGGCGTCGTTAAATATAATCGTAATCAATGCATGTATCCAATGCATCGTCTGTGGGTATATTATTATGCAGTGCAATGGATCAGTGTACCTGACATACCGCTGCTCCTCCCTCGTACACAAGCGGCGGCAGCTGTTGCTGCGTTTCATAAGTGATCGTGTGTTGTGATTGTATGGCATAAAAAATGCGTTGAAATACGGCCGACTTTCAATCGCCCGACCCTCGACCAATTGCCGGACATGAGATCTGGCCACCGCCGGCTCCACTTACATCGACCAGAAGGGACCGGTCGCGCAGTCTTTTGTTTTGTGCGCATAGGCCTCAGTCAGATTAAATGACACTCTCGACGCCCATATACACAATGAAGACCCCGCCCGTCACCATATATGCACAACCTGCACTGCGAGCTGCACAGTTTCGCTTAGGGTGGTAGGCTATGAACTATATATAGCCAGCTTATTTGTGACACAAGGATATACGCAATCAACAGGTTGTCTATATTGATAACAACGCAGATCATAATTATATAATTATACTGCATGGTCATTCGACTACTGCGCGTGTGCTCTCTCTCCTTCTTACTGTCACTGCAACTGTAACTCTCACTGTCACGTTCACTGTTACTGTCACTGTCACTGTCGCTCACTCACTCAGTCACTCAGTCACTCAGTCACTCAGTCACTCAGTCACTCAGTCACTCAGTCACTCAGTCAGTCAGTCAGTCACTCACTCACTCACTCACTCACTCACTCACTCACTCACTCACTCACTCACTCACTCACTCACTCACTCACTCACTCACTCACTCACTCACTCACTCACTCACTCACTCACTCACTCACTCACTCACTCACTCACTCACTCACTCACTCACTCACTCACTCACTCACTCACTCACTCACTCACTCACTCACTCACTCACTCACTCACTCACTCACTCACTCACTCACTCACTCACTCACTCACTCACTCACTCACTCACTCACTCACTCACTCACTCACTCACTCACTCACTCACTCACTCACTGTATGCATGAGTGTAAGTTTAAAACCATTATCACCGGATATACGAGATTTGTTGGGGTTCAAGACTTAGAAAAGTGCAAAAAAGTTTATTTTCTGATATGCTGCCAGTGATGATTTAACATTTCATTTACTGTATAAGACCCTATGTGACACAGAACAAACTGAGAAAGTATTGCAGTGGAAATGCACATTATCTCAAAGGACAAGAGAACAATCCGTACCTTCAGAAAATACTAACAGTCATTGCAGCTGCTGGAAGAGTTTCAGCTTGCGTGCGTGCGTGTGTGTGTGTGCGTGCGTGCGTGTGTGTGTGTGTGTGTGTGTGTGTGTGTGTAGGTGTGTGTGTGTGTGTGTGTGTGTGTGTGTGTGTGTGTGTGTGTGTGTGTGTGTGTGTGTGTGTGTGTGTGTGTGTGTGTGTGTGTGTGTGTGTGTGTGTGTGTGTGTGTGTGTGTGTGTGTGTGTGTGTGTGTGTGTGTGTGTGTGTGTGTGTGTGTGTGTGTGTGTGTGTGTGTGTGCGTGCAGTCGTGTGTGTAGGTGTGTGCGCTTTGTGTGGAAATGTATATGGGCAGAATTGTGTTGCCTTATAAAAGTGTAAGCATGACACAATTTCAATTGCGTTCCACACTTCTCCGGTTTGAAATATAAATATGACATATATAGTCTAATTACTTCTATAGTGACGATCGCTTAATGCCCAATCAATGATTAGAATGTTGCTTAATAGTTAAATCGTATACTATATGAAATCATAAACATAATCAATTGGAGAAGCCCGTTCTTTTTTGTTATATATTCCGATGTCTGGACTTGAAACTTCATTTCTTGAGATGATCATCCCTCACTGCAGATGCAGTGTTGTTCTCTGAAGGAGTGGCGTGTCTATTGGATAAGGCGAATCGCGTTAATACGTATTTTGAAGAAGAGTATAGTGTTAGCCCCGTCAGGCAGCCATGGGTATGCATTAAGTGTTAGCGACTTCATTTTCTTAGCCTCGGCATATTAGGGTGGGTGGCCATCCATCTCCATCGCCGCCTGGTATTTTCACTGTCAGTGTACTTACTAGCTATAGCTGATTTCGTTAAGGGCGCAGGTATAGAGTCGAAATCTCGGTATACACATTTATGCTCTGGCGCGAGGGGATTTGACCCTCCCCCATCTTAAGACAGATAGGCTAGCACGTCAACCACTGTCGATCACCCGGAAGATGTATACGCCTAACGTTACTCTTGAAAACAGAAGCGACATTTGCTGGTAAAGTATAGCGCCGTGTAAAAGTAGCCCTATTAATGGCTTTCTTGGTCGGTAAACTCGGTATACTTATCCTCGCTTGAAAGACACCTGTCCAATAAATATCAGCGCACTCACCATAGGCCTATTAATTGTTATCCTAATCTCCAAACTTCTAAAGCGCCACTCGAAAGCCAAGCGCAAGGCGTCAGTCTATTAACGAGCGCTGAATATAATAAGAGCCTTCAGAGGTTCCCTGGAATTATCACCGAAGAATATAATAGAGATCGTCAACGTCACTGAATTTCAATCTGTGCATTCGCAATCGCAGAGGTCACTTTAGTGGCAATATAAAGACCTCGATTGTCTGTCTGTTTGTCAGTCTGTCTGTCCGTCCGTCCGTCCGTCCGTATACGTCTGTCTGTCTGTGCTAATTTCTCTTCTAGTCCGTTTGAGACACTGACGATAGATACAGGTCATGGCATGGCAGGACAGACTCTCTCTTTCGCTCCCTCTCTCCCTCCTTCTGTCACGTTTTCCCTCCCTGCTCCTTCATTTTCGATCCTTCTCGACGGTAACGATAACAGAGGTTGGTCATGATGGCGAGTCCGATCCGCTACGCTTTTATCTTCTTCCTGCTGTCGTCTTCCATCTCACCCTTCACCTTCTCCCCTCCCACTCTCCCTCCTCTTCGTCCTCGTCTTCATCGCTTGCAATTACTTGGCCATCATGGGTCTGTCAGGTCATCGAATGAACGAACGACGATAAGCACAGTCCAAGAAATATGGTCCAATATATAGTGGACTTGAAACAACTGGTCCAGTTTAACCCGGACCAACTGGTTCAATTTGGTGCATTAATTTGATTGCTCTGTTCGTCGTATTCGACAAAGGATTGGACCGATAGGAGAGAGAGATAACTGACGATCCAATCGACCAAAAGCACTAATGAAGGCGTCTGTTTGTCAGAGTTTGATTGAGCTAATTAACTCCGAGTGACTGGGAGACAAGTCATAATAATTTTATGAAGATGACGAAGACTGATATAGAAGAGAACAGACTGCATTATATAGACAATGCCAATCTTGGTGGCGATCCCGGCGGGGGTCGAGGGGGACAATACCCCCATCTTTAACAGTGGGGGACACAGTACACAGTTGTTCCCCCCAAAATTCTGAAGAAACATCAAAAAAGTTCAGCATTTTTTATCGCACTCACGCACGACAAACATTTTTCACCTCTTTTCTGACCAGATCATAAGGAAATTAGAAGAAGAATAGCACTGGGTAAAGAGACATTCATAAAAAAGGAAAGAGCTATTGAGAGGAAAAATGAACAGGACTCTGAAGAAAAGAATGGTAAAGACACTGGTGTGGAGCGTGGTGTTGTATGGATCAGAGACTTGGACTCCATGAGGAAAGAGGACATCAAGAAACTGGAGGCGTTCGAGATGTGGATTTGGAGAAGAATGGAGAAGATCAGCTGGACAGAACATAAAACAAATGATGAAGTGTTGGGAAGGATTGGAGAAGAAAGGTGTGAACTGAGTTTTGTGTACAGTCTTGCACATAGTTCGAGAATTCGTGACTTTGGGTTTTAAAATTCGTAAAAATTCGCGAATTTTTGGTCTATTTTAAAATTCGTAAAAATTCGTAAAAATTCGTTGGGCCATTGTTGGGCTTTTTATGTTGACAGTGGGTTTTGCAAAAACAGCGTAAGCCACAACAACAAATATGATGACGTCATGATTTGTTGTGTTAAGCTTCTGCTTCGAATTTAATGTAAAATTCAATATAGGCCCTAAAAGTTTATTGCGTAACGAGTTAATTTAGTTAAAATCTAATTTCTTAAAGATGAAGGAACATGGACCGGAGTGGAAATAATTATGTAGTACATGTAGTTTTGGAGAAGGAGGAAAGGGTAATCCAAAAATACAGTGTTGTTTTTGTGACAAGAAATTTGTTGTTTGCTCTGCCGGAATTCGGGAGCATTTGCATGGCGAAAATACAGAAACCAGAGTCGAGTGGGAGCCGTGGGCTGTTCCTAACTCAGAATCAGAGGACGATGAAGTAGAAGACACAGCTCGCTGACCGTTGCCAACCCTTTTAAACCGTGTTTGGATGCAAGCTGTGATAGTGGCTGACTGGTTACACTGGAGCTGCATGGGGCACTGGCGGTTTTTCGTTCTGCTGACTGACACTCACAGTCACACACCCCAACTATGATAGAAATCGAAGCTCAAGACTCCAAGTAGAACAGTAACTGAATATCAGTACTATTTTGTTGCTAGTCAGCTATCTTTTACGGCTGATTGATTGCCTATGACATTGACATTTACTTGCTTAAAAAGTTGAAAAGTAAACAAATAATAAAATTCGTTGCCATGGCAAAGAATTCTATTATTTTATTATTTTACGAATTTTTACGAATTTTAAAACCAGTTTTAAAATTCGTTAAAATTCGTGAATTTTTAAAATTCTTAAAATTCGTAAAATGCGAATTCTCGAACTATGGTCTTGCAGTGCGGGATATTGGCGTATATATTTAGTGCGCTTACTTTAGTTTCACGTGTATATGTATATATGATAGATGTATAACGTATAGTCTTAGTGACACGCGCGGCCGGCCAATCTCGGCAGCGGCGCGCTATATGTATATTATTAGAGTTCGCTTAGGCGCACAGAAGACAGGTGTGTCAAGGGGCGCGAAGAATTATGCTGACTAGAGAAGTTTGAATTCGAGTATGTTCGCTGTAGTAGTGTGGCTGACTAGTTGAGTTGTAATCGAATTGAGTTCTGTCTGTTTGTTTCTTATTAAACTGAAAAGATATTAAACTGTGTTGCTGATTAGTTCAGGTTATACTTATACGTAGAATTAGTGTTCAAAAGGTGAACGTTAAATAGGCGTTAAGTACACAGAGAACAAGGATTTAATCAGAAGGATTGTCAACGGAAGGATTGGGTTGACATTATTGGTGGCAGCGGTGGGATGGATAAAAACTCACGGTGGAACAGCGTCGGTGTGGATAAATACTCACGGTGGAACAGCGTCGGTGTGGATAAATACTCACGGTGGAATAAATACTCACGGTGGATATAAACTCACGGTGGATTAAAATTCACGTTATCACCTCCTTCGGCGGATAGAAGAATCTACGACGGTGATAAAAGAATTTACAACGGTGTTAGAAGAATCTACGACGGTGTTAGAAGAATCTACGCGTTGTTGCTGTGTGACGAGTTTACGATATCAACGACGGTGGAACACGAGAAACGGTATAAAAATTTCGTTGTTTTCCACGAACAAATATAAAAGAAATCCCGTTTGTTTATCGATTCACACACCAAGAAAAACCGTGACTTCTTTGAAAAGAGAAATCACCAAAGTAAACAAGTAAGATGGAGAAACTAAGTGCTGAAAGACAAGCAGATATTAAGAAGATGTCTACGGAAAGGCTAAAACAGCGTTTGTTGAAAGCCGGTTTTAAAGAAGAACAATTAGAAGGTATGTCACGTGGTGACATGATGCAGGAACTCGCCGATGTGTGGGTTAAAGAAGAAGTCGAAGAAGAAGGTGCCGTTGGCGGTGCCGTAGAAAAGGCTATTGAAAAACCTCCTGTGCCTATGTCTATGGAGATGTTGATGCAGTGGATGATGATGAAAGAAGATAGAGAGGAGAAACGGAGACAAGAAGCAGAACGTGTAAGACAAGACGAATTGCGCTTGCAGAGAGAGAAAGAAGAGAAAGCAGAACGTCTGCAGAGAGAGAAAGAAGAGAAAGCAGAACGTTTGCAGAGAGAGAAAGAAGAGAAAGAATTGCGCTTGCAGAGAGAGAAAGAAGAGAAAGCGGAACTTGCAAGGCAAGAGGAATTGCGTCTGCAAAGAGAGAGAGAAGATAAAGCAGAACAAGTGCGTAAGGCAGAACTTGAATTGCAAAAGAATCAGTTTGAGATTCAGTTAGAACAGTTGAAAAGAGATAGGGAAGATGCTGAAAGAAGAAGATTGGAGCAGATGATTGAATTTGAAAAAGCTAGAAAAAGTGATGAAGAGGTTCGTCAGCAACAGATTGAAGCAAAGAGAATGCGTGAAGAAGAAAAAGAAAAAGCGCGAACGTTAGAGTTGGAACGTGCAGAACAGATCAGACAAGAAGAACTCAAATTTCAGAAAGAAAGTTTGGAAAAGGCAGAGGCAGAAAGACAGGAACGTCTGAAACTGGAGAAATCAAAATTGACATTGAAAGAAACGCAAATGAGAGAAGAACGAGAAGCAGAAAGAAGGAAGCAGCAAGAAAGTGAAACTTTGGTGTCAAAAATTAAGAAAATAGGTGATGCAATGAAGCATGTATTGCCTCAAATGCCAACTGATATGATGGAGGTGCCATTATATTTTGAAACAGTCGAGAACGCGTTTCGTAGTTTTGCTGTGGAAAAGCCGTTTTGGGTGAAATTATTACTACCATTGATGACGCCGAAAGCTCGAACCGTTCTGAATAGATTGTCATACGATGATCTAGATAATTATGATAGAGTCAAGCAGCACTTATTAAAAGAATTTAAGTTGACTTCGAGAGAATACAGAGCCAGATTTGTGGATGCTAAGAAGACGACAGAAGAGACTTATACGATGTTTACGGCAAGACTGAAGAACTTGCTAAACTATTACGTGAGAAGTCGAAACGTGAACAGAGAGTATGATACGCTCTTTGATTTGCTGGTAGCGGATAAGCTGAAAGAATGTTTACCGCCAGGTCCACTACAGTTTGTATTGTCGAAGGAAGGAACTGACTGTCTCCAAGCTAGTGCAGTGGCAGACCTAGCAGACATTCATGTAAACAATCGAATTGGGTTTGCGATCCCAAATATAAACAGTTATCCTTCTCAACGTTCCGTAAACCAAAGCCAGAGTGGAAAGTGGAAAAGTAATCCAGGAACAGGGAATCAGTTCAAAGGTAAAGAAGTCAAGGCTAGTGTCCCTGTACCCAATGAGACCAGAGACGTGACGTTTGGTCGTCAGGGATTTAACAAATCGTCAGCGCCGTTCGCCAAGAGGGAAGGCAACACATCGTTTACGCAGTATAAGAGATATGAAGGAAATGAACAACGAGGTATTTCACAACCATACCATACAGTTGTGAAGCGTTGTCACAACTGTGGTTCAGATAAACATTTGGTTAAATTTTGTCCAGTTCCAGTGGCAGCAGCTAGTTCTAGCAGAAATCAAGAACACACAAGGGTGAATTTGATTCAAGTGGTTAGTGATACAGATAATCAAACCGCGAGTCAAGAAAACCAAGAGACTGAAGTAAAGTCGGTAATGAAATGTGGTATTCAAAAAGAAATTCTATTGGATGCTGAAATTCAGAGAGAAGTCATAGGAAAAGATGACAGTCGAATATTGAAGAAATCGTTCTTGCAATATGTCGAGGTCGAAATTCGTGGAGTAGACGGTAAAGAGCCAGTGAAAGTCAAAGCACTGAGCGACTCGGGTGCAGAAATTCCGGTGATTAGTGAAGAATTACTGGAAGGCATGAAGGTGGAACAAATTGGAAAAGTGAATTTGCAATGTGTGGCAGGAGATGCCATTCCTGCGAAGTTAGTGAAAGTCGATGTTAGACTGTGTGATAGTGACGTGGAAGAAGAGGGATTTCCGCGTAAAATCCAGTGTTCACTTACACCTTATGTCACCTTGATGTGTGCTAGTATTGCAAAGATGGGCAGTACAGAAAGATTCTTGTTGCATCCAGAGATAATTGCCGAATTAAAAGCCGTACCACAGATGAAGGTCAAAACGATACAAGGAGATGTGAGTGTACGAGCAAATGTAATGACGAGAGCGCAGAGTCGGAAACAGGAAATGGTAGATGTGGATGAGAAGAATGAAACTGAAAGTTCAAGTGATGAGGAAAACGAAAGTAATGAGCAACGAAGCTTATCGCGAGATGGTGTAACATTAGAGATGAATGAGCAAGAGATGGTTGCATGCGAGAATGGCACATTAAATGAAACTGAAGAAGACAATGAATGTGATGTGGGGATAGGAGACTTGTATAGAGATGAAGAGATGGATGAAGAACAAAAGGTGCAGATTGCCGATTCGAAGAAGTTCGAAGAGCAACAGAGAAAGGATGAATCGTTGAAGCCGTGGTGGAAGTTAGCACAAGAGAAAGAATCTGAATTCTGTGTGATCAACGGTTTATTGCATAAGAAATATCAGATATTAGACCAGACGATATATCAACTAGTGTTACCAAAAGAGAGACGAATAAAAGTGATGGAATTGGCGCATGAGTCGGTATTTGGAGGACATCTAGGAGAAGAGAAAACAAGAGAACGAATAAAATTATCTTTTGTATGGCCAAAGATGAGAAGAGACATTGTGAAATTTTGTAAGTCTTGCGAGAAGTGTCAACTAAAGGCAAGGAGTCTGGTGATGGATAGAGTGCCTATCACTCCGGTCTCAAGAGAAGAGGTCGCCTTCAGGAGAATGACAATGGACCTAATAGACAACCCGAGGAAATGGCACAAGATAATTCCTTTTCACGAAAATCATTTGAAAGAACTCAAAGAAACTACGGAGAAAGCATTATTGTTTGCAGAATCTTACTCTCAAGAAAAGCAGTTACAATACCCAAATCAGTATAACAAGAGAGCAAGGCACAAAGGAATTTGCAGCATATCGAATTCCTTTGATTTATCGAGCAGAAGTGGAACGTCAGATCAAAGAAATGTTAAAAACAAACATTATTAAACCATCATCGAGCAGAATGGCAAGCCCTTTGGTTATTGTTAAAAAGAAAGACGGATCTTTAAGACTTGCCTGTGACTACAGATACATTAACTCATTCACAGTGGATTGTAAATATCCGATGCCGATTGTCAGAGACGTTTTGAACAAAGTTGGAAAGTCTAATGTGATTTCTATTTTGGACTGTCGAAGTGCTTATTGGACTTGTCCTGTAAAACAATCTGATCAATGGAAGACAGCTTTTGTAACACATAATGGACTGTATGAATTTACTCGTGTTCCTTTTGGAATGATAAATTCAGGCCGAACTTTTGTTAAGGCGATAAATTTAGTTTTACAGCCTATAAGTGACTTTGCAGAACCGTATGTTGATGACATTGCTGTGCATTCTGACAGTTGGAATATTCACTTGCAGCATCTAGATGCATTTTTGATGCAAATGAGATTGCATAACGTTACTTTGAATTTGAAAAAATGCATATTTGGTAAGAGTGAGGTAAGGTTTATCGGTCATGTGGTTGGGTCTGGTAAGATAAAGATGAATCCAGACAGAATTGAAAGTTTGACTAATTTGAAGATCCAAGAAACTAAGAAGCAAGTTAAGCAACTGCTTGGATTTTTTAATTATTACAGACAGTTTATTAAGGACTTTGCACAGATTGCGAAACCTTTATCTGATTTAACTAGTAAACGTGTTTCTGATAAGATTGATTGGACTGTTGAACATCAGCAAGCATTTGATTTACTTAAAGAGGCTGTGCGATCCAAAGTAGTGTTATATGTTTTTGAAGTGGGAAAACCATTCAATTTGTACTGCGATAGTAGTGACTTTGCAGTCGGTGCTGTTTTAACACAGATGGACGACAAGGGAATAGAACGCCCTGTGTCATTTATCAGTCAGAAATTAACTGATACCCAGAAGAGATGGGCTACTGTGGAAAAGGAAGCCTATGCTATTGTTTGGGCTCTAAACAAGTTAAAAGAAATTATAATTGGATCAAAAATTTTCATTTTTACTGATCACAATCCTCTTACATACTTGACTGAGTCAATGTCTAAGTCTGCTAAACTTGTGCGTTGGGCGTTAGCCTTACAAACTTTTGATGTTGAGGTGAAGTACAAGAAGGGCAGATTGAATATTATTGCTGATTGTTTGTCAAGGTTATAAGTAATCGTAAGACTGTTCATTAATTAGTTAGATATATATATATGTTTCATGTATTTTGGTAATTTCGCAAATTTTGAAATTTAATTTGCTCAATTCCAGAAAAAGGAAGGAGGTAATGTGAACTGAGTTTTGTGTACAGTCTTGCAGTGCGGGATATTGGCGTATATATTTAGTGCGCTTACTTTAGTTTCACGTGTATATGTATATATGATAGATGTATAACGTATAGTCTTAGTGACACGCGCGGCCGGCCAATCTCGGCAGCGGCGCGCTATATGTATATTATTAGAGTTCGCTTAGGCGCACAGAAGACAGGTGTGTCAAGGGGCGCGAAGAATTATGCTGACTAGAGAAGTTTGAATTCGAGTATGTTCGCTGTAGTAGTGTGGCTGACTAGTTGAGTTGTAATCGAATTGAGTTCTGTCTGTTTGTTTCTTATTAAACTGAAAAGATATTAAACTGTGTTGCTGATTAGTTCAGGTTATACTTATACGTAGAATTAGTGTTCAAAAGGTGAACGTTAAATAGGCGTTAAGTACACAGAGAACAAGGATTTAATCAGAAGGATTGTCAACGGAAGGATTGGGTTGACAAAAGGTCCTTCATACACATGTACATGAAGAAGGAGGCAGAGGAAATGGATCGGGGACACGCTGACAGGAGACTCTCTCCTAACTCCTAAGAAATGTTATCGAGGGGAGAATGGAGGGGAGGAGGACCAGAGGAAGACCAAGACAGATGCTGCTGGATTGGATGATGAAGGAAGGATAGAAAAGACTCCAAGAGGAGGCTCAAAACAGAGAGAAATGCGACGTCGGACGTTATAACCTGCCTGAAGGCAGAGAACCATGCAGACGAAGAAGGGAACAGTTTGGCTTTTGTTTTACTCATATGAGCCTTTAGAGACTTTCTTTGGCAATCGACTTCGATTTGTTCTGTTTCGTGTCTATCTTAAGTTTGTTAGCAGTGGCCCCCGTCCGATCGATCTGTCAAAAATGTCTCATCGCTGTACATACGGCGCACATTTCGTACGTCATGTCATCATGCCTGCGTTCCACAGCCGTCTGAGTATTCAACTGAGGGAAGGCAAGGATGATTACCGTTTAAAGGTGAAATCGTGGATTCATTATTCCGTGTTTACACGCTTCGACCCCAATTATATTATAAACAAGTCACTTAGGAATGCTCGTTAGAAGTTAAAACTGTTCGATGCATTTGTTTTATGTTGGTTGTTATTCCTTTTCTTCGCGCTGTCCATCGTAGACACAGTGACACTGCGTTTTGGTCGTAAACAGGCCACACTCCTAAAGACCCGCCTCTAAAAATGCCATGAGCAGGCCTTGCACCCGTTAGACCACTCTCGTCTGATCGTTAGACCAGTCCACAACAGACTCCAGCTGTTTATAGATCTAAATCTCATTTTGTCAACTCATCAGAGCTACAAAGAAACGAGCGATTGATTACCTTACCCCCTCACTTTTAAACGGTAATCTTATCTCATTTGAACTTACTTACCTTACCTCAGTTTATCTTACTTTGCCCTACTGAACCGAACTTAATTTATTTATTTCATCTTTACTTACCTTATAAATCTTAATTAGGCTTACACTAACTTTAATTCCTTGCCTTATCATCTGATATACATAATCCTTGATTTGTGGGGCGTGCTGGCTCAGTGGTAAGTTCGGCGCCTTGTGACCGGAGGGTTGCAGGTTCGAAACCCACTCTAGCCGCTGCGTACGGACTTTGGGCAAGTCCTTCACTCGCAATTGCTCGTGGCGCTTCGGCGTGAAAATTCCGGCACAGTATCAAATGCCTCTGAGTAGTAGTTGACTTACTTCGAGAGGCGCTATAGAAATATCCGGAATAAATAAATAAACAAATAAAAATAATCCAACCTTACTTTAGCTTACCAAATCTTGCTGGCCGTACTTTAATTTATTTTACCTGACTATACTTTACCTTTATTTGCCATACCTTGCCTTAATTACCTAACTTCATACCAAAGCCGAAAAACAAAGCCAAAGTGACCACAAAACGCAGTGCTGCCGCCACCTTTGACCTTTAACCCCGAGTTCTAGATATGCCATGTCACGGTTCGAAGGGAGAGTGGGGGCAGTGAGCGTCAGCTTCCATGTTTTACGATGCTAGAGACTACCATAGCAATTTCCTAAACTGCCTAATCAAGCAACAATACCACGGTGTCTGTCTGCCCGTCTGTCCGTCTGTCTGTCTGTCTTCGTACAATTCTGCTGGTCTATCTGTCTCCCACTAGTTGCAGCTCCCTCCATCCTTTCCTCCTGCCTTCCCTCCCTCTATTCCACCCGTCCCCACCCGTCCTCTCTAACTATATCCGGTATAATGGCCTGTGACAGTAACCCGATCTCTCATTTAACAAAGCACAAAAAATTCCGCCAAAACGCTCGCTTTGCATACGCACGGACACGGCGGCCGCCGCCGCCGCTGCCCCGTATCGTATTATGAACGGAGGCCACTCTATCTGTCTGCGGGGCCCCGCATGCCTCCGTCCGTCGTCGGACCGACCCAGCCGCGCACTCCACCTTTGTTTCAGCCGCCCGGCCAATTAGGCCGACCGATAAGCGTGGCCTGTGCGCCACACGGCGGCTGACCGCGGAAACACGGTCCGTCTTACGTTACACATTAATTAACAGCTTATCGCCTGACGATCGTTATTCACGCATCACTGACCCGACCACGGGCCGCACGCAAGATGAAATCCCACACCCGACGACGGGGACGATAAACGGAAACGCTTGATTTGCGGATCGGTCCACCTGGAGGAGGAGAAGGAGGATGGTAGGCAGCAAGGCGAACGAAACTACGTGGTGAAGTACTACATGAGAAAGACGTGGCTTTACGGAAGGGGAAGGGGGTGCTTTGAAGTCGACACATTTTCTACGAGATCAAGAATTTATATGGTGCCAGCTTGGAGCCATGTCAGTATGAGATCCTATGACAGCAAAAGTAATGGCACGTCTTACAACGAACAATAATACTCGACGGTATGGTTAGACTCAAGGACCTTGGGTTAGACTTAACTAGAAGACGAACAGTGCCTTAAGCTAGTCCTGCGGCAGCCATGGGTATAAAGTGTTAGCGACTTCATTTTCTTAGCCTCGGCATATGAGGGCGGGTGGCCAGTCCTCTCCCACGCCGTCCCGTCGTCCCACCGACAGTGTATACACGGTTAGTCTACGCATTGTAGCCGAGTTCGCTAGGGGGCCCACGCGGAGCAGAAATCTTGAATCTAATGTCTGCCCTGGCGGGATTTGAACCCCAGCACCAGCATGCATCGCGGTAATTAACTCGGAGTTAAATATTCTGTGCTCCGCCATACTGCCTTGTAGGTCGTTTGGAAAAATATCACAACCAAAATCCCAATTGTTTTCTTCTTCAACATATACGTTTATAATCTAAGTATAACTTAAAGTTGCTCTAGTTCTTCTATAGGATATAATGATCTGTTCTTTTTTACTCTTTTGTTATACACTGACTTTGTTAATGATCATGTACTTCTTACGATTCGAAATAAAGAAATTTAATTTGAATTTGGTTTCTGCACATCTGATCAGAATGGAGAAGGATTACTCTAAGCGGATGGACGACTTTGCAGAACACATCATGATATACATAGGCCTACACTAGCCTACAAGTGACACGCCACTTACAACCTTAGTAGGCCTACATGATCCTAGTTGATAATTGTACTGTCATGTCTCAGTGTAGGCCTAACAATACTGCGTTTGTCGGTTTGAATAAAGAAAAAGATTATTATTATTATTATTAGTCCACAAGGAACCCGGTTCCAATACCCATCGTGACTATAATTTAGAGATCTGTTTGTGACCTAGACAGTGAGTAGGCCCTATAGGCCCTATTATTGTTCTGGCGAGTTTAGATTAAGCCTGCTTCAAGTAGGGCCTACAAAAAGGGCAGCTGTAGTTTCTATCATAATCGTAAACTCCAAGTTTTGTGAGACCTGGTGTAATTTTTTTTAACAAGTGACCTCCAAGCTTATGTAGCTTAGGGCCTCACCAAGTCTAAATCCGGCATGCACTTGCTCTACAAAGTAGCAAGGATGGTGCACGATTTTAAAATAAGAAGAGCAAAGAAATGGCAAGGGTCCGGGGCATTGGTAAATATGACAAAGATGTGTCCGTTGAACTTGGTGATGGTGAGTCAACTGCTCTGCACCCTGAACTCGCCACTGAAGACAGGACTAGTCCTTCAAAGGTGGTATGCAATTTCTGTGGCTAGCCTAAGCCAAGGTTCTAGAATACACTTCCACAACCTGCAAGCACAGTCCTTGTAAGTCCTTGGAGTCTATTCGTTTTGCTTTAACTCATATTTTGTTTAAGCTTAAATGTTCTTATGGCCTGCCCCTTTATCTCACTGGACTGACCTTTGCAAACATGCAGCTGTTACGGAGTGTCATCGATTGATGTCCAGTGCATTAAAGCAGCGGCGCTATAAAATTCCAAGAGAAAGATTAGATACTGTCAAGACGATAGACTGATTGGTAACGTTGCCGCTCAGAAAAGGCGCTATTAAAATGTCCGCGGACAGAGGCTGCCTTTCTGTTGCAGTGGACTGATCTTCTGGATTACAGCTTATTGATGTGCCGTGGGTTGATGACTTGCGCATTAGACACCAGCGCGACAGAAGTTACTATAAGTCACTGAACGGTAACGGTGTCGTCGGATCGGTTGGTAGTAAAGGCCGAGGTCTTGATTTCCAGAAAGTATCTCCGGTTCCCGGACGGCGCATACCGGCCCCAGTCCAAGTAGCCTACTGGACGGCGGCTAGACAGATGAGGAAGCTGATCAGAGCCGTAATTTTGGTATAAAAAGCGGGGGCATCAATTTCTTACATAGGCCTACACCAGTGCTGTCCAACCTTTTTGACCCCGCGGGCCACCGAAGCAATTATTCTTGAAGCCGAGGGCCGCACCAATAAACTCAAAAGCAACGACTAAAATTTATTGAAAATTTTAAACTGTATTAAAATTTATCATGGCAATAATTATGAAATAATCAGTGAATAATGGCATGACATTGTATGGCATGCTTTATAATAGTTCAGCGCCAAAAAGTATGGTGTCCGGACAATTCGGAGCCGGACAATTGGGAGCGGACAGTTCGCAGCGGACAATTCGGAGACGGGCAATTCGGAGCCGGGTAATTCGGAGCGGATAAATTGAGCGGACAATTCGGAGCCGGGTAATTCGGAGCCGGGTAATTCGGGGCCGGGCAATTCGGACCGGATAGAATAGCGTCGGACTCTCACGTATTTATTTTTATAATGTCATCAAAGGCCTTTGGCGATGCAAAGCTGGGGCGCTTACGGCTTTCTAGCCATTTAGTATTTATTTTGTGGCAACAAACAAATCGTTCTCTGATCTTCCCCTCACTGA
Source organism: Allolobophora icterica (assembly GCA_963556255.1). Taxonomy (NCBI): domain Eukaryota; kingdom Metazoa; phylum Annelida; class Clitellata; order Crassiclitellata; family Lumbricidae; genus Allolobophora; species Allolobophora icterica. Next base: position 43,789,919 of record OY744606.1, on the reverse strand, counting down.
GAAATAATGACATCAAAGGCTTATATTTAGTACTACACAGTATGGCCATGTGTCACATGACTCTCTTTTAACATTACACAAACACGTATTCGATCAGTATATAAGACCGAGCTTGTCAAAATAGTATTTACCAGGCATAGTGTCGGTCTTAGAAATGCACCTTTAAGAACTTTTTAAACTTTTAATTCGTGACTTGTTTGCTATGCATAGGCCTAGTAGTTTTGATTGAATGGCGATCATGGTTAGACGCTATTCTATCCGCTCCGAATTGCCCGGCTCCGAATTGTCCGCTCAATTTATCCGCTCCGAATTGCCCGGCTCCGAATTGCCCGTCTCCGAATTGTCCGCTCCGAACTGTCCGCTCCCAATTATTGTTCGGCTCCGAATTGCCCTAGAACCAAAAAGTATATCAGAAAACGTCCAAGCACGTTTTGGTGAGATATTTGGCTTTGAATTGTGCTTGCAATTTTTTTATTTTCGGTTGGTCTTCAGCTCAGGCGGGCCATTTAAAATCAGTCCGCGGGCCGCGGGTTGGACAGCACGGGCCTACACGAAGCAAGACGGAGACTGCGATCTCTGGGAAGGCACAATTTAATAAAATCTTGATTGGCATTGTTCAAAAAAGAGGGGGTACAGTATTACAGTCCAAAAATTGGGGTTCGGGTATCCCTCGTACCCCCCACAAATAACAAATTACGCCTATGGTATGTTTTCAAGTTTGTGAGACCTGGTATAATTTTTTTTATCAAGGGCCTCCAATTAAGTTTATATAGCTTAGGGCCTCACCAAGTCTAAATCAGGCGCTGCCTAAAATCATCTATGCAATAGCTAGGCTAGTTTAAGGTTAGTTAGGCTACCCATAGGATTTCGATCGGGCTTCTCCAACGACCATCGATTAAATAACGGCGCTATATAATATACAGGCCTATAATATTAATAGATAAGCCTAGCCTAGAGGATTTGGGGGTTTATTTTAAAATTGTCATTTGAACATATTTGTAATAAATATTATAATATTCGAGATCACAGATAATTTTGGTCGTTATAATGGTTAAGTTGATATTTGGGGGCGCTATATTTATATTTGAAGGGATTACCGTATAATATATTTGACGCTTGACACAGAGCACAATTATAGCTTGGTAGGTTACTAAAAATCAAAATTTAAGAAAGAATTAAATACCGTATTTATAACATGCAGACGACCGACTTTCTGCTTTCAAATCTTGGAAACACGCAGTCTGCATAGTCCCAGCTTCACAACATTGTAACTTTACAATGACAAAGTAGTTTATGAACTTCTCGAATAAATAGGCGTTTAAGAGACATGCTAATGGCCTGGACCCGTGGCGCAACGTGTAAGCATTGTCCGCGCGCGTTGAGTATGTGGGTTCGATTCCCATTGAATCCAGATATTCAGCGCAACAATTTTTTCGACTTTTTTATGGACATATAAATAGATTATATATAAATAGGCATATCTATTTTATAAATAGGCATATCTATTTTATTATATCCATGTTCGTTTCCTTCACTTCGGCCTTAAATCGACAACCGTTGTAACGGACGAATCCAAGGTCCTGGCCACGGGATTTGCCATTTATGTATACTTCCTACTATGCAACGATGCCAGATGCAAAAAGGGGCGATACAATAGGCCTACTAGCGCTAGAAATGGCGTGGCTCACATTCCAGTGGGCAACAGTGAAGAATATAAAGATAAGAATATTCTTTATTCAACCAATTGCGATCTGCATTTTGGTGTAGGCCTACAAAAGTATACATTTCCCCACAATTTCACCGAATAAATACGTGCAACACCTGACTACGGTGGCTGCAGAAACCCGTGCATCTCTAGTTGTACTATGAGCAGCGAAGCTTTAGATTCGGCAGTAAGCACCCTCGATCAATGTTCTGTAGTCGATTATCAACGGAGCCATGTACTTGTATTCGACAGAGGGCAGCACATTGTAGGCGTCTGCGTCTTAACCGATAACGTCATACAAGCGCCGATACATGTACACGTACGTAAATTGGGTATGACGGATTTGATGCAGGGGCCCGGGAACCTATGGCGCCAAAGGCGCCGATGCTCACACAAGTTTTGGCTCTATGGCGCCGAGGCGGGCGCATGCTCACACAACTTTTTGGGGTATTGATACAATAAAAAATATCATTTGCGCCCTAAAATCTAATAGTGATTAGATAAAATATGAGTGCCTTTGTAAAACAAAGAAAAGGCTTATGCCTACGAGAAACCCCAGACTCAGATTCACGAGGGCCGGCAAATGCCAGCTGTGACCCTAATTAGGGAAGGGTGAGCAAGCGGATACTGGAAACCTTACTCTCTGCAAGCTACAAGTTGGCTGGTGAAAGATAGAATTTCTCCTGTCTATGGTCAATCCAAAGGCGGCTTTGATGGGTGACGCGCAATATATCATCCTACAAGGCTTGAAAGAGAGTGCACGGTTGTAATTTGGGCATAGAGACAAGACACAGGACAGATAATTATTAAGACATTTATATATATAAATGGGTTATATATATATAAATGGGTTAGGCAGGCAGGCAGTTACACGGCTACGGTGGATGGCGCTTAGAATTGCAGCGGCGAGGGAGGCAAGTGGAAGAGGAGTCGGGTTAAGATTTGTGAAAGAGCACTGTTTAATTTTTGAGTGAGAGACCTGTAGAAAGATGGCAAGAGGTGAGGTTTGTTGATGAGTTCGTAGGAAGGAACTGATGTTTGTCGCAAATCTGGCGGGAGTTTGCATGGCAGGGAGCAGTCATCTTGACCCTGCAACCTATCCAACCCAGCAGCGATTGGCTAGTGTGTGTGTGTGTGTGTGTGTGTGTGTGTGTGTGTGTGTGTGTGTGTGTGTGTGTAGGTGTGTGTGTGTGTGTGTGTGTGTGTGTTTCCCTTGCCTATGTATATATATATATATATGTGTGTGTGTGTCCCTTGCCTTGGTTGGCTCACACAACTCTTAAACACTTCCCGGGCCTCTGATTCGATGTCAGCGATCGTGATCTCGAGCCCCAAGTTAGTCAGGTTACGATAACTAGCTTATACACAGGAGGAGCTCAGTCAAAACAACAAATTTGGGAGACAAAGTCATATTCAGTTGTTGGTCGAAATCCAAGGGTGTATGTTCATAATTGGAACAGCGAGACAAGTGAAGGGAAAGAATCAAGTTAAGATTTGTACTTTGTAGATATGTTTTCAGTTTCAAGTGAAAAATCTCCTGAAAGATAGCAACTGCCAAGAGTGCACCGGGTTAGGGGCCATCCATATATTAAGTACGCAAAAATCCGGGAAAATTGGACCCCTCCCCCCTGTTCGCAAGCGTACTTTCTTCCACACCCCCCCGGGTACGTACTCTCTATCGCACCCCCCCCCCGGGACCAGCTGCAGAAAGTGTCTCGACAGCTCCAGGCTGTCTGCACTTTAGGCCAGATTGAAGGGCCAATATAGACAAATTATAGGTGTCTCGTTCACAGCACAGAATAACTGTACATGGCTTTTATATAATGTAATAAAATGCCATCGGACGACTATAGGATAATGCAGTTATAAATAGGCTAATGTGGACGTCATAATTAGAAATTTATTTTGCGTACGTACACTTTTGTCAACCCCCGCTCCCCCCCCCGTTCGCACCCGTACGCAAAATCGCCTAAATCCGACCCCCTCATTGCGTAGGTAATATGTGGACGGCCCCTTAGTCAGTTGGTTGGAAAGGCGAGATTCTTGCAGATTAGTCATATCCATTATCGCTCATTGGTGAATATCCACCACGCACTTTGAAGTCAAAGATGCATTGTCCTCGCTTTGCACGCTTTATTCCCTCTGTCACTCCTTCCACCATTCTCTTTCCTGTCTGCCACCAACATTTCCAGTTTCGTATTTATCTCACAATGTTTTTGACTCCTTGTCACAGACTAGGCACATATGAATAAACTAGTTCTCATCATCATCATCATCATAATCCTACCATCAGGCCCACATTAAGGGGGTGGGACCAGTTTTGAGGGCCCGCATTTTCGGAAGTACATTACATTTTTTTTATTGTACTTGTAATTGGGCCCCACTCTGATGGCTATATAGGTAAGCACAGCCCCCAGGCCCGCCCTAGCCTTAATGTGGCCCTGCCTACCATTAGTCAATCACAATCCAGCAAGGTACATTGAATAACTTTTCTACCCTTAAAATCAAGTTCTCATCGTCAGTACTTTCTTGTTCAATTGTTTCCCTTATATCTGCACGCGACAAAATCCTCAATACTCAATGTGGTTTATGCAGAAACTCCCCACATAACATTTTCAGTAGGGGTCCACCGGAAACCGGCTCGGATACTCGGTTCGGCCGGAAATCCCGTTTCCGGAAGTATTCGGCTCGGCAAATATTGTAGACGCAAATAGTTTTAAAAAAAATTTATTTAAAAATTTTTTTTCTGTAAAAACTTATTCAATAAACTTACGCCTACAAAATTATAAATGTTGAACCTTAAAACAATTACACAGAAAACTTCACAACTGCACAGAAATGACTACAATTCAAATTGTATTAGTCACTAAGTCTTATTACAAGTACACAAATTTATGTCGATAATTTCTTATTACATGAAAATGTGAAAATGTGAACCATTTGTTCGCATATGGAACAAATGGTACCCGGTTCGTTACCGGTTCCGGCAAAAATACATCCAAATACTCGGATTCGGTTTCCGGCGGAAAATGTCTTACCGGTGGACCCCTAATTTTCAGTTTAGCTAACAAACTTCTGGAGCAAATTACCGAACGGCATTGTTTGGCACAAAGGAAAAGCATAGTTAAGAGTAGCAAGAAAATAACTAGAATTTAAACATCAAAAGCATTTACTGGTTCTTGCAGAAGCAAATTTCAAAGACAACCCCATCTGACCAGGTTATAATATTGTTCAAAATGAAAGTTCAATTTCACCACTAAAAACAAAATGGCTCAGAGTTAAAAATTGTTCAGAAGTAAAGTTTACAACTGTCTCCATTGGCAGAAATAAGTTAAGTCCTTGTACGCGGTTGATCGCACGATCACTGCACATGTCACATGGACTACTCTGCTGGATTCTGTATTACAATCAGCATGTAGTCTTTGTCTGAAAAAATCAACAGAGGTTGCAAAGAGGTTAGATAATAATAATAATCTTCTTTATTAATTCAAACTGACAAGTATGCAGTAAGATTACATTGAAACATGACAGTACAATCAAGAGCTTAATTAAACATACGGTTTGGTAGCCACACAAGGCACCGCCCTGGGGGGTAACGTGATCGAATGCTCTCGTGGCCACAAGCGTTTAGTAAGATGTCACATGGCCCATTTATTACGTGACCATGCTCATCTTAACTAGACCTCAAAGTCATGGTCATGTGGTTTACATATCATTCACCAGGCATACGACTGCCTCATGGTTGTCCCAAGGGGAAGAGCTGCCTGATGGATGCACATTTCAGTGTGGAAGCAGAGTTTTGGCCTGCTCTTATCAAACATCAAGGTCTGCACCTACAGCCTGCATAATCCACCACACAGTATAGGAGGATTCATGTCTGATTACAGATCATGCGTCCCAAAGATACCCCACAGCTGAAGATTACCAATCTTAATGGCTCTCGGACACATGACGGATCTCACTTATACAAATCGCATACTGTAAAAAATTAATTATAATAATTTCCGTTCTGAAAATAATTCCTATTTCTATTCATATTTCCATTCTCTGTAGCATATTTCAGTTCTCATTCTATTCTCATAAAAATGAAATAATTTTCATTCTTTTTCTCGTTAACGGAAATTGATAAATTTTACTTCTAATTCCTATTTCCGTTAATGAAAATATCACCACTGAACACATATTATCCATCTCATAGTTCGAGAATTCGTGACTTTTGGTTTTAAAATTCGTAAAAATTCGCGAATTTTTGGTCCATTTTAAAATTCGTAAAAATTCGAAAAAATTCGTTGGGCCATTGTTGGGCCTTTCTTTACATCGACAGTGGCGTTTTGCAAAAACAGTGTAAGCAACAACAACAAATTTGATGACGTCATGATTTGTTGTGTTAAGCTTCTGCTTAGAATTTAATGTAAAATTCAATATAAAAGTTTATATGCAGAAATTCAATTCCTTTATGATTTTCGTTCCACTTGTGTGTCATTAAGTTATTTAATTAAAATCTAATTTCTTAAAGATGAAAGAACATGGACCGGAATGGAATTATGCAGTAATTTTGGAGAAGGAGAGGATACTCCAAAACTACAGTGCTGTTTTTGTGACAAGGAATTTGTTGGTTGTTCTACCAGAATTCAGGAGCATTTGCATGGCGAAAATACAGAAACCAGAGTCGAATGGGAGCAGTGGGCTGTTTCTGCCTCAGAATCAGAGGATGATGAAGTAGAAGACACAGCTCGGTGAACGTTGCCAACCCATTTTAACCATGTTTGTTTGCAAGCTGTGTTAGTGACTGACTGGTCACACTGGAGCTGGGGCACTGGTGGATTTTCGTTCTGCTGACTGACACTCACAGTCACACATCCCAACTATGATAGAAATCGAAGTTCAAGACTCCAAGTAAAACATAATATCAGTACTATTGTGTTGCTATAGTAGCAATCTTTTATGGCTGATTGATTGATTGTCTATGACATTGATATTCAGGGTCCACTTGCTTAAAAAGTTGAAAAGTAAACAAATAATAAAATTCGTTGCCATGGCAAAGAATTCTATTATTTATCATTCCACGAATTTTTACAAATTTTAAAACTGCGGTTTTAAAATTCGCAAAAATTCGTGAATGTTTAAAATTCGTAAAATGCGAATTCTCAAACTATGATCCATCTAATTTATTTATTTATTTATTTATTCCGGATATTTCTATAGCGCCTCTCGAAGTCTACTACTACTCAGAGGCGCTCCCAACTACAGCATTTGATACTGTGCTGGAATTTTCACGCCGAAGCGCCACGAGCAATTGCGAGTGAAGGACTTGCCCAAGGTCCGTACGCAGCGGCTAGAGTGGGATTCGAACCTGCAACCCTCCGGTCACAAGGCGCCGAACTTACCACTGAGCCACCACGCCCCAAATAATAATACAAAGCACAAATTAACCAAATTCTTGTAGCAATAACAGCTGAGTTACCAGGAGCAACTAGGATCTCATGTTTCTTGGACCTCACTCGAAGGAATGTCAGATCATTCTGTGGGTCAGTATCCCGGACACAGTTGCGTGCCTGTGCTGCCAGGCTGCTCAAGAGACTGGCATACTGAACAGTAGTCGAGTTATCCAGTGTCGTTCGAATAGGGATACCTTCGTCAAACAAAATAGTAAATATTTCTTACATTTACTGAAAATAAGGTAAGCAAAGTGGTAAGGAGTGAACTTTATGAAGTACTAAGTTTTCAGCATGGCCAGAGCTGGAAGAACAACATAACAGAAATTATGAAAGTCTATGTCATAATTTCTGAATATTACTCTCCCAGTGTGAGACACATGAAGACTGTAAATTCTCAGCAATCTCACTGAAAGAGAAACTACTGTAGAAAAACTTTCTGCAGAACTTTCAAACTTAACAATTTTCTGCAGTCCGACTAGAATCTGAACCGGGTACTTTAAAATTAAAAAAATTTCAGTATAACTTGAATTTATACCCAGTATTTTTGAGCTTAATAGCTTCCAACAGACAACAACTTGACAGTAGGCCCTTAACTCTTTCGCAGCTACGTTGTTTTGATAAACTGCACCATAATTAGTTCATATGAATACAAACTTCTGTAAAAATCTGTAAATATATCTGTATTAAAATAAATCTGTAAACTATACACATGTCCTATATCATTTTGTTTGAACTTATTCCTCAACAATATTCTGTCTTGAAAAAGTTGACCAAATTAATGTGTTTGCCTCAAAGTTTATAAATATATTAAACATTAAAAAAAATACAACATTAGAAATTCATAAAAAAATCTCTAACAGAATAAAATGTAATAAAAACACTTTTAAATGTAGCAACATGTATGGCAAACTTGTAGCAATGGGTGAAAGGTAACAAAATTTGTGAATTTAGTCCAAATATTAGCTTATATTTCTACCACTCAATGATGTGACATCAGCCCTCGCAACGGTTAGTTAAACGACGTCACCGTCTTTTAATCACAAATCATCCACCTCGTCTTACGTAGGCTATTTTGTTTGAGAGCCTTTACAAAATCACCCAACTGACAAATTTTATTTTTTGGACTTTGCTGATGAATAAAAATACGTTTAACTACACAGAAGACCGCAATGGTTGTGAGAGTTAACCACGGTTGTCTTTTGTGACAAATTGCTAAGGACTTCAGTTTTTCATAACCACATTGCTGACCAGTATGGTAATTTACATAATTATAATTAGTAGCCTCTGTCATGCCAGTGTCTAATGCACAAGGCATCAACCGATGGCATCAAAACCAAGCCGTAATCACATCAATATCCAGATAATCAGTCCATACAACTGAGAGGCAGTTACAAATTACAATTACTTTTAGGTGAACCAGAGTCACATGAACGGAATTTATACATGCAGTGGAGTCCAGACAACACTTTTTGAGACAATATTCTCAGCATGGCAAAGACTATTATTATGCTTTGTGTCAAGTTACTTATAATTAAGTATACAGAGTTTAGGTTAGTAATTGTTGTGGTATATACTTCAAATATTAAGAAAAGGGTTTACCCTCACTGTTGATCACAATCACACCCTGAACACCCTTATGGGACTGAATTCGCTTCAGCGTTTCCTCCACTTCAGACTGCAATACATAACCAAATATATTTAAGAGTCTTGCTAAAGAAAAAAGATGACAACCTATTGGAAAAAGGAAAAATCAACAAATAGAAAAACCTACTTTTGCAATCTGGTTTTCACAGTAGGCATTACAGCAACAAGCTGTTCGAAGAGGTGTCTTCTCAATAAAGATCTCCATAACCAGACTAAACTGAATACTGCAGGATGAAGTGACAATCCTCTATTTTAATGGGTTTTACTAAACCTGGTACTTAACATTTTTTTGACACGAGTCACTAAGTAATTCTAAATAATATTCAGAGCTGAAGCTTTTTAAAATCTTTATTTTGCTGTATAATAGTGAGGCCAGTCACACTATTTGTCTGGCCCAGTTAGCTACATCGGTAAGAGCGTTGGCTGTGCGTCTCATGCGACTCTGTGTTACAGTGCATGCGGACCGCGGTTCGCTTCCAGAAGGTGGTTTATTTCAGAGATTTAAATCTCGGGCTAGCACGGTCCCAACACGGGGACCTTAAATGGCGTGGCACCCATTCAAACGGGCAAGCGGTGGTGAAGGATCTCACCCGATCAATTCATTGAAAAATGAGCAGGGTCAAGGCCATATACGGTCGCTATAGAAAATTGCAAACATTTACATTTACATATTCACTAGCACCACTTCTGTTCATGCTTCTTGTTATTAAATATAAAGCACTGCCAAAGTGGGGTTGAAAACAGTGGTCAATAACAAAAGCAGCTAAAAATGGAGTATAACCCAAATTTGAAACAGAGTAAACAATTAAAGATGACCAACAATTCCACAATAAACGATGACCAGATGTCAGTTACAAGAGGGATTTGGATCAGAAGAGCAACAGAACTCCTACAACTCCGTCAACAGTAAATTTTGAATAATTGACCACAAAAGGCCCTATTCAGTACCATCATTCAATCATTGGTCAAAATTCACGATTTACTTCGGCCTTTGTATGACTCCATCTCAACGCCTAGCATCCACACAAACAAGCCATTTTGCAACTCCTTGTAAATGCCCGTATGATTCTGACCTGACTCGCCATTTAAATGAAAACTTTAATAGAAAATACACCACACTCTGTGGCTTGTGCTTTAATTACTACTAGTTTTATTTTAAAATATAGTTTCGGTTGAAAATAACAGAATTTACCATTCTAAACTTTGCTTTTATCTCGCCTTCTATATAACTGCTCGACGGTTTCCTTAGGAATATGTGCCTAATGAGTTGCAACTCAGATCAGATAAGTGAAGATTCTACGCATCAAAATGACGTCATTTTAATTTACGATTTTTTAAAGTTTCTATTAAACTCCAACACCTTCTTCCTATTAACCCGCATAAATATTCAGTAAAGCTGTATCGGGAGTTTTCATGAACAATTTTAACCCTTTTTGGAGCATTCTACTGAGTTATTGCAGTTCAATAGGTCGTCAGCCTGAAGATATACTAGCATTTGTCATACGGTCGCTATGGTGCCGTTCGCAAACAGAAATACCTCGCGACCTCTAGTGCAAAATCTCAACAACTGTGCATGCAAATTTACACGATGACCCACTATTCAATTCTACATAACCTACAGTACCTGTGGGGCAACAATAACACGTGGATGCACCGCTGGCAACTGTTCTGGTTTCGTGGTTTTCTTCCATACTTCTTGCTCAATAATATATTTCTTTTCTTAAGGACACTTACCATTATATAGACTGCATGGCACAGATAGTGCTTTTGTGAGGTTCTTAAAGTATTATAGTTAGTAACCAGATACATAGAAGATAGTGTGATTCCCTTAAATAGTCTTGCAAATAATGATAAGCCCGATCTTGCCAATTCGAAATCGCTACAAAGTGGAGGCCAAAGTCCAGTTGCCAGAAAGGTCCCAATCCTGTTGTGGCGTGCACAAGGCAGAATGTTGGGCACACGACACACTGTCAGTGAAGTAATGAATATAGTTCGGACAGTGACGCATGTAGTTTCAGTAACAGTGTAAGAAGCCTTTTGAAAAGTAAGAAAGAAATGTGTTGTCCCAACTTAGCGAAGCTGGCCAAGTGGTCAGAATAGTGCACTGAACAAATGTCAACTATCGGTCTAGGCCTTGAAAATTGACAACTGCACTGCTTAAGTCAGGGTTTAAAAAATTAATTAGGCCTAATAGTAATACCTGAGTCAAAACAAGCTTGTTACATTTAGCTAATCCTAAAATCATGTACTGCACTGGCTGAAAAGCCCCAAACACATTGAATTCAACATTTCTTCACCAACCTAGCTGTAACTCTCTGCAATACTCCAACCAATTCATTTCATCTGTGTAAAACTTTCACCATCCAATAACCCTGGCCCGCTCTACGTGGCCATTCTCTTGCTTCGTTTTTATGGCCATCCCCAGAAATTCTCAGATTAATCCACATCCCACACTGCACCTTGCCTGTAAACTGATCTCCCATCTGAATTCCCCAATTCTCAGTTTCCAATCTGCCATTTTGATCTCCAGTACCTATTTGTCTCAAGCCCCTCTATTACTCCTTCAGCTTTCCATTCAAATGTTAAGTCCCAGGAAATCCTTCAAGAAATGTTACTCTGGTCCATGCAATCTGCTACCTTCCCATTTTTCTCACTCTAAACCAGAGGTTTTCAAACTGTGGTCCGCGGACCAAGAGGGGTCCGCGAAGGATATGGCGGGGGTCCACAAGAGCATTCTGAAAATATTCACTAATGATTAACACTGCATGGTTGTAGCATTAACAGCCTGTGTTTTCAAATTCATACACTACTTATAAGCAAGCTTGTATTATGGAAATAGACTCTGTTAATTTGTTTAAATTTTAAGTGATGAATTTTACTTTTTAAATGCTCGGGTCCACGAGCTATGCTTAGAAAAAAATAAGGTCCCTGGTCCAAAAAGTTTGAAAACCTCTGCTCTAAACACAACCCACTTACAACTCCTCTGTATCCCTCCCTCTCCCAAAAATCAGGTCTAGTTCTTCATACAGTATCTCTAGTCAACCCCTTTGACTTGAGATGGTACTTTTGATTAAGCGCATGCTCTCCTCAACTGAAGGCAAGACAATTAACCTAGCATCAAGTCAATCCAAGGCCAAATGCTTACAATGAAAAAGACTCTAATGCAAGGTGAAGAAAGGTGCCAAAACCACTACAAGCACTTTGGTGATTTGGTTACAAAAATTATTAGGTGTCGTTTGCAAAAGATGTCTGAAAATATGACTACTTTTGACCCCTTCATCCACTTTTCCCTGGTTTGTATTATCTCCCCACACCCAACTGCGGATGTCCACACTCCCAGAGTAATAAGGCCTGTTGATTTTACACAGCTAACTGTGCTCTAGAGTGGGGTACTTTGGTAGTACTACGTCCAGTACAGGAACTCTAATTAGATCCAACATAGTACAGACCATCTGCTGTCTGACTGAAGTTGGTGTTAAAAGCATAGGTTGTACTGAAATAACTTTATGTACCATATTTAGATGTGGACATCTACATTGGGAATAACCCTTGCCATGACCCTTCCTTCTTCCTTGCAAACATTCTTACTCCAGGTAATTGTGTCATGGCAAGACGTGAAGCATGACTACAAATCTTCTCTCCGCTGCCTAAAGACCTTTCTTTTCCCTCGGGGCTGACACGTTGGGAGCGCCTCTGAATAGTCTATGCTGTGAGAGGCGCTTTATAAATAATTATATAAGATAAGATAAGACAAGAGTTCAGGATTTGTAATGCAAGTTGTGCCACACAAAAAAACACAATATAAGGAATATCTTATGCAGGTTTATTGCAGTGCATAAACCATTATATACTGTATGGCACACTTTTGATTAGATCAAATTCATGTCTTTTCATAAGTTCATTTTTAAATAAATTCAAATTCACACATAATCATTCCAACTGTAAATGTCCTATTTACAACATTACAACTCATGACTGTAAGCACGCTGAAATGTACATTTTAAACACGATTCATGTATTCCTGCACACAGTGAGTAACTCAAAACACAACTGCAATGTGGCCTAACTGTTTAAAATCCATTAGGTCAAGCACCGTGCTAATCTCACCACGTTACATGAAAAAACACATTCAACATGCAAAGTTATAGATTGTTGCCGTTTCTTTTTAGTGGTATCAGTGAACGGTTGAGCTGAATTATGTACCTGTTAGCATGTAGCAAGCATTACATGAGCATAATAAGTTACACAACAGGAACATGGTCTCATTGAATTCCAAGCAAAACCAATTCCTTACAAAGCCTCTAGATGAGATCTAATCACATCATAATTTTATATACTGTAGGTTACTTACTCATTTCATTAGCTGTTGATTACACAAAACAATATAAATGCTAATCTTAACAGATATTTGGGTTTCACAGTCAAACACAAGAAAAATAACCCTCCTTACAACAGAGTGGCATCTAGGTTTTCAAGTGCTACAACTTCAACAACTGAAACAACTTCAGTATTTCATGAACAGACACTTGCATGCACTCATACTATTCTACAACTGGAAAAATATCGGGCATTTGAAATCAAACACTTATGTACATGTTAATATAGCCACTGACAGTTGGTGGCATCACTGAAAGCACTTAGTACAAGGAAGGTGAAACAGACTGTTCAGAGCTAGCTAAAGGTTAAAGACAGCACAAATCCTCTGAAGTCAACTGGATTTAACACTTTAACGACGAGCTGCATTGGTTTCCCAGTCATTGGTTTCCCAGTCACTTTTAGTACACTCGCTGTTAGAGTGTTAAACAATTAACACATGTCTCAAAAAGTCAATTCCACACGGCAAAAGTCCATGGAATCAATATACTTTACATATACAAAAGTCTCATTTTCTCTAACTCTTTGGAGGCTCCGGAGAATCTTTCTTGTACTGATCGACAAAGTCTCTGATCTTCTTCCAGATTTCTTTTGGTTCATCAACTCTGGGCATCTACATGACAAATATTATAGAAGGAATGCTTAAATTCAGTGTCTGGATGCAATCATCAGAACTTACTGAAACTGTGCACTAAAAGTTTTTAATTATAAACAATAGAAATCAGATTGCTTGCATAAAAAATATCACCAGAAAACCATAGCTTTGACGCATTTGCACAAGTATTGTAAGGGAACTAGAAGAATTTTAATAAACAGGGTAGCTCTACATTGTTTAAAAATGTTAGTTAAGACAAGACTATAGGCTACAAGATCCATGCAGTGAAAGTGTGTACTTGAATTTAACTTTATAGCTTTTAAAATGTTCTGGAAGGAAATAGTATACCAGTGGGCACCACACTGACAAGAATATCCTGGAAAATAAGTATGTGAAAAGTGTGAATAACCTAAAGAATTGGTTAAAACAGTGACAGCAGAGTAGGACTAAGGCAAGTTAAGTGCAAAAACATAGGCAGGATAAGTTCAGAATTTTAAAGTCCGAATCCTCAGAACCTGAGCCAACCAGACTACTGTCAACAAAGTTTTGGAGGCCAGAGTCAAACTTTGTTAGACAGTTGAGTTTTTTGCTAGAAGAACAAAATTGTTGCTTGCAAAGATTGGTGTAACATATATGGTGTGTGTTTGTGCAGGTCTGTATGTGCGTGTGTAAAACAAAGGGTGGTTATTGTATTGTATTGTATCTAAACATTTATAAAGCGCCTCTCACAGTGTTCGCTAATCAGAGGCGCTCCCAGTGCGAAAGACCCAGTGAATAGAAAGTGGTTTTAAGACAGCGGAACGAGGCACTTGGGCCACCAGCTAATATAAAAGAGGTTAGGAGGACTTTAATGCAATAATTCTATGAAAACATCCTAGTTCATAAACTTTACCTGATAATTCTGGTCAAAGTAGATGCCAGCATACACTCCGACCGCAAATGATAAAAACTGCAAAACACATGCACCAGTACATTTATCACTAGCGATAACGTGCTCTAACATCACACATCTTCACCTGAATGCATCAATTACCAACTGTTTGAATAAATACAGTGCAAAAATATTGCAATACAGTGCAAAAACATTTAAGATGAAAATGAATGGGAAAAATATCACTTAGTAAAAATTAAAGCTTAATCTATTCCCATCACAATACATTTTAAGGTTAAATTATTCTCCAAGACGAAACTGATAAGACACAAATATCAGTTATTATGAAAATGATTTTGAGTCCCATGAATATAACTCATCAGTTCTGATGATCAGACTGATCTTGACGAAAAATAACAGGTTGCGGAAAAGTTGTCTTCTCACTTCACATACACTTAAATAGTGTGGCATCATCGATGTTTGACAGAATGTCACCACTTGAGTAATGAATTAGAGTCCTTGTTTATAACTGGATGATTGGTAACAAGAAACTCTCGCCACTGTCGCAACATGATGGTGCACGAGACCATAGATATCATAATTACTATAATGATGTCCAAGTATAGGCAGTAGACTTTTATAGTGTATAATGGTTCCGTGTTACAGTTATTTATTATTACCATTACTACTAACATTTTTAACGCATGCAAAGTCACACAGAAATGTGAATCTGAGGTGCGGTTAGTCAGTCGCCAGATGAAGAGCAATTAGATATCCAGATATTTGAAATCCAGTGAGAAGTAGTGAGTTTTAAGGCGTTTCTTGAAAGAAAAAGAGGTCAAGCAATGGATAAACATCGGTAGTCAATTCCATTCCTTGGGGGCTGCAACACGAAATGCATAAGCGCTCATGACAGTGTTACATCTAGGCTCAACCAAAAGACCCATAGCCGAAGACCGCAGACTGCGTGTGGGATGTAAGGAGAGATTAGTGGTTGAAGATAGGTAGGAGTGCACAATGTGAGGGTTTTATACTTCAAACAGGTCAGTTTAAATCTAATTCTGAATTCTACAGAAAGCCAATGCAGCTGATGGAGCAAAGTTAGTGAGAAGATGCACACAGAGCCAAGCGAGCCAGAGAAGTTTGGATGCGTTGAAGCCTGTTTACTTGAAGACCTGACATACTTGCAAACACAGAGTTGGCATAATTGAGGCAATCAGATCTGTTTCTTGAACAGACTGACGTGGCGTGCAGGCCCGGCCCTAGGTTGTGCGAGGCCCAAGGCAGCAAGCGATGAGCGGGGCCTCAAGCAAAAAATGGCACTGCGGAGCTGATCTCTTCTGCTAATACAGTACTGTATTAGCAGAAGAGATCAGCTCAATACTATATGTACTAAAATAATGCAAAATCAAATTTAAATGGGTTAAGTAACACAAAATGCTAATCAGGCCTACTATGAAAGCATTAATTATGTTTTAATTAATTAATTGAATATCTGTTCAATCTCATCACATTAAAAAAATTATACCCAGCAGCGCAGGGCCCCTCAAAAGCACGGGGCCCAAGGCGGCTGCCTCGTTCACCTTGCCTTAGGGCCAGGCCTGGTGGCATGAATAATGATGGACAGATGGATGGAAGAATCACTGTATGCCTGTTGGCCAATTCTATAGTTATAATGATCGACTGACAATTTGTCATATCAATGCATACAAGGTCTACTTTTGAATAGGATATAGAGCAATGTTCAGCTTCTAAGTACCAGTTCTCTTATCTAAATCACTTAAGTTGAATATTAATTCTATGCAAATTTTGTAGGAACATTTCAACTACATGTACATGTACTCCACAATAATATACAGGAATTTTGCAGAAATTTATTAAGCGTCAGCCAGACAGGGAGCAGATGTACAACTCTGTAGATGAAACTGAACATAATAACGAACAGAAAATTATCTCTGAGAAATGCAAATTAAAATAATAGATTTTTTACACAACGCAGAATGTGACCGAACAGTTTATAGCTGTACTGTTTGGTACATTATGTGATACATGTAATTTAGGGGTCCACTGGAAATCGTCTTGGACATTTGCCTCGGCAGGAAATCCCGATTCCGGAACTATTCGCCTCGGCAGATACTGTAGACGCAAATAGTTGCAAAAAAGTTTTTCTTAAAAAAAGTTTTTTTCTTGAAAAACTTATTCAATAAACTTACATATGTAGGCCCTAAAATTATAAATGTTCAGCCTTAAAACAATTACACATCCATTGAATTCAATTCCATTTTTTTGAAATTATGTCAATTTATTGAATTTAATGCAATTTTAGAAAACTTCACAACTGCACAGAAATGACTAAAATTCAAAATGTATCAGTCACTTATTACAAGTACACAAATTTATATCGATAATTTTTTATTACATGAAAATGCAAAGCTTCGCTTATGGAACAAATGGTACCCGGTTCGTTTCCGGATCCGGCAAATAGTACATCCAAATACTCAGATTCGGTACTCGGTGGAAAATGTCTTTCCAGTGGACCCCTAATGTAATTATAAACTTTCATTTCCAAATATGTAATCAATAACAAATAACTCGAACAATCTGGGGTAGGCTATTATCTGTTACAGTCCAAAACTATGACTAGTCACGCATAATATTGCAAATTTATATCCTACCTGTATGTCAAACAAACTTAATTGTGAAATTTTATTAATTCTCCTTACTAGCCTACCATAATCATTGCAGCCTAGGCACAGGCAAAGCAGGCAGTTGCCTGGGTGCCAAAATCTACAGGGTGCCATTTTAAAAAAATGTGTTTTAAAAACAGTTTAATGTTTTCACTTTTCAAAAGTCATTTTTCAGTTACAGTATAATGATATTTTCATTTGAATTCAAAACTTTCACTTATGGAACAAATTGAAAATAATCATTGATTTCATTGCACCTTTTCAAGTGGGGTCAATGGCGCCAAATGTAAGCTTTGATTGGGGTGCCATTTGGGCTTGGGCTTGTCCTGACAGTAATCATAATACACAGTGCTTTTTTCTAGAAAAAAAGGTTCCGGAGCGGAACAATAGGTTCCGGAACGCAACAATTTTGGGCGGGCTAAAATCACGAGAAAAATGGGATTGGGGGTTAGGAGGGGTCTCAATAAACACTGAAAACAGTTCAAAAACACTTAAATTAAATTAAAATAACTAAATTATTGTTTTTATTATTAAAATAAACAAATTATTTTTTAGCAGCTGAAAAAGGTGCTGAAACGCCGTTCCGGCGCGTACCGGCTGAAAAAAAGCACTGATAATACATATACAATTGCCTACATTGCAACCTGAATCCCCGAAACCAGAATCCCCGAAAACGATGAAAATACACAAAAGCCCGATTTCCCGAAAACAGTTTTATAGATACCGGCCGAACTCTCGAAAACTATTCAAAGTGAAATTGTAAACTCATACGTGACACAGACCTAGCGTGGCCTTGATGTATCTAGATATACTGCCTATTCACCTGTTTATTTATAATTTTAGTCTAAAATCGATTTCAGGAAGCCGGTCGAAATTCGTTTCGGGGTTTCGGGAGGACCCGCCCAAGTGCCTCGTTCCACTGTCTGAAACCACTTTCTATTCACTAGGTCTTTCGCACTGGGAGCGCCTCTGATTAACGAACACTGTGAGAGGCGCCTTATAAATGTTTAGATACAATACAATACAATACAATACAATATACACCTAAATGCATACGCCTGTACGTCAGTGGCTGCAGGCAAGTCAAGCATTCATAACACGTATCTGACTAGCACACTGCACCTACTTAAATACCTGTAAGTGTTGCAATTTAATTTTAATGCTTTAAACACACATATCTATAGTAACTGAGTGACATGCCTACAAGCATTGTTAAAACTTACACTCTTGAGCAAACCCATGTCGGTTCTATAAAAATACTGTAACGACTCCAGCCGTCTTGTACTTATGTATACAATTCGACAAAGTTCGTACACAGGTTTCTCTTCATTCGCTACCACTCTTTATATCGGCTTACAGTAACTACTGGATTGCGTGATGACCTTTCTGAGTTTCGTCATTATTATTCAGTTATTTCAACCGATTGCAGGGTATTTTCCAACCACGTCAAAACACGTTGGTTTTCGTAACCGCGTGGGAAAATCCATGAAATATGCAAATTTCCTAATTATTGTCATTTTAAAACACAGCAGGTTCGATCAGATGTTCACTTTGTTCAATGCGTTTGTTTGCCCCAGGGTCGCAACGATAGATCAGCAATCAGTCTATTGCCTCATTAACAGTAGGCTCCTTCACTACGCAAAAATGATATTTATCTCTATATACTTACCACTCCGAATAAACCCATTTCAATACGAAAGTAAAGTTGCAACGTCCACCTTCTACTTGTCTTTTCTACCAAGTTCAATTGCTTTTTCCCGACCGAAGAACACAAATTCGGCAAAACATATTGACCACACATCTAGTTTTGTTAACTGTTACACCGCAACACCGATCGTATTTTCTGTAGCGCAAGTATATACTCATTCATTCCAGTGCAGTAACTGTTAATATTCGTGTGTGCAACAGTGCGCTCTATCTTGGCTAATTTCGAACTTCAAACGGAGCTAAATTAAACAAGCTTAGAGTTAAACAAACGTGCACAATACATTTCTTGGACATGGAGCTATTATCTATATTCTATAGCCTACAGACCTGATAGAAGCAGATGCCAAATTAAGGAAGTCTGCAGGCAGTGGTGGATTTACTACAGGAAGAAACAAAACCATAGCCTAGAAGCGGCACATTGCAGAGGGTGACAAAACTTTAAAAAAAAGGTACAAACTGAACATTAAAGCTAGTTTAAAACTGTGAGCAAGACTTCAATAAATAAATATAATTTATAGTAACAGTAGTCAAAGTTAAAACTGGAAATAGCCTAAATGTTAGGGATAGCAGACACTGGGCCCAGGGTCAGCAGATTGTTAAATCCCGCCTCTGCATACAGGGAAACTCTGTTTCTTGAGTGCCAAAATAAGCCTTGCAAAATGAGAAGCATAATATTATGTTGCTGTACCTGAACATGAATACTAATACCTAATTGCCAGGTGTATCAACTGAATTTCACATTTCTCAAAGAACTTGGATAAGCACCGGTGAGCAGGGCCTAGGACAGGGGGCCATTGGGGCCATTTGGCCCCAGGCCTCATTGATAAAGGGCCTCGGAATTACGGAGTTATTTATTGAAACAGTCTAAACTCTATCGTAACTCATAACTCGTTACTCGTTAGTCGTAAGTCAAACACTCAAACCTAAATAATGTTTTAATATTAATATATTGTTCTTATAATCAGGGCCTAGTTTTCAATAAGATTCTTTCAACACTCACTGAAAGTCTTTCAACAAGATTCTCAGCTATTGCAAGCATCGTGGAGAATTTTGAATTTTTATGGTAATTCAATTCTATGAGTGACGATCAGTTGAAGAGGCAGCTACGAGATACACTTTAAGCCGTTTTTAAGAGACATATCACCTGAGCTCGTCGAAGAAATGATTTTTCTCAAAGAAATATGCAAAATTAATTTCAAGCTTCCCCTTTCACGAAGAAATCTACTACAAGGAATAGTGACTCAAAATCTGGTCGATCTGTTTCCAAATGTGTTTATTTCCTTGAGAATTTTCATGACGTTACCTATATCTGCTGCAGATGCTGAGAGATCATTCAGTAACCAGAAAAGAACTAAGAACTACTTCCGTTCCACGATGGGTCAGCAGCGTCTTAATGGATTGGCTATGTTAAGCGTTAGGGCCTAATTCTGATATCGCTAGAACTTTAAATTATCAAAGCATTATCGAAAAATTTGTAGCTTTGAAGATGTGAAGGATGATTTGAACCTTTCTGTTGTTTTTTTTAAAGATATTTTATAAACTAAATCCTGTTTATTAAATTTAAAAATATAACAAACTTATATCACAAAATTTATTATTTTTAATTGAAAAAGGCCTTGAAAATTAGTTGTGGCCCTGGGCCTCCAAATCCTGTCCTAGGCCCTGCCGGTGAGGCCACAAATGAGATAAAATCAAGTATCCCAACACTTCAGATATCTGACACACATGCAATGCACACGTAATGGAATCAATCGCTGCGTGTTGCAAACAACTTTGACATCTTTCTTAACATCTTTATTATTTTATCATCAGTAATCTTGACTTCAGACATTGACATAGCACCGAATTATCTACTACATAAATCACATTTAGTACCAGTTGACAACTGCTGGACAAACAGTTGGAAGCATTTCACCTTCTCATATGGCAAAACATCAACATTTATCAGAGAAAATGTTGCTCATAACCACATTACTATGAAACAGATCTTGTCATAATTCCTAAACAATTAGAGTTCAACATGCAATATGCAGATTTTATCAAAGTTCCTAGAAAATTTAAGTTCAATATCATATCCATAATCACTGAATTAGCAGCACGTGAAGCCTTAACTAATTCACATTTAATTGTAATTTAAACCACTGAAAGACATGTGGAGATAACCAATCACCAAAAGATCAGTTATCAGTCAAACATTTCTCATCCCTCTGGGCAACAACTTAAATATTACATTAAAAACGTTCTTCTGTTTGGCTCCAAATAAGAAGTTGGTGCACAACTAGAATGGTCAACATGAAAGACAAAAGGAACAACTACAGTTACGAAGGACAACAAACATTACAAATTCGGCGTAACGATTGACATGAATTCAATTAAATCCATGAAAATCATTTAGAGAGACGACATCAATAAATCAAATGACTATGATCCTAACATCAGTTTGGGCAACAAGGATTGTCAACCATCAACATAACATCAATGCCATATGTCTCTACAAGTTCCATAATGAATGCTCGATCTCCAATAGGATCAAGGCCCATGCTCTTCATATGGTCTGACATAAGCTGTCGATCCTGCGAAGTCGAGACGTCGAGCAGGGTTTGGAATAACCGGTTGTTTTGTTCCGTGAAAAACCTGGCATGAAAAATTACAATGCATGTCTTTACCAATATGCATTGTAAAACACTATTAGCTCTAAAAATACTTGGTATGATGAACAGAAATGAAAACCAAAGCAACTTAGTAGAATATCATAGGTGAAAAAATAGTTATCTGGATGACTCTACTATTGCATGACATTGGTAGAGCTAATATGAATTAATGCTACAAATATGTATGAGGAACATAGTTTCCAGAAGAAACTGACACAAGAAGAATGTAGAATGTGAATTACTTGAAACATGTATTATTATGTGTTCCATAAGACTTGAGGAGGCGCTATAGAAATATCCGAAAAAAAAGAAGAAAAAAAACCACTCTCTAGGCAATACATACGAAGTAAATACATCCTCTTCATCCAATGTTTCCTCGCCAACCTGCTCTCTGAGAAACTGCTCTTGATTTCTGAAAAATTGTATTCTCTTAAATTAAACATTTTTAAAACCTCAAAATTTCAAAATGACAAGTTTTCATAGTGATAAAAAAATAGCTACGATCTTTGGTTACTCCTTTAAACAGTGCATAGAGGTCACACCAACAAAAATAGCACTGCAGTGGATCACAAGGGAACAGAAAATTCAGCAAATTGTAATTGTTATTAGTAACTTCTATTGTGCCGGCGTCTAGTGCTTCTTACCAGAAATTAATAGTAGCCAGGACCTCAACTGATGTGCTGGAATAGGTAAAGTTAACGGTGAAATGAGACAATGGGAGCGACGCCACTGCACTGTGGCTCATTGATAATAATTATAAAAGGCTTGAGGATGACCAGAAATGAAACAATTAAACATTAAACAATCCACGACATGAATTTGCATTAAACAAAGGATGGAAATTAATGCCACTTTTAATTCAGAGCACATCTATGAAAGGACTGCTCACAAAGAAAAAATTACGTAAAACTGTAACACTATTTCTAAGAGAACAAATATATATTATTGACCAATAACCAGACTCAGAATTCTAACTGGGTCAGGATTGATTTCAATATCACCAGCCAAAATAAGCAACAGGAGCAAATGTAAAGAACAATCCACGACATGAATTTGCATTAAACAAAGGATGGAAATTAATGCCACTGGTTCGTATATAGACCAAACTGCGGTGATGCACGAGTAAATCCAGTACACCTGTCTCCACCAGATTTGGCAAGGAACAAGAACAAGCACAGTACACAATATAAAAGCAAGTACCCTGATGAAGCAGCTGTACTCACTACTCAGTGTCCACAGAACTTGAAACCATGAAGGAAAAGTAAGAAAAAGGGCACATAAAGTAAAAAAAAGTGTGACCTAATTAGGAACAGTTCATCAGATTATTAAGAGTCCCAGCCACTATTAGTTTGGACCTAAAAACTATAAATAAACAACTTTTTTGAGCTTTCCAAGCCCCACCAGGCCAGACAGTGCAGGTGATGTGGAGGTACTTGTACAACGGCATAAAAATCAATACAGGTTGGATATGTGCGGTGCTCTATATTTCTCTTAATCTGGGGTAGCCATTTTGTAATCTAGCATCAACAAGCAGCTCAAAGAGAAAAACCACCACAAGGGGATCACCCTTCACACGAAAATGTAGAACATTAATCCTTCTAAGCATAAATTACATCACTCGCTTGTCTAGTGACAATTAGACATTCGACAGTTGGAAAGCAAACTTTGGGAAGTTCAGTGACTGCAGGCAAGTTACAATGAGCACCTTAAAATATTTGTCTATATTTTGAACATGATTTTAACAATGTATTATATGTTTACTTTTAGCAAGTCCTACTATTGCCATTACCTACTATTTGTATTCGGTCGAATAAAGTGTTCATCAGTATCTGGCCGAAGACTAAACAGCAGCTATTCGGTTCGGCTCTACTAGACATACCTTTGGTTATTGAGTTTCTGGAATTTATCTCGATCAGCATCACTGATTTTCAGCAGATCTTTCAGAGAATCGGAAGGAGTCATGACGATCTGGTTGTCCACATAGACATCGTACAGGTGTGTCTTAGTCTCAAAGATCTTTTCAGTCGTACCTGCAGATATATGCATGAGACATTTATGGTTACCATAAATCTGAAAAGGCCTCAAAAGCAACATTCAACTATATTGTTTTTCACAACAATGATTACATGGACTTTACTGTTATATTCTGTCTGTTCTACTAGTTTCAAATCTCTTTCAGTCATGGACTCAAGTCATATCTGATGTAGCTGCCTTCCACGAGCAAGGAAGATGGATTCACTTCTCACAAAAGTGAGAAATAAATGTTAACTTGTGTTTATCATAATGGCATTATGAAAGCCTCCAGATCAGATTTAGATTCATAATTTTCAGACATTTTTTTTAAGCGTTCTGCAAGTGGGTAATCAGTTGTTACTACAGTTGTCAAACTGCTGTTTCCTAGACCAGACAGTTGACACTGTATTGTATTTAAAAACTTATAAAGTGCCTCCACCCAGTGCCCACCAATCAGAGGTGCTCCCAGTGCGAAAGTTCATATCAGCCTCTTTCCATATAAAACTGCACAGCCAACTACCGGTACCCTTCTTTTCATCTAGGTTGTTTCTGCCAATAGTATGTACAATTACACAAGATCAGAGTAGAAAAGATTCAGCAAGATTAGACCTAACCTAAACAACCACTCCTCAATTACAATCCCACATCAGAATCAATAAGAGAGTACCAAACACTCTTCATGTATTTATGACTTACATGCAATGTATGAGACTTCGGATTCAAGGCTGTCAATGTCCGCAACATTGATGTAGAAATGAGGTTTAACTTCTGCACTTGCTAACAGTCGATGCATAGAATGACTGGCCAAACAGCAGGAGCAGTATACTACACACAGAAATCAATCAAGATCAATCAGTCGACTAATCAATCGACTGCGAGTCTACTGAAACAGCTGGTGCATCGTTTAGGTTAGTTACTGCTCTGTTAGTCTCATCTAGGCCAAAAGTATCAACACAAGTTAGTAGCTTCAGAAAGGGATTTTTGTTTAACACTATAATGACGAGCGTGTACTGAAATGTATGGAAAACTAATCTCTCTCGTGGTTACAGGGTTAACTGCTGTTGGCATATTAGCATTTCAGCAGAAGATCTTTCAGCTACCGAACCATGCTTATGAGAAGTTTCAACACCCGCATGTAAATAAGTGCATTATATGAACCATATGTAATGTCAAAACAAAATGCACATGCACACCACAGCATTTGAGTCAAAACCTTTAGAGTACTGCATGAAATACAATTATTCTCACAAAAGTGCCAAGTCAAGTTCAAACGTTTTTACAATAATTATATTAAGCAGGTACTGACCCCTGTAGCATACAACACCAATTGGTGGAGGAGAGAAGAATAGAATACGCTTTCCAAGTAGGGCAAACTTCCACAGTGTGAATACTTGATGTCCAAAGAACTGTAGGAAATGCGTGAAACAGTGTGCAGGATGTGTCACCTAATGAACATATGAAAAAAGCACAACTGCTTATAGAAACAGTAGAAAAGCAACAAGGTCTTTTCTGTTCACAATCTCAAAAGATTGCTCTCAACTTCCATATCAAAATAAGCAAGGAAATCATACATGAATAAATAGCAAATCACACTTAATCACATTTCATAAACCTGTATACCTCACTGCCAGTAGTACCAAATGTATTCATCATCCATGTCATCATTCTCAGTGTAATTGTTGTCACCACCACCACCGTTATCAATCCCCGATGCAACATCACACATGTAACAATGCATGCCACAACAAACATAATGTGATCAGCAGAGCCAGAAACAACCCAGTCCCGCTTATAAAATAAATAAATAGTGGAGATTAGAGTGCCATATTTCAGAGACAGTCGATGAAACCGAAGCAACGATTCAGAAGCACTTGGGTCGCTACGCAGTGGCTTAAGGTGGATTCGAACCTGCGAACCTCCGGTTACAAGGCGCCGGCCTACACCACTACACCACTGCGTCCCCCTGTTAACATGAGTCGAAAGGAGACAGCAATTGATTCACCACATAATGCAATATTGTACAAAATAACAGCATACAACAAAATTAACAATGTGCAAGTCTAACTAAACAAGATGTTCTTGGACAGAACTTAAGAAAACAAAATAATAAGAAAATAAAATCCAGTCACATACAGGTATTTAGAAGGTCTTGCATCTGCTTATTAAGCAATTTCAAGTTAGGAATTAATTGAATGTGCATTGGTAACACGTTTCTTATGATAACCAGTCCATGTAATGCTAAACTGCAAAGTATTAGTATCAAGAAAATTGTCGTCAACACCACCATCACTGCCAAAATCATCATCATTATCAAGCCAGTTTGCATTACTTCATGTCAGTTTGCATTACTAACAGTATCAGAACAGACATATGACCAAAACCAATTTGTCAACCTACTTATGTATACGAATATTCAACAGTAGATAATATCAGAAACATTTTAGTAAGTTTAATTGCAATGAAAGACCTTTAGCTCTGCAGGTAGGAGGAATTGAACATCATTCGAAGTTACGACCAAAGAGGCAGACTGTGAGCTGCTGCTTGCAAGGCTGCTAGATGGCAGCACACCTTTCTTGTCTTCCCAGAATGCTATTAACTGGTCATAACGACCTGGTCTCTCGAGCTGATGTCTAAAAACATAAATTTATTCTCTACAACAATAGTATATTTATTATGCAGTACAATACATATAGAACAAATACTTCTGAAAAAGTTGCCAATAATACCGGTAATAGTTTTAGTAACACTCATCTTACAACCCAGCTTGGTCGCATTAAGATCTACTTATGGTCAATTTATTATAATAGCAACATGTGTTCGACAAAAGTGTACTGTAATTATTGAGATTTTTAATGTGTGCATTCACTAGGAAGTATCATAATTGCATTCATTACTAATTAAAAACTAACACAACATGAGATACTGAAGAAAACAAATGAAAATTAAAAATGGTGTTACATAAAGTGCATAAAATATAAAATCCTCTAAGAATGATTTGCCTAAGGAAACAAACACAACAGAAACACATAAACAATAGCATGCAAACCACTGGAACTACTATACTATTTATTGTTGCATTTGGCTAAAATACGCATAATATTACTACACATTTATCCATATTCTGACAGTACCAATGCACCATAGCAAAGAGAGTTTCATTTTCTGCAAATTCTACAAAGGGAGCAGTTAATGACCATTCTTCTTAAGTTGTACGCAATCACGAATCAATTAATCATAGCCAATTCTTTTGTACACATAGAAATTCAAATCTTCCTGTGATAGAACAATTTCATCAACTACTATAACTTACTCCCAGTCTTACAGGAAAATCACAAAAACATCATCATTAACAATAGCATACCCGGTACACTGATATATTCTTATCAATATTCATTGATGAATCATGATTCATGATTTTCCTGCAAGGCCCAAAGTACAAGAATGCTTCTAAAGTATTTAAGACAAACAAGAGATGAAACTGAGAAATATGTTTAACCTGAAAGTAGTATTACTAGCACCGTTTTCTTTCAAGCCAGCTTCAGTGGTTATGCTACGCATGAGGTGCCTTGCAACACAACAGCATCACATAAAGCAGGAACTAAACAAACTCAAATCAAAACAGAATTACAGCAAAATCGTTTCTAAGTGTAAATTAATAGAGTGCAGTGATATCTATACAGCACAACATGCACACCAAACAAGGAAATCACAGCCATGGCATCTCCATTTCTATCACACTCTTAACCAAAGTTATCTTTGCAATACAAGTAATGTAATCTGAAAGGAAGGTATGTTAGTTTATTTTGTTTAATTATAATTGGGTAATTTAAAGCAAATCAAGCAACTGGTAATAAATTCCTCAGCTAAACATTTTTCTGCCATTCAGATGAAACCATACAAAATGGTTGGACTGCTTCTTCGTTCATCACACAACCACACACGCACTCACTCCTCTTTTAACCCATCTACCCTTTGAATGGTTGTGTATAAGACAAAATCACTTACATGATCATACAGCCATAGTACACTAACTTTAACAATTATAATTCATGCAAAATGAAACCAGGTTCTCACATAAGCAACCAAAATTTAAAAAAAGGAAACTTCAATATCTACACAGAAAAGTGCAAGGAAATGTGTAATACGTCTATTTTAGCAAATGCAGTAATAGAAATACCAGCAGCATGAGTAACCTTAGATCAGGGATTCCCAACCTTTTTTATGCCCTGTACCCCTAGGAAATGTTTGATTAATGTTCACACCGCCTACAAAAGTAATATCACATTTGAAGATGAATAAGTCAAATTTCTGTTTTTCGAACCACATACACTCACACAGTACTGTGGATGAACAAACTGCTGAGCTTAAAAACTAAGCTTTTAACTCACTGCATAGAATGCAAATATAAATTGAACCATTAGAAAAATACTATACATACAGTACAATAGTAACATAATTTCCCTCTTTGTCACACCCCCTGAAATGCCATCTCACACTCCTGGGGGTACGGGCACCCCAGGTTGGGAACTTCTGCCTTAGATGCAATGGTAATTGCAAGAATTGGTTTTGTAGTGAAATTTGCAGTAGAGTTTCTATTATGAGTACATAAACATATTCATTGTCCACATTATTATTATTTTAACTATTAATCATCAATACAAAGGTATTTTCATCATAAATATGCCGGAATGTACATATTAGCACCATCATCAATATACATGCATAATCAATCAATATCATCATCATCATCATCAACACCGATACACAAGTATTTGGATCATTGATATACAAGCATTGGGATCACCAATATACAAGCAATTTCCTTACTAGCAATCATTGCCAGGACATTTGTTGCACTTCAGTAATCATATCAGTACATGTATCACAAACTCCAACACTTGCACACTCAGTTGCTATTTAATTTAATGCTACTCAATTAACATCACTTGTTTTATCCGAGGCTTCAGAATTGGTCACATGTTTCTGTCTCTGCTAGTTCTCTCACATCTTATCAGGGCTGGGCTATTAAAAAGCTTTTCTGAACTGGATCAG
Source organism: Allolobophora icterica (assembly GCA_963556255.1). Lineage (NCBI taxonomy): Eukaryota > Metazoa > Annelida > Clitellata > Crassiclitellata > Lumbricidae > Allolobophora > Allolobophora icterica. The sequence goes on along the minus strand of OY744606.1, from coordinate 43,761,182 downwards.
TGCTACTCAAACTGTGGTGCGTGGTACAGTACCAGCCCATGAGTAATTGGTAACTGGGCCGCGGAATAATACGCCTACTCAAATAAATATTCAGTTGTATGCACTATACAAAATGTTGTTGACATTAACTCTCAAAATAAGCAGTTTTAAACATACAACAGTAACAAAAGAATAGTTGTAATAAGCAGTGACATATCATAAATCTAAATTTTAATATAACATTTGATATAATATTATGTAATCTGATGTTGAAAAGCACTGGCTCGTGGTTAGGCTGGTAAACAATAACCCAACCATAGCATAAGAAAGTTTACAAAGCACCGGACTGGATTACCTTCCAGAAGTCACCTTCTGGTCTCTAGGTGTCCTTGATCTTAACTCATGCCCTGCGTATTACCGCACTGTCCAAAACACAAGACTTCGTGTCAAGATCAGATAGTAAGTATACTGTCAGTTTGCCAAAACTTCACTGCAGTTTAATTACAGGCAGTTTCATTTTAATTGAAAAAATTACTGGTGTCTGCACTTCTATAAAACATGATTGAATTAATCATAGATCAACCGATTACTGACAGGAGATGCCCAAAGATTCCATCAGAAGATGTTTTACCTGACTTGACTTTCTAGGAATTGCATGTGTCTGTACAGAAGTGTATAAGAGGTCGCCAAAATGCCAACTGACTTCATACGGGCACCTCGTTCTGACTCATTGCTCACAGGCATATTTTCAAAGCATGCCAGGCCAAACAGGTTGTTCTTACGGAAGTACCTGCAAAAACAAACTTGCAAGGTTAAGTCAAAACCAATACCAAGCAGTGACAGAAAACAAGGCTAAAATATTCTTTAAAAACCTTATACACTGGTCAGATCCTCACTAAAACACAGGAGATGGGATCAACATCAAGTACCACATTATGGCGAGGCCATGCTGAAAAGAAATCGTAGTTTGCGACCATGTACAATGTACATGTCTACATAGCTATGTATTTACAGTTTGTATTGAGCTAATGAAAATATTAGAACATAAAAAATGAATTAACAAGAAAACCTCAAAACATGCATCAACAGACAAGTGAAGACTGCCAGAAAATTCTTTTTAATTTCAAATTGCATTTTGAACTGGAAGTGTTATATACATAAATGTTTATTCTTAGTTTTCATTTTCCACTTTCAGATACCTTGAACTCTGGCTGAGAGTAAGGAAGGAATGCTGCAATAAATTTATGTGGCACTAATTAACTATACAACGCCTTAAATCAGCTTTAACCTAAATGAAACAATACACAATAAAGAAATTCTTGCATTATTTAGGATATTTTAAGCAGATAAACTAGGCTAGTCTGTGTTTTCTTAAAACATCAGTGAGTTGCATTTCTTTCTTGCTGCTGTGCTACTTCTGCTTAGTAAAATACAACATATGATGTAGATGTATGATTGTCACAGACTAGGTATACCTTGCATTCTGCACCATCTCAGAACAGTCTATATTATCCAGCATTGACAGCAATTAGCTCTAGAGCTGCAGCTGATGCTGGAAAATTATACATCTCATCATCATAATTTTCTTAGTGGTTTATAACTCTCATATTAACTCTCATAATAACCAAAATCCGGATCAGTAAACCGATTTTGCAGAGTTTTGGACTATCCCGAATTATCCGGATCTGGAATGTCTAACCCGCCGATTAATAAGAGTTTTTTCTATGGTGTCAGTTTTTTCTATGGTGTCACTATGGACAATTTATAGGCCACTCACACATAATTATAATTTTTACTGGTACAACTTACTAGAGCTGTGAACGGCCCCAGAATAACGGGCCAATTTATAGGCCACTCACATATAATTATAATTTTTACTGGTACTACTTACTGCTGTGAACAGCCACTCACATATAATTATAATTTTTACTGGTACTACTTACTGCTGTGAACCGCCCTAGAACAACTGGGCAATTTATAGGCCACTCACACATAATTACACGGAGTCCTTAAATCAATTCCCGAAACCTACCCTGTTGTCTGCTACAGGCTGCCGGTTAGGCCTGTCAATCAATGAAAAAATGTACCTGGGTATAAGGAAGGGGTGACTGACTGGTTGTTGTTCCATCTTACTGCCTATATTACAGGCTGACGCCAAGTCATTAGCCAATGATGACTAACTTGGAATTAGGCATAGCTTTATTACTAATCAGAATCCGCAAATAATGGCCTATGCTATCCCGTATCCAGAATCAGCAAAAAACCAAAATCGGTTATGCCCTAGTGGTTTGCACATTGCAATTGTCCTAGAGAACATCTCATGCATATCTTGCAGACTCCTACCAACGAAGTCATGTAGAAATATGTCAACATGTTCTAGCAGCTAAACTGGTATACTACACAACATGTGACTGACCACCAGATCAGCAAAACAACAAGAAAACAGGTAAGCCCAGCAAGACTATATCGACTTTTTCTTCAATAGATCACATCTGTTCATAACTAAATTTTGGGTCCATGGCTGCATTCTTGTTATAGTCAAATTTGCATTCTATGGATGCGCGTCATAACAAGGGTCCAGCGTATAAGAATTCTACAAAAATTCCAGTAATACTTCTTGGTACAACTACCATGAAATCAAATAGGCTTCTACAGTACCATTACATGCTGCACTTACAGATTGTCACAAGTCATACAAGACATATGTATGTATGTAAATGTAAACGTTTAAGTATATATCAACTGTATGGCCTCAACTCTGCTAATTTTTCAATGAATTGATCAGACGAGATCCTTCATCAGTGCTGCCCGTTTTAATGGTGCTACACTATATAAGGTTCCCATGTATGGCGGTGCTAGCTCGAGATTACAATCTCTGAAATAAGCCACCATCAGTATGCAAACTGGCATCATCGTGCAGAGGCACATCTGAGGTTTGCTCTAACCGGAGCTTGTGAACAGGCTGGTGCATGGCACTTGGCCTTTGGGTGGCACTTTAGAAGTTTGGAGATTAAGATTACGATTAACCAATACATCTAATCGAGCTAGCATGCGTCATTACTATTCTAACTAATCATGGCTTCTTCAGTCCAATTATAATAATGCACAAGACTAACTAATGAAGTACCAAATCTGATCAATCAGAGAGTTGGAAGATAACAATACTGGATAAGTATTCAGGCCTGGAGGATAGAATAATGGTAACAAACATGGCCAGGAGAGCATCAGATCGCGGTTCGATACCCGTAACCCCCCTCTAGGGCAGCGCCTTGTATGGCTGCCAAATCGTGTTTAATTAAGATCTTGATTGTACTGTCACGTTTCAATGTAATCTTACTGCATACTTGTCAGTTTTGAATTAATAAAGAAGTTTATTATTATAAAAAAACATACAGAAACATCTAAGTATAATTGTAGTATATAACATCTCTCAGGTCGGTGTCTACTGCACAAGGCATCAACTAAAGGCACATCATAACCAAACTGCAATCAGGTCAAAATCCAGAAGATCAGTCTGTAAAACAGAGAACCAGCCAATGAAGGATAAGGAATTTGAAAAAGGTTAGTCTTAAGTTTAGAACGATATGATTAAAGCAACTAAGCAGGATGAAACAATACAGAGAAAGAGAAAGAGTTCCAAAATCTAGATACAGCAACCGAATAAGCTAATTCAGTGTCTGTTTTTGTAACATACCTATGCAATCGTTACTTACACAAAATCTGTCTTCAGCGTATGTGATCCACTGGCCATGGCCTTGAACTCAATTCCATCCAAATCAACATCTTCTGGCAATCGCCACTCAACAATGTTGCCTTTAAATTTCAAAACATTCAATTATGTAGAACAATATTCCATTGTTAATAGTAAGAAGTAGTTTGATTTCTATGTAAGCACTGGCATACAACTTAGTCATGATGACAACTTGGCAGCAAAAGTAGGATGCTAAACAAGCATATTCACCGCATTGAAAAAGTACCCATCATTAGTAGAATGAGTCGCAGAACTAACAAACTGACCTATTTTAAAGAATCACGGTATACCTTGATATAAAAATTATTATTACAAGGCGATTTGCTCTATTTGTCATCGTGCCATACATTGTTCAGCGCTCAATACGTAGGCTATACTCGGTGCATGCTTCGAGCCCATTCAGTTAAAACACCTGGATCAGTGCCACAACCGTTGGGTGAGTCTGTAGATTGGTCAGTCACTTTATCTTACAGTCAGAAAAACAGCAGTAGGGGCCTACATAAACGCCCACTTTGAAAACAATCATCCGACTCATCCTGCTACATTCAATCACCTGCGCCCGTTCAGTCTCAGTCCCAACAGGCATACCTCACTGGGCCCATCTCACACTAAACCACCCACTCACTGCATCAAACACCCACTGAACCCAGCCATACACTGAACCGACATACACCCACTAACCTGCCTTCGTATCAAAGGCGACAACAAACACGGCAACTATGTGGTCGGCTTCGGACAAGATCTGAAGAGAATTCGTGGCACAGATATTTATAATGCCTTCTTCCTCGGCTCTGTACGGACTATGACGGCCCAAGACCTGTTCGCTCTCGTAAAGGCTCTTGATTTTCAGGCGAGGTGCCTTCTCCGCCACTCCTAACAGAGCCTCTCGTTCCTCGTCGTTTGCCATTTTGCTTACCACCAGTGCGCTTGCGTAATGTCCTCTGACCCGACCACCAATCGGCAGGTGCCTGAGGAATGTAAACAAACGATTTCCACGTTGCATTATAGCGCTATAACTTATTATTTCGGCGTTTCTTTCACTTCTCTTTAGTAAAACCGGAAAAGACGGAATTAGCAGACATGAAGTTGAACTAGTGAATGACTTCCAGGCTGACCGGTTGCAACTGCAAGCACTTCAGATAAAGTGTGTAGGCCTACTCAGTTCTTTTGTGCAACGGGAATTATAACATTTTGCATGAAGGACTTTTGTAAATACGAATTCGGAATTCTCTGCAGTCTGTATTTAAAGTTAGTTTGCTTGAATAAAATATAAAAAACTCATATGTTTTAATTAAAATAGCGAGTATTAATTCCGACTTGACAATTTTTTTAGTAAGGAATAGATTGACGTTTTGACCTGACTGTGAATTTTGGGTTCTTGGTCTTGGTTTTGGTCTCGAGGTTCAAAGTCTTGGTCTTGATCTGTCTGTCTTTCTTGGTCGTATGACGCAGGCAGGCTTGATACATTTTAAAATTCTTGAGTTTTGTTAATATTGACAGCCGGTCTTGGTCTTGCGAGACCATGCATGACCAAGACTTTCAACCTCGAGACCAAAACCAAGACCAAGACCAAGACTTTGAACCTCAAGACCAAGACCAAGACCTTGGTCTCGAGGACAACAAGACTGTATAGGCCTATCGATTGAAAGAAGTTGAGCCAAAAGCACGTACACAGCAGTAAGGCCTAATTGGTTGCATGGCTGACATTTCAAAGTTGCAATTTTTTGTTTAAACTCAGACCACCGGTTCTCTCCTGCGAACAAATAATTATTTGGTGCAATAAATTCTGTGTTTGTCCTGCAGTATTCCGACTTCAGTCGGGGGCCCCCTAAAAGCGGAGGGGGGTCCCATGCTAAAGCACATTGAGCATATTGGTTAATCCGGCCTTGGCCCTGCTTAAGAACGATCAGGATAGAAAGGCTTGCGACAGACAGCTGCTATTGGTGATATAGCCTATATGCAGAGGCGTCTATCCCCCACTAAGTCATTGGAGCAACTTCCCCTTCCCCCTCTTCTTCCGCCCTTCCCCTTCCTCCCCCCTAAAATGGTGGCACACACATTGACAGGTCTTCCCCCCATTTCGTGCATGGAGCATTTTGTTCCAAGCTAGGTTTCTATGGTGTAGGCGCCCCTGTAGGCTATATATAGAGGCCTATATATATAGGGATAATAGCTAGGGAATTAGGGATGCATCAATCCTAGCTGCGGCATTCCTGCCTGCTTTCAAAACTTAGAAGATAATTTGCTGTTCTGTAGTTGAGTCATTTTCCGGTAAATGCATAAATTGACAATTCAGCTGTCCCCGGTCATTTCTCAGAAAACAATATCTAGTCTGATAACGGTAAGTGATGAAATTGAAGTGTAATTGATCAGTCAACAATTTAAAACCTTTGAAAGTAATTCAGAGAAATAAAAATAATTTATTAAAATTCATTTTGAATTTAAAATGTTCCACTCCGATACCGTCCCTAGGCTATAGGCCTATAGGCCTAGTACTTTTGTTCTAGTCTACAATTTCAAAATGATTTGTATCAAGCAACAAAATTCATATGTTTCTTTGTATTATATATACTTGTATGTTTCTAAATACAACTGGGTGCATCGGATCTTCAGTGTAATTTTTTTTAAATTTTATTATTAAATTATTAAATTATGTCCGCTCCGTTACCATGTAAAAATTATCTCGTATCACAGAACCCTTCTATTTCTTTGGGCGCGAGACATAACTCATCTCTTGTGTGAAGATCTAGGGCGCGAGACATAACTCATCTCTTGTGTGAAGATCTATGTAAGTAAGTATGTCTTAATACACGGTCTCAATGCTAAGGCAAATATCTTACGAATTTTCATTTATTTCGTACCTAATGTGTTTTTTTTATTCTACATCCACTCCGTTACTGTATTTTTGCAATGATTATCAATAAATTTAATTGTAATAATATTTGTAATATAACGTTTATAAGCAGTATAATGAGTGTACCGACGACTGATGTGGACGCATGAAAATTAATATGGTATTTACCGTGCTGATGGCATGATGCACAATTTGTCTACTCCGTTACCTATCCACTCCGTTACTATAGATGCTACTCTTAGTGTATACTTTTCAGATTCTGTGCCCAATTCTCGAAAAATGGTAACAGAGTGGATTCCGCTCCGTTACAATTGTGTGGTAATTTTGATGTAATTTTGATGTTATGAGCAGATTTTTAGGACAACATTACAAATATTTTAATGTTTTCTGTTTATTTAATCACTGGGAATAATTGGCTCAGGTAATTTTTACTTAGTCATTTGGCCAAAAAATATATTCAACTTAACATTGGTTACTTCTATTTCAGTAACGGAGTGGACAATTCTTAATTAAATTAAAACTGTGATGGAATTAAATTATCATTTGTATTGTAATGTCTTTTATATTTATTTTATAAATATTAATACTAAAAACATATTGGCATGTCAGGATACACAACAGGAAGCTGTTTACTATATATACATGTCTCATATATGTACAGTAACGGAGTGGAAAAATATTTTAGTAGGCCTATTTTTTTCCTACTAAAAATTTGTTACATTTACATATTAGTGCAAAACCAAATATATATTTGTGAAATAGAAATATTGAAGATTTGTTCCAAACAAAAACCAATGTAATTTGGAAGACATTTTTTTTACTTCTTGAATTAGTGAATGTGACATATTACCGGAAAATGACTCAGTTTTGTTGCTGTCACTGTGGTTATCAGTAATAGGCCTATACCCTATTATAAAGGAGCGAGGATAGAGGCACAGTCTTTTAGAAGAGATGGTGGGGAAAAGGATCAAGTTCACACTGCTTGTTGGGAAGAGAGTTTAGGAGGAGTGACACTTCTGCTTCGGAGGCGGGAGAGAGAATTTGGAGCGAAAACTGATAGGCAGTATAGGAGTAGGGTTGAGAGAAGGGGTGAATCAGTGCTGGGTGCCCCGGCTGCCCCCCCCCCAAGTCTACGCCTATGCTTAGGCCTACTACTGCAACAAGTGCGCATGCTACACGGCCCACACGTAACCCGCGGTGCAGAAGTGACTTCACTGAACGAGAAAAACGAAGCGATCATTCTCCGCATGTACGTAGGCCCTACGGCCTACACGATTAAATCAACCCTCGTAGGCTACAAGGTTGATCGGTGTACGGCAACAAGTGATGCAAAAGAGATATGCTAAGAACGGGATTCAGATTTGTAGAGATACAACAGGAAACGTTTCTAAAGCTTAAGTTGTATCACCCCGCCACTTCCCGAGGTCCATCATAGTCATAACGTTTGCGATTGATAGCTTAATCAGGGGCCATATTCATGAGACAAGATTAAGCTAGTCTAAGCGTAGCGCCTACGCTGGGAGTAACTATTCCTCGAATAGCACTTAGTCGTGGTTCGTATTCATGAGACCGGAGTATCCAAGGGATTAGGGGCCATCCATATATTACGTACACAAAAATCCGGGAAAATTGGACCCCCTCCCCCCCCCTGTTCGCAAGCGTACTTTCTTCCACCACCCCCCCCCCTGAGTACGTACGTTTGACGCGCACCCCCCCCCCCGATGACCAGCTGCAGAAAGTGTCTCCAGGCAGCCTGTCTGCACTTTAGGCCAGATTATTGAAGGGCCAATATAGACAAATTATAGGTGTCGTTCACAGCACAGAATAACTGCACATGGCTTTTATATAATGTAATAAAATGCCATGGGACGACTATAGGATAATACAGAGTTATAAATAGGCTAATGTGGACGTCATAATTAGAAATTTATTTTGGGTACGTACACATTTTGTTACCCCCCCTCCCCCCCGTTCGCACCCGTACGCAAAATCGCCAAAATCCGACCCCCCTCCCCCCTAAGTGCGTACGTAATATGTGGATGGCCCCTTAGTTATTCCGGGCGTAAATGCTGGGTTTTCCCCGCGGGAAAGTACACTCGTCATAATTTGAGTGGTTATGGATTATTTTAGCATGCTTACAAGGTATTTATATGCCGTCAGTCCCGACAGCTGAAGTAAACAAAGATTAAACGACGGCCGTTAATCAAAACGAATCATATTTAACATAGGCCTAAACGTAAAATCAAAACAGGCGTGGGTTAGAGTAAGTCTGGATGATTTTATGGTTAAATAATAACAACTAAATTATAACACAAGATAAATTAATGAGGGTAAGTTGATATTCTCTGCATTATTATGAAAGATTGCATTACAGCTAGGTTACTATAAAATAATGTGTATAATGTTTGTAATGTCTATGCTAATCAATTGCTTAAGAATGAGAATCAACATTTTCACCATTACTTACGGGATACAATTAATTATTGGATATAAAAAACGCAATAGATTTAATAATAATGCCTTCAGAACAAACCTAAGCTTATACAAATTTCTGAAATGCACGAGTCAACTCATGAGTTAAACTCTTTCCTTGACAATAATATTCCAGCACAGCTTTTTTGGTATCCGTTGCATTCTACAGTTAAATTACGTGAAAATAAACCCGCGTTACCCACAGTACTGTAAGGAACCCATGCGCGGCACTTCGAATGCATCATCGTCAGACATCTCATCAAATTTTAGCAGTTTGTGACAGCCAGAACGAAAAGCAATATAAAGTTCGTTGTCGGTGAACAATACGAGCTAATTACGGCACCTCTGAAAGACTTTTTGACATCTAAAACCTCATCGAATGCGGCGAATTATGACGCGCCATCTTTGTTTATAGCCGCTACGCTGGGAATAGCGGCCTTACTCCTAGGGTCGATTCGGAGTAGCGTTACACCCAGAGTAAGGCGGTACGCTTGTCTCATGAATACCGATTTAACCCACTACTCCGGCGTAGACTAGATTTAAGCTGGGAGTAAGACTTACACCTGTCTCATGAATATGGCCTCTGGTGCGGTTGGCTCTCCTCTGATTCCACTATCGAGCTTCTCCAAGCCAATGCATGATCGCCGAACCTCGCAGCTGTCAAGCGTCTAGTTAGGACATTCGACTTGCGTGTTCGTCTGCTCAATGGACAGAAACCAATCACGCCCCCAATCGACGGACGAACGAAAACAATTATTGGAAGTGACATAAATCAAACGCTGCCAGAGACGAAGCCTGATAACAAAGCAACTAATTAATTATGGTCTTACGGCTGCTATTCCAGACGCAATGTGAACGCTAACAAAGATGCATGACCGACTCGTAAGACGGAAATAAACTTAGTCCTACAAACGACTACACGCGCCTACGAAGATAGGCAAACATGTAGGCCTATATAGGCAGTCTTGTTGTCAAGACCTTAAACCTCAAGACCAAGACCAAGACCAAGACCTTGAACCTCAAGACCAAGACCAAGACCTTGAACCTCGAGACCAAGACCAAGACCTTGAACCTCGAGACCAAGACCAAGACCAAGACCTTGAGCCTCAAGACCAAGACCAAGACCAAGACCCAAAAAATCGAAATCAGGTCAAGACTTCTAAAAATTGTAAAGTCGGAATATTCGCTATTTTAATGAAAACATAAGTCTTTTATTTTATTCAAGCAAATTAACTTTAAATGCAAACTGCAGAGAAATCCGAAATTTTGTATTCAAAAGTCCTTCATGCAAACTCTTATACCAAATGCCTTTTGTATTTTATAAAAACCAATTCGCTCAGAATTTTCTGACCAAGACGTGCCTGGTGGGCCTCATAAAAATTCCGCCATGTGAAAAAATACGTTCTACAGGTGCTGAAGTAGAGTAGCTTTTCAAGCACTGGATGTAAATGTACGGATAGTGAGTCCTTTTGAAATCTTCCCATGGTTTATCATACCGTCTGATACAGAATAACTGTTGCTGCTGCCAATGGGTTTTCCTGACCAACATGACTTGTATCCATCCATAGATATTGGTCGTATGATGCAAGCAGGCTGGATACAGAATTCTTGAGTTCTGTTAAATGACTGTTCATATTAACAGCCGGTCTTGGTCTTGGTCTTGCGAGACCAAGACCAAGACTTTGAACCTCAAGACCAAGACCAAGACCAAGACCAAGACCTTGAACCTCAAGACCAAGACCAAGACCAAGACCTTGAACCTCAAGACCAAGACCAAGACCAAGACTTTTAAAAACGAACTCGAGTGCACTCGAGACCAAGACCTTGGTCTCGAGGACAACAAGACTGCCTATAGGGCCTATATTTTATATAAGAGAGCTTATTTATAAAAGACTATAATTTATCACATATATAAGGCGTATTAAGTTTCGGCGATATAACTAGTGCTATAAGCCTATAACTTCCTAAGTCCTAACGTGCATGGTCGATCAATGGCTAACTGTGTCTGCGTATAGTAATCCAAGCTTAGGCCTGTATGTGCAACATTGTGCATACGTGTATTATTTGGTTGCGTGCAACCTCTTCTGTTTCTATATTTTTCTGATGAAATGTCATGACTGCGAGCTGTCTAATTAAATCACTTCCATTCATAATTTCATATTTATAATTGGATGATGGATCGAGCGGCGAAAACAAAGACCATAGGCCTATGCTTCTGCGTGTGTGTATAACAGAGTCTACGTGTCTAAACATGATGCGATTTGTGAAGCAGTGATGAAGACCGTCGACATTGGCGGATCTGGGATTTGATGTCGGAACAGTAAGCTTTTGCATGGTCTGGGGACTGCATAGAGCCACTAATCTAACCACGAATTACAAGCAAACTAAGCAGGGATCCCGTCCTAATCAAAAAAGAACCGGAACGCCGGCATCAGGACTGCGTTCCGGTCCCAACCGATCCCTGAAACTAAGTCAATCCAGTACCGGCCTTAGCCAGTATGCGACCTATGCGACCGCATAGAGCCGCAAAATTTGAGAACCATTAAATTTGATGATGCCTTTTTATAATTATTTTTAATTTTTATTAAGGATAATTCAGAATTCAATAGGCAGACTCAGATCAATTAATCTGGTTTTCATGTGCAGTTGATAGCCCTAAGGCATAGCAATTAAACATAAATTATTTTACCGTTGCCGTTTAGCGATAGCCTAGGCCTATTGTGCAATTTGCCAATGCTGTTATACCTATATAGGCTACTACCGCTTGATTGCGCTCGAATATTATTTCTATGATTTCTCTCTATGGTTACGTACTTCGGAACAATGACGTCATAATTGTTCTGAGATTGACTTATCTTGTGAACTTCTGATTAACATGACGTAATAATAGGCCTAAAGCTACACAGTTATTGCCAGTCAAGAATTTTGTCCATTGTAATATAGGCCTACAATGTAACTTAATTGCTGTTCTGAGTTGTGTTCCAACGGATCTTAAACTTTATGATTGAACTGATTCAAAACAATAATGGATATTAATCGCTAAAGTTGTTTTCTGTTTCGTGTAGGCCTAGGTAACACAAGAGGCATTGTTTATGAATGCGCCACGCGTTACGCTGCAACAGGCATTGATCGTGATGGTCAGAGGCCGAGAAATTTCAGTTTGCATAGGTCGTCAGAATGCTACGGTCGGCGCTGGGTCAACCCCACCATGGGCGTCCGGAGGGGGCAAGGGGCATTCCCCCCTGGATTTTGCGCATATTTTACAACAATAAAATGTTTTGATTATTATGATTATTACAGCAGTCCCAACACGATTTTCAATGCGAAAGAACACTCAATTATTTAGGTGAAGTCCTCGACCATTATTTAATTTTAAAGTTGTCACGTGTTCTGTGTTTATGAATAGCTATGCCAAAACGTCATTTTGTCCTCCCCTACAAAAATTCCTGCGGACACCCATGTACCCCAGAGGTTTTAACTTTGTCCATCCGTATTAATTAGGCAAAAAAATCGTATCTTTAGGAAAGTTTAGGGTCAATAACGGGGAACCAAAAGTACTGCTGGTCTCCAACTTTCCCAGCGACGCTTCGCCCCTCTGCGTCAACAACATCTTTGTCTGGCACTTTCGCATAACTTAACCACATTTGCTTACTAACTTGTTAATATAACACCCGGATAGCAATATGTGCATTCTGGATACTGTTAGTCTTACGTATAGTATTTAAAAGTTCAAATTAAAAACGTTTGTCGATCAAAGTTTTTCCGAATAAGAATCTCAAGAAGTGGATTGTGACTAATTATCCTAGCGCCGGAAATTGTCGACACGCAGCCACTCGCGTTCAGGAAGGTCGCCGCTAGGCGGCTACTTGATCTGTCCAAAATGGCGGTTTCCTGCGGGTGGATGGTTCTCAGCCTGCACGACGACAATCTTTCCGAAGGCGTATAGTTGTAATATCCTTGCGAGTCCGACAAGTTGGTATTGACTCTAAAGTTCACTTGAGAGTTTATGAGATCATAGTTTTTCAATTCTTCAGGGATGCGGCTTTTGGTTGACAATAAGCAATGCATTCCAGTGATACCACGTCTTTTGTGGTATGGGTCTTTTTCCTTTATAGACAATGACGTTTCCAGTAATGTTGAATGTGGCGCGCTCCATATGTCATCGTCTGCTAGTTGGTTTACATCGCTATCTGGCGATGATCGGACATCCGAGCATTCCAAATGGCTGTCGTATTCGTCACTTTGGCCGCACAGATGAACCGAATTTCGGTTCAGGGAAGCGTCCAAGTCGACCAGAATCTGTTCCACCTCATTTTCAAACGTAATATCCTCGTCATCTTGCCGCGATGATTTATCGCAATTGAAACCACGATAGCAAATTACGTCACTGCTATTCTTGAAGGTAACGTCACTAATGTTTGAAAAGCTGACGTCTGTTTTATTGATCATTATAGCGTCTCTAGCGCTTTCGTAAGATCCGTCACTTATGTCCATGATGCTTACGTCGGAAACGTCACATTTGTTTCCGATGATGACGTCACTGGTGTTTTCTAAGGCGGCATTGTTTCTGTCCATGTTGGTGACGTCGTTTTTTCCCCGTTCTATGTCTATACTAATCGTATCGTAGTTGTTATCAGAAAACGTCTCAGTGGCAATTCGGGAACCAATTAGCTTCGAGCATTGTGGCGATTTACGTATGCAATTCTGTGATGTCATCCACGCAGACCCCCCGTAATTTTGATTACACTGCATTGTTGTGGACGGAACACCATCACTGCTTTGAACATCCTTCCAGAAAACAGTGTCACCGATGTTTCTCCTGATTTGATTATCAGCCCTTTCCAGAATTAATTTTGAATCCGACGTTTTCAGTAGACCCCCTTCCATTCTGGAAAGCTGCCTTTCCCTATTTGGAGATGGCAGGTAGGTCGACTCAGGTTTTAATTTAACAACGGTTGAAACTGACCGGATAGGCATCGCGTCTGGAGTTTTTCTGAGCGTGGTCTTCGTCGGGTTAGCTGAACTGTTGTCGTAGTTCTTGGTGTTATCCACAAAGAAAGGAATCTCTTCGTAGATATGATCGGGCGAGCCAGCATCGGTTCTCGAGCACCCTTTGGAAGGAAGCAAGGACGACGAGCATGAACTGTCTCGAGGAATCGGCGGAAGATCTTTCCTTGGGCGCCGCTGAAGGTCAGAAGTGGGTAAGTCGTTGAAGTTGCATTCATTTGGCATACAGCTGCTGCGAACGTTTCGCTGAGGACGAACAGAAAAAGGACGATGTTTGTCACCAGAGGTCGGCTTCTCCTGCTTCACTTTGGTCCAATGAAGTCGTCGTCTCAGTGCTCCACACTGAACATGGAATTGCTCCAAAGTGCTCGTCATTTCCTACAACACAGTTAGCCTATCATCAGCTTAATTGTTAAAAAAATAAGCATGTAGGCCTTGGCCTATGCGCAGAAACAGTCAGCGCATACACATCAGTGGCACAAAAGACCACAGATGGCCAGATTTGTCTAGATCACAAAGACGATGAATGCGGTGCGAATCTATATATACGGGGGCCCATATATAGAGGCAATAATCCAGCATGCATACATAGTATACACGCCTATAGAACAGGCCTGAGCATATCATGTTCATTGGCAAGAGCTACAGTGCGAGGGCTCGGTTTATAGAAGAAGAGAAACTTGCTGGTTCCGGCTATTCATAGCGGGATGCACTTCGCAATATCAGTTCTCTTCTGGTAATAGGTTTTCGCAGTGCTTTCAACGAGAAACTAAACCCTGCTCGTCGTCACGTCTCCGCTTTGCCATCCATCCATCACAGTCCTTTCGTATGGAGTTCTATATAGAAATCGAACGCAGCGCGATCCTTACGAAGGCGTCGAAATGAAACGATCAGCACTCGACTCTTTGACTATATATCTGCAATTGACGCCAATAGGCCAATTTAATGTGAACTGGAAATGAATAGTAGGCCTATTAGATGTTCCACTCATAGCCAACATATAATATATATATATGCATTTATATATATATGCATATATGCATATATATATGCATATATACATGTATGCATTTATATATATATATACATATATATATACACACACACTTTATACAGGCTACACATGCACCTAAAAGTATACAGAACTGACTCCCTCAGGACTCCATGCAATAGGATCCGTAATCTAAGAGAAGGCGTTAGAAATGAGAAGGCAGTAGACATGTGCAATTGTGCACGCGGGCATATGACCCTTATCGGAAAAAATCTAAGGAACCGCCTGCACGTGCAAGGCCAGCTGCAGTTCCATATAGATGCCCTTAAGGCTAATGAGTCTATTGACAGCTGTGGTGGAGGCCTCTGCACAGTATAGTTTCTTCTGTCTGTCTCTCTGCTTGTATATATGTAATTATGTCTGTATGTATACCACAAACTGTTTGCGTTGTAGGCTACTGTCAGACAGTCATTCATTTACAGACAAAATTGGAAGGACAACAAAGGAGATATACCCTACTGGTATACGAAAAAAAAGCAAAAAGCAATCTATACGTACCGGCGTAACCTTGACGTAGAGCCTACTCACAGACAATAGCCTAGGCCTATCTATGCTTTTAAACGAATACTTACGAACACACATAAACCAGTACATATACCAGTCTTGTTGTCAAGACCTTAAACCTCAAGACCAAGACCAAGACCAAGACCTTGAACCTCAAGACCAAGACCTTGAACCTCGAGACCAAGACCAAGACCAAGACTTTGAACCTCGAGACCAAGACCAAGACCAAGACCTTGAACCTCAAGACCAAGACCAAGACCATGACCCAAAAAATCGAAATCAGGTCAAGACTTCTAAAAATTGTAAAGTCGGAATATTCGCTATTTTAATGAAAACATGAGTCTTTTATTTTATTCAAGCAAATGAACTTTAAATGCAAACTGCAGAGAAATCCGAATTTGTATTCAAAAGTCCTTCATGCAAACTCTTATACCAAATGCCTTTTGTATTTTATAAAAAAAACAATTCGCTCAGAATTTTCTGACCAAGACGTGCCTGGTGGGCCTCATAAAAATTCCGCCATGTGAAAAATACTTTCTGCAGGTGCTGAAGTCGCTGACACACACAGAGTACCTTTTCAAGCACTGGATGTAAATTTACAGATAGTGAGTCCTTTTGAAATCTTCCCATGGTTTACCCGAATAAGATTGAATGTATTCGTATACCTTGTATCTGTAGCGGCTAGCGACAGTGATCCTTCTCACGACAGCCGAATACTTAATATGTAGGCCTAGGTCTCATATATACTGCGGTATGTCTGATACAGAATAACTGTTGCTGCTGCCAATGGGTTTTCCTGACCAACATGACTTGTATCCATCCATAGATATTGGTCGTATGATGCAAGCAGGTTTGATACAGAATTCTGAGTTCTGTTAAATGACTGTTCATATAAACAGCCGGTCTTGGTCTTGGTCTTGCTAACATATACACATGTATGCATGTATGTATTTTGTATGTATGTATGTATGCATGTATATATGAAATCACTTAACATAGCTCGCTAATAAGTACCTCACAAAAGCGTTGCACGCACGAATATATCTATAACTGATCTGAACAAGTGCATTTAAGACAGTTTGAAAATGCTGAACAGAGCTAAATGGAACAGCACGCATATGCAGCGAAAACTGTTCCAAGAGGAAGGTCCAAGACATGATAAGACACAACGGGTTTGAGCTGAAGCATAAGGAAGCGTAGGACGTGCAATGTCGTGCATGTCTCCACAAGCAGGAAAGAGCAAAGATCGCCGACATGGCCGAAACTATTATTGGCTGTAGAACTATTTTGATGGAAGATGCGCGTAAGCCTACATGCATTTCTGTACCCGAATAAGATTGAATGTATTCGTATACCTTGTATATGTAGCGGCTAGCGACAGTGATCCTTCTCACGACAGCCGAATACTTAATATGTAGGCCTAGGTCTCATATATACTGCTTTATATCCGCACGTGTCACCGCAGTAGCCAACAGGTTCTGCATCAAAGCGACAAGTTGTTGCAGTCGGAGCGCTGCTAATTGCATTTCTAATGAAAACGTTTTGCGGCAGCCGTTAGAGGACCAGTTCGAACTGAACCAGGTTAATTAATGCCTGCCTTTACTCGATCGCCTTCAGCGACCATAGACCTACAAAGATCTAGACGTTTATGTCTGTACATGTAGGCCTAGGTCTATATAGTCTACATTATAAGCGTATGCATGTGCATTTCCTTTTTCCGTTCTGATTTTAAAGTCGCGATCTGCACTCCTACATCTAGAGGAAAATAGAAGTTCCAATGCAGCGGTCCGTGTACTTACGCCACATCAAAGTCTTCAGCCCACGCCGATCAAGCTACCGACGCCAAGACAATCGAATCATTTTACATCGATTTGCATCTCAATTAAAACATAGGGATATATACATATATTATAATGTTGGTGGCGGCTTAATTGTTTGATAGGACTCTAGCAAACCCTGCGATGTTAATCGTTGACCCTGAGCTTGTACTTGAATGGGTCGCCGACTCCATCAATGCATTACCGGGTATCCTTCAGGTCTAGACAAATGAAAGCCGCGCTTCCTAGGGATCGGTATATAAATGAGTACAAACATAACTTCAAGGTTCGAAAACTGTTCCAATGTTGCATTGCTATGATGGTGCTCGTTAGTCCCCGGCGACGTCGCCATCCGCCGCCGCCGCTAAGCCCTCAAGTCGAAACCAGTCGCTAAGCTATTGAGTGCTAGCGACTTCGTTCACTTAATATTTTTGCTTTTTGTTTTAATCGCGGTTTCCAAGTTTCGATTTGACCAAGACATCAGCAGCAGGACATGAGCAACACTTACAATAAATACAATATTCATTTAGTGTAGAAAACAAGCTGACATGTCGCAACTTGTTTGCTTTATTAGTAGGCCTAAGAGTGTTATAGAGAATACGGGGATATAGTGCTGTTGCTGTCTTTTATAAAGTGAATTCATCCATTCTATTAAGAAGATGGTGCTGATGATTACGAAGAGGAGGAATAAGTGCCGGAGTACATGATTCTCGTTCTCTGCTAATGCCTGAAAGAGGCACGCATCTGCGGTTTCGGCCAAATGGTTGGCAGTGAGATCGGGTATCAGGGGCGTAGCTATCATATGTGCAGGGGGTGCAAGGCACCCGGGCCCACGACCTACAGGGGCCCACAGGGACACCAGATAATTTTTTATAATCACAGTTGAAAGTTTCTTTTTACAATTAATCTAATTCACATTCCTTCTCATTTGGTGAAAGATCTAGTAGTTGTGATGTTCGAATGTTTCGACAGTCGACACACTTGCATTACTTCCTTACTTTGCATCATGGGAACGCTCGTTTTCAAAATTGAAAATCATAAAAAATTATTTGAGAAGCACAATGTCACATGCATGCAGGAGAGGCTTAATAATTCCTGATCTATTGAGAATGAGCGTGCAATGATAAGCAACGTTGCGAAGATGACTGACATTTTTGCTGAAAAAAGCCTAGAAAGAAAACTCTATAACGCCGGCATTGTTTTAAGTACTAGGGCTATAAGTGAATAAGTATGCAACGTGACACGTGTTAAATTCGATTGAGAAAGAACTGAAATTACAACATTGTGATTTATCCGTCTTATTCTTACAGCCTTCATGTTTTTTCTGTGAGTAAGTTGTATTGCATGCTTAAATATAAATGGCATTGTTTAGTTTTTGTAGGCCGTACACAAACAGCAGTAGTAGGCCTACTCATGGGCGTCCGCAGGTATTTTTGTAGGGGGGGGGGGTGCAAAATGACGTTATGCATTGAATAGCTATTCATGAACAGAGAACACGTGACAACTTAAAAAATATATAATGGTCAAGGACTTCACCTAAATTGTAAACAAAATTTTATGACTGTGACCTAAGACCTTGATTTAGGCATGAGGCCTAGGTGGCGGATGACATGCGCATGAGATCACAACAATATTGTTAAGAACGCAAGGCTACAGGCCTTATAGGGCCAAACAGGGGGCCCATACGGGATCCTCTGCACCCGGGCCCATGAAGAGCTAGCTACGCCTCTGTCGGGTATATATACTGCTATATATCCTCCTCGCTTCATTCGATTTATCAAGCGCTCAAGTTTGACTTGAATGGCGCTATATAAATGTTCAGTTATAATTACAGTTAAATGCGAAAATAGGCCTACATACATACAAACATAGGCCCTACATACATACATACATACATACATAATTACACATATATATACATATACATACCTACATAATTATACACACACATATATGCACATACATGCATAATGTTACGTTACCTGCCTACGTTTTGTATCTGTATCATCAGCCGATCATTGTCTATATATATATATATACACACATATATATATATACATATATATATATACACACACATATACATATATATACACACACATATATATACATATATATATATACATATACACATATATATACATATATATATATAATTGTGGTGCTATACAAATTAGCAAACTCCAGAAGAGGTCCTTCAGAAAGATCGCTCGCAAACATAGCTTAATTAATTAGGCTATATTTGATATTTAATTACTAATATTATTACCGCTACTGCAATTTTATTATTTTAATGAGTGCTGTTATCGGTATTTACAAATTAGTTGACCCGTGTTAAATATTTTATGATGAATGTTTTATGATGATTAAACATTTTCTGGGTTTAAAATATAAATGACGTCATTTCCGTGTTCTGTTTCATTTATGCCGATGACGTTATCATCTCTATAGTTTCTCGTGTCTTTGTCGCGACTTTAAGTTGTCGGTTAGCATTTTGGAGAGCGTTGATTTTGAGCGAATTTCTGAGCCAATTTCTTATCGTTTCGCTTTACGATTTTGTATAAACGAGTTATTTACTGTCGCCATGTTGCTTCACGTTGGTTGTCGTCTGCTTCGGGTGTTTTTTCGGGGACGGAGGATGAGGGGTCCGCGGTGGACGAGGCGCTTTCTCGTTTCGAATACGGAGCTTTCGCCGGTGATCAGGTAGTATGATTTCCTGTTGCCCATAGGCGTAATTCGTGCCCCTCGTACCCCCACTTTTTGGACTGGAGGGTACCGTACCCCCACTTTTTAAACAATGCCTATCAATATTTTATTATTGGGCTCTCCCAGATATCGCAGTTTCCGCCTTGCTTCGTGTTTGTAAGAAATTAGTAACCCCCCACTTTTTAGATCAAAGTTACGCCCCTGCTGTTGCCCCCACTTCTGACCCTGCAATTGGTTGCCCTTCTGTTGCCACCGGGCAGTGATATATCCGGCGATGGGACCGCAGTTCCGTCTTGGATGGCGACTCGGATACCGAGTCCATCTCGATTTTAGACTCTTGAAGTCCAGTTCGTCGGTCTTGCCTTGCTTTACTTTACAAAGTATTACCATGCCTTACCTTACTTTTACCATGCATTACCTTACCTTATGTTACCATACCTTAGCTTATTGAATCTGACCTTACCTTGCTTTACTTTACTAAGTTTACTTTATGTTACTGTATTCAGTCTTGTTGTCCTCGAGACCAAGGTCTTGGTCTCGAGTGCACTCGAGTTCGTTTTTAAAAGTCTTGGTCTTGGTCTTGGTCTTGAGGTTCAAGGTCTTGGTCTTGGTCTTGGTCTTGAGGTTCAAGGTCTTGGTCTTGAGGCTCAAGGTCTTGGTCTCGCAAGACCAAGACCAAGACCCGCTGTCAATATGGACAGTCATTTAACAGAACTCAAGAATTCTGTATCAAGCCTGCTTACATCATACGACCAATATCTATGGACGGATACAAGTCATGTTGGTCAGGAAAACCCATTGGCAGCAGCAACAGTTATTCGTATCAGACGGTATGATAAACCATGGGAAGCGATGTAAAATGGACTCACTATCTGCAGGGCCGGATTAACCACTCGGGGGGCCCCATGCTATTTACACACGGGAGTAGTAAATAGAGGCAGACTTCTAGCGCATCAAATAGCGTCCAACCCAGAGTTCTGGACCACCAAATAGCGTCCAACCCAGAGTTCTGGACCACCAAATAGCGTCCAACCCAGAGTTCTGGACCACCAAATAGCGTCCAACCCAGAGTTCTGGACCACCAAATAGCGTCCAACCCAGAGTTCTGGCCCACCTCATAGCGTCCAACCCAGAGTTCTGGCCCATCTCATAGCGTACAACCCAGAGTTCTGGCCCATCTCATAGCGTCCAACCCAGAGTTCTGGCCCACCTCAAAGCGTACAACCCAGAGTTCTGGCCCATCTCATAGCGTCCAACCCAGAGTTCTGGCCCACCTCAAAGCGTACAACTCAGAGTTCTGGCCCATCTCATAGCGTACAACCCAGAGTTCTGGCCCATCTCATAGCGTCCAACCCAGAGTTCTGGCCCATCTCATAGCGTCCAACCCAGAGTTCTGGTCCATCTCATAGCGTTCGAATATTGTTTATAGCGCACCCTTAAACACTATGATATGTTTAATTAATTCTTTTACATTTAATATATTTTAATTATATTTGAACCCTAATTTGTACTCTTACACGAGGTATTTTTCACATGTATATGTTGAATAAACTTATTTCTCACATAAATTTTAAGTAGAGCTTACAGTTAAATTATTTTGAACTTCACCAATTTGTATAGCGCCATAGCACAGAGAAACAGACAAACAGAGAAACAGACAAACGGAGAAACAGAGAAACATTCAAACAGACAAACAGACAAACAGAGAAACAGAGAAACATTCAAACAGACAAACAGAGAAACAGACAAACAGAGAAACAGACAAACAGACAAACAGACAAACAGACAAACAGAGAAACAGACAAACAGAGAAACAGACAAACAGAGAAACAGTCATACATACAAACAGAAAAACAGACGAACAGACAAACAGACGGTCAACATATTTTGACATATTAATAATAATAATAATAATATGGAAGCGTTTTAAGCAAGAAGAGAGAGAGGACCCATGAGATAACCACGAGGTAGCCATGAATATGTTTTGTTAGCAACCTCAGTTTCTTAGACTCGGCATATGAGGGAAAGGCGGCCAGCTCTAACCCTCACCGTCTCATCTTCCCACCGACAGAGTTCAGTCGGTGTGCTCATTATAGCTGAGCTTGCTATGGGGTGCAGCAGGAGTAGAAATCGAATCAAATTTCTGTCTGGACGGGGATTCGAACCCCCGACCTCTCCATCGACAGCTTAGCGTGCTAACCACTACGCTATCGTGCACCCCATAACCAAATAAGTGTTTAAATACATTTAGTTACAAAACGCGAAGAAACAAAGAACGTTAGGTTCTACTGTTGGAAATGTACGCACAGCCTGTCATTTATTAGCATATAGCTGAGTTCTCTAAATTATTTGCTAAGAAATATAAAACTGTAAGTAAAAGAGAAGGAAGAACTCTAAATTATTTGCAAAGAGATATAAAACTGTAAAGTGTGGAGAGCGAGCAGAATTGAAGGTACATGTTAGTGGCTTAGCGCTGGGAGCAGCGGCAGGAACGCTGAGAAGTTGCGAGAAGATCTGAGAAGTTGCGGGAAGATCTGAGAAGTTGCGGGAAGCGCTGGGAAGCTGCGGCGCTGGCGGATGCGCTGGCGGCGGCGGCGGCGGCAGCGGCGGCGGCAGCGGCGGCAGCGGCGCTGGCGGATGCGCTGGCGGCGGCGGCGGCGACGGCGGCAGCGGCGGCGGCGGCAGCGGCAGCGGCGGCGGCAGCGGCGGCGGCGGCGGCAGCGGCGGCGGCAGCGGCAGCGCGGTGGACCTGTATGCTCAGAAGTCCTGCGTCTTCGCAGACTAAAAGTTTGATATGTTGTTGTGGAAATTAGCACATTTGGCTGTACAGTGTGGAAAGACTTAAGCTTAGCAGCACCTAAAATGTGTAATTTTTACAATATGATCCTCCACTCTAACTACCTCACCAGACCGTGCAACAACTTTATAATGAGAACATTCGTCTCACTCATCTATCGAAAGAAAATTTTACCATGTTAATGAACTTCTCAAACTAAAAAACCTTCGTTTCACCCACCTTACAACCTTAAAGTTGTCAACTGGAGGTAAAACCCACTGTAAAACCCACTGTAAAACCCATCGCAATCTCAGTCTTTGCCTAGTATAAATTGCAAGTTTAGCATTCAAACTATCGTTGCATGTGTCTGTCGAACTTACAATTTGACGTTTTAGTGAACAAACTATCATGGAAATTATGCCTTTTCCCCTAAAACCTCTTCTCTCGCGCTCTTTCTCTCTCTCCCATTCTACCTCTTTCTCTCTCTCTCTCGCTCTCTCGCGCTCTTCCTCTCTTCCTCTCTCTCGCGCTCTTCCTCTCTCTCTCGCGCTCTTCCTCTCTCTCTCTCTCTCGACCTTCTTCTATCCCTCTTCTAAAACCTCTTCTCTCTCGCGCTCTCTCGCTCTCTCAACAGTCTTACAAACTCAAATTCGCAAACTTAAACTCTCATTCCATACGTATTTGGAAACTCTAAAGTCGTCAGCGCACAGTCTTGATAATTAAAAATTTGTAATTGTAGCGTACAAGTTTGTATTCCAAGTCTCGTAGGAATTGAAAATTCAGAATTTTGATAAAGAAAACTCCAAACGCTTCGATGTTTCCTCATAAGAGTTGTAACTTAGTTGTACAAATCAACATCTCTGCACACTGGGAATCTGAAAGTTGTGGTTTTAACGTTCGAACATCCAACTCATTCTGAATTTGCAAAGTATTACGCCTCCTATTCAAACTCTCTTTCCATTTTGCTTTTCAACATGTAAGTCCTAAACTTGATATGCTAACCATAAGTAAAACATGCAAATAACGAAGACATATTTCTGTTTAATAATCTTTATTAAAACACATTCTGCTTGATTTCTTCCAATTATATGAAATGTCGGGTAAGAGCATATGTAAAGTCTAACGCCTTAAACACTTAACTCGTTAACCGAATCTGCTCCAAATGGGTTACATTCTCGACAGTTCAAAAAACCCATCTGATTCGCATGGTCCTCGCTGTCGTAGCACGGTGTGGCGACTTTGAGCTCTGGTAATTGCTCATGCAGCCTGAAAATCTTTGTCATCAGCGTTGCCCATTCGTCCAAACGCAGAGCGATTCCACTGCGAGTTGGTCGCTCCTTTTTGGTGTTCAAGGGTTGGAAGTATCGTCGAATGTTTACACACTTTATACCCTTGGAAATAGTAACATAATATCTACCGCCTATATGTTGGAAATATTCTACAGGCTGATTCGCTTTTAGTAACTCAACGCTTCTGTCAATATCATCTAGATGCCTTAGGAAAGTTGCCCATCGCGGTTTGGTGAAGCAAACCCCCTTTCTTGTAGGGTATAGCTTGCCATGTCCCGTCTCGTATTCTCTTACATGTATCATCAGATTCTCGTTGTACATGCCCGCAGTCAGATAACGATTGGTTCCAATGGACTCATTAAACAGATCTGGATTTGCTCGAGTCTTTTTAACCGTCTCTTGCTTTGCATCGTCCACTTCTTCATTTCCACGCTTCAATCCTACCTACAAATACATTTACAGAACTTTGCTATAGTTTATGTGCAAGTAAAATCAGCATTTCACATGTGTGTGCATGCGTACATGTGTGAAAACTTCATACTAAATGGTCTAATATCGATGTTGTAGTTTGATTGTAATGCATGTGGTGAAATGCAAAAACAAATTATTCACATATACTCACAGACATTGTAGACGATGCAGATCTTGAAAACATGTTCTCAGTGATATTAACGGCGAGTTCTGCTTGAGATAAACGTCTCTTTTCGTCTCCAGCGTCGATTTCCGAGTGAAGTAAATGGTCGTACCCATGTACAGAAACTTTTATAAGACGATACACAAAGAAGCTATGCTCATTGGTTGTTCATATGTTCTCATTGGTTATTTCAAAATTTGCCCCAGCATCTTTAAATATTTATATTGTAAGCCAACATGTGCACATGCATTTGCACATATATAAATTTATATATTTATGCATTTGTATTAAAGTGTCGTGTCATTGCCACGCCATCTCAAAGCCTTTGATGTGTCATGTGTGTGTGTGTGTGTGTGTGTGTGTGTGTGTGTGTGTGTGTGTGTGTGTGTGTGTGTGTGTGTGTGTGTGTGTGTGTGTGTGTGTGTGTGTGTGTGTGTGTGTGTGTGTGTGTGTGTGTGTGTGTGTGTGTGTGTGTGTGTGTGTGTGTATTGTAAGCTTTAAAATGACGAGTCATCATGATGAGAGCTTTACTGATGTAAGTCTGTGCATATATATTTATATTTGCATGTGTGTGTAAACGCATATAAATCGAAAAACGTATTGTCATTGGGTATATTGATGCTTTAGAAAATGTTCAATAGGGTCTTTTGACGGACCAGTTGTATAGAATTATAGACTGTGCGCACTCAGCCGACTCGAGCTAGGTTTGAATATCTTAAAATATTTCAGAAGTTGTAAATGAATCTAATGCAAAGTCGGGTATGAAGTGAGAGCGACTTCATTTTCTTAGCCTCGGCATATGAGGTTTGGTCTATATCAACAACATATCTCAATTGCCAAGGGTTGAACAGAGGTTTGGTTTCAAATTTTCTGCCCTGGTGGGGTTTGAACCGCCGACCTCTGGGTTGATAGTCCAACACGCTAACCACTCGGCTATTGAACATGTTAAAATATTTAAAAAATTTAAAAATTGCGGTAGCTCATGGGTCCTCTCTCTCTTCTTGCTTAAAACGCTTCCATATTATTATTATTATTATTAATATGTCAAAATATGTTGACCGTCTGTTTGTCTGTTCGTCTGTTTTTCTGTTTGTATGTATGACTGTTTCTCTGTTTGTCTGTTTGTCTGTTTCTCTGTTTGTCTGTTTCTCTGTTTGTCTGTTTCTCTGTTTGTCTGTTTCTCTGTTTGTCTGTTTGAATGTTTCTCTGTTTGTCTGTTTGTCTGTTTGAATGTTTCTCTGTTTCTCCGTTTGTCTGTTTGTCTGTTTGTCTGTTTCTCTGTGCTATGGCGCTATACAAATTGGTGAAGTTCAAAATAATTTAACTGTAAGCTCTACTTAAAATTTATGTGAGAAATAAGTTTATTCAACATATACATGTGAAAAATACCTCGTGTAAGAGTACAAATTAGGGTTCAAATATAATTAAAATATATTAAATGTAAAAGAATTAATTAAACATATCATAGTGTTTAAGGGTGCGCTATAAACAATATTCGAACGCTATGAGATGGACCAGAACTCTGGGTTGGACGCTTTGAGGTGGGCCAGAACTCTGGGTTGGACGCTATGAGATGGGCCAGAACTCTGGGTTGTACGCTTTGAGGTGGGCCAGAACTCTGGGTTGGACGCTATGAGATGGGCCAGAACTCTGGGTTGTACGCTATGAGATGGGCCAGAACTCTGGGTTGGACGCTATGAGGTGGGCCAGAACTCTGGGTTGGACGCTATTTGGTGGTCCAGAACTCTGGGTTGGACGCTATTTGGTGGTCCAGAACTCTGGGTTGGACGCTATTTGGTGGTCCAGAACTCTGGGTTGGACGCTATTTGGTGGTCCAGAACTCTGGGTTGGACGCTATTTGATGCGCTAGAAGTCTGCCTCTATTTACTACTCACGGGGGCCCTTGTCGTATTGAGCATGGAATGATGGGGATGCCGCAAAGACAGCCATTGCTGTATGCCATGTTGCTCAAGTTAGTAGTCAATGCACATAACGCAACTTTAACGCTTTGCATAATTTGGGACTATCAGTCTTTGATTCTAAGGTCGTTTCAAATGTTTTTTTTACAGTTGGCCTATATCACAACATGCAATTAGGGCCTAGCTTAAAATTATAATCAAAGTTCGAATCTGTTCTCTTCAGTTTTAACAGCTCAGAAGCATCTGCGACTTTTAGCAGCAGCAAACTGTGTAATAATAATATTATCATCAACTGAAATCAAGTTAAGCACATCAATTTCAACACAGAGAAGTTCCAATGTAGTTAGACGTTTGCGAATCACAGAAGTTCGCAGTTTGTTTCTAATAAATCCCATCTTGCTTAAACAGCGTTCACCTGAACAATTGGAGGTCATCAATGACATGAAAACACGCAGAGTGATAGAAACAGACATGGGCGTCCATAGGAATTTTTCCGGGGGGCTAAATTTGTCTAGGGGGAAAACTTTTTCTGGGGGGAAAAATGACGCTTTTGCATAGCTACTCACGAACATAGAAAACGTGACAACTTTCAAAATTCTCGGTGTACAGTAGCATAGCTAAAGCAGCAGGTGTGGCACAATCTCAAATTTTTTCAAAATCAGCTAGTTAAACCATTTCGTCAGGAAATGTGTCAGGCTACAAATCTCTCAATTGTATATGTCGTGGCCAGCCTGCTGGAAAATTCTAAAATCTTGTCAGGCTCTAATCTATCAAAAGCTGTTACAACTTGGAATACATAACGATTCAACTTCACTGTAAACGTGAATTCTCTTCTTCAGCGGTGTCAACAACTTTTCTACAATAACCAATTAAGTTTCAGCACGAAATTTGTCTCTACCTTGCAAGATGAGCTCGCTGCTATGTGTGTGCCAGGAAACAAATCGCTTCGTAATAGAAACATAAGTAATCTCAGCGTAGATTATTATATTGATTGAAAGGTGGTTGCACAGCTGACATTTCAAATTTGCAATTTGCTTAGTCAAATTCTTGCTTAAACTGAAGCTAGTAAAACTAAGCTGTTTCTTGGGAACAAATAATTATTTGGTGTTATAAATTCTGTGTTTGTCCTGCAGTATTCCGACTCTAGTCGGGGGGCCCCATGTAGGCGGGGGGCCCTCTGCTAAAGTATATTGAGCATACTGGTTAATCCGGCCCTGACTATCTGTACATTTACATCCAGTGCTTGAAAAGCTACTCTGTGTGTGTCAGCGACTTCAGCACCTGTAGAACGTATTTTTTCACATGGCGGAATTTTTATGAGGCCCACCAGGCACGTCTTGGTCAGAAAATTCTGAGCGAATTGTTTTTTTTTTATAAAATACAAAAGGCATTTGGTATAAGGGGCCATCCATATATTACGTACACAAAAATCCGGGAAAATTGGACCCCCCTGTTCGCAAGCGTACTTTCTTCCACCACCCCCCCTGAGTACGTACGTTTGACGCACCCCCCCCGATGACCAGCTGCAGAAAGTGTCTCCAGGCAGCCTGTCTGCACTTTAGGCCAGATTATTGAAGGGCCAATATAGACAAACTATAGGTGTCGTTCACAGCACAGAATAACTGCACATGGCTTTTATATAATGTAATAAAATGCCATGGGACGACTATAGGATAATACAGAGTTATAAATAGGCTAAAGTGGACGTCATAATTAGAAATTTATTTTGGGTACGTACACATTTTGTTACCCCCCCCCCCCGTTCGCACCCGTACGCAAAATCGCCAAAATCCGACCCCCCCTAAGTGCGTACGTAATATGTGGATGGCCCCTAAGAGTTTGCATGAAGGACTTTTGAATACAAATTCGGATTTCTCTGCAGTTTGCATTTAAAGTTCATTTGCTTGAATAAAATAAAAGACTCATGTTTTCATTAAAATAGCGAATCTTCCGACTTGACAATTTTTAGAAGTCTTGACCTGATTTCGATTTTTTGGGTCTTGGTCTTGGTCTTGAGGTTCAAGGTCTTGGTCTTGGTCTTGGTCTCGAGGTTCAAAGTCTTGGTCTCGAGGTTCAAGGTCTTGGTCTTGGTCTTGAGGTTCAAGGTCTTGGTCTTGAGGTTTAAGGTCTTGACAACAAGACTGACTGTATTTTGTGAAGGTGTACGAGGAATCGTCCTCTGGAAAGTCGTCTGCTGTCGTCAACTTCCGTCTCCTGGTGCTGGATGATATGCCTCTTAATAGGCGCTGGATGTTATCGCCTGTGAAGAGGCACTGGATGATTTCTCCCTTGCAAAGGTGCTGGAGGATGTCGCCTTTCTTAAAGTGCTGGATGATATCGCTTATAAAGAGTCGCTGGATGCTATCGCCTGTGAAGAGGCGCTGGATGATGTTGCCTGTGAAGAGGCGCAGGATGACGTCGCCCTTATAAGGGTGCTGGATGACATCGCCTGTGAAGAGGCGCTGGATGATGTCGCCTGTGAAAAGGCGCTGGATGATATCGCCAGTGAAGAGGAGCTGGATGATATTGCCTGTGACGAAGCGCTGGATAATATCGCCTGTGAAGAGGCGCTGGATGATGTTGCCTGTGAAAAGGCACTGGATGATATCGCCAGTGAAGAGGAGCTGGATGATATTGCCTGTGACGAAGCGCTGGATGATATCGCCTGTGAAGAGGCGCTGGATGATGTTGCCTGTGTAGAGGCGCTGGATGATGTCGCCCTTATAAGGGTGGAGGATGACATCGACTGTTAATAGGCGCAGGATGATATCGCCCGTGAAGAGGCGCTGGATGATATCGCCTGTGAAGAAGCGCTGGATGATATCGCCTGTGAAGAGGCGCTGGATGATGTCGCCTGTGAAGAGGCGCCGGATGATGTCGCCCTTATAAGGGTGTTGGATGATATCGCCTGTTAGTAGGCGCTGGATGAAATCGCCTGTGAAGAGGCGCTGGATGAAGTCTCCCTTGCAAGGGTGCTGGAGGATGTCGCCTTTGTTAAAGTGCTGGATGATATCGCCTATAAAGTGTCGCTGGATGATGTCGCCTGTGAAGAGGCTGGATGATTTCGCCTGTGAAGAGGCGCTTGATGATATCGCCTGTGAAGAGGCGCTGCATGGTGTCGCCTGTGAAGAGGCGCTGGATGATATAGCCTGTTAATAGGCGCTAAATGATATCGCCTGTAAAGAGGCGCTGGATGATATCGCCCTTGTCAGGGTGCTGGGTGATGTCGCCTTTGTAAAGGCGCTGGATGATATCCCTGTGAAGAGGCGCTTGATATTGTCGCCTGTGAAGAGACGCTGGATGATGCCGCCTGTGAAGAGGCGCTGGATGATGTCGCCTGTGAAAAGGCGCTGAATGATGCCGCCTGTGAAGAGGCGTAGGATGACGTCACCCTTATAAGGATGCTGGATGATATCGCCTGTGGAGAGGCGCTGGATGTTGTTGCCTGTGAAGAGGTGCTGGATGATGCCGCTCTTATAAGGGTGCTGGATGATATTGCCTGTGGATGTCTCCCTTGTAAGGGTGCTGGAGGATAACGCCTGTGAAGAGACGCTGCATGATGCCGCCTGTGAAGAGGCGCTGAATGATGCCGCCTGTGAAGAAATATGGGATAATGTCACCCTTATAAGGATGCTGGATGATATCACCTGTGGAGAGGCGCTGGATGTTGTTGTCTGTGAAGAGGCGTAGGATGATGCCGCTCTTATAAGGGTGCTGGATGATATCGCCTGTGAAGAGGCGCTGGATGATATCGGCTGTGAAGAGGCGCTGGATGATATCGGCTGTGAAGAAGCGCTGGATGATATCGCCTCTGAAGAGGCGCTGGATGATGCCACCTGTGAAGAGGCGCTGAATGATGCCGCCTGTGAAGAGGCGTAGGATGATGTCGCCCTTATAAGGGTGCTGGGTGATATCGCCTGTGAAGAGGCGCTGGATGGTGTCGCCTGTGAAGAGGTGCTGGATGATGCCGCCTGTGAAGAGGCGCAGGATGATGTCGCCCTTATAAGGGTGCTGGATGTTATCGCCTGTGAAGAGGCGCTGGATGATATCGGCTGTGAAGAAGCGCTGGATGATATCGCCTGTGAAGAGGCGCTGGATGATGTCGCCTGTGAAAAGGCGCTGGATGATGTCTCCCTTGTAAGGATGCTGGAGGATAACGCCTTTGTAAAGGCACTGGATGATATCGCCTGTCAATAGGTGCTGGATGATATCGCCCGTGAATAGGCACTTCATGATGTCGACTTTATAAGAGTGCTCGATGATGTCGCCTGTGATGTCGCCCTTACATGGGTGTTGGATGGTGTCACCTTTGTAAAGGTGCTGGATGGTATCGCCTGTGAAGTGGCGCTAGATGATATTGCCTGTGAATAGACGCTGGATGATGTCGCCCATATAAAGGCACTGGACAATATCGCCTGGGAATAGGCGCTGGATGATATCTCCCGTGAAGAGGCGCTTGATGATGTCGCCCTTACAAGGGTGCTGGATGATATCGCCTGTGAAGAGGCGCTGGATGATGTCGCCCTTTTCAGGGAGTTGGAGGATGTCACCTTTGTAAAGGTGCTGGATTATGTCACCTGTGAAAAGGCGCTGGATGATATCGCCTGTGAAGTGGCGCTGGATGATATCGCTTGTGAAAAGGCGCTGGATGATGTCGACTGTGGAGATGCGCTGCATAATTTCACCTGTATCGAGTCAAGGAAAGAGAGAAGTGTATTGGCTCCTTTAGTCGGCGCTAATAACGTCATCTTTCTACATGGTATTGAGAATGAGAAGAATACATCGTCAGAAAGCACTCAGCATATTCTGTGAATCGTCATGCGACATCTGGTAAGAAATTGAAACAACACAACCTATTCATATCTCATCTCATCTAAGGTTCTTCTACAGCGCCGCTATGCTCAATGCATCAGTCTAAGATCGCTCCAAGTGAGGTGTAGTCAAGGGCAAATCCGTGTCAGAAGACACCAATTGAAATCCGATAAATATGTATATAAACCTGAAATCATGATACGATCGGACAGATAGTAAGCTCATGTAAGCTTACGACAGACGAAGACTGTCTTAGACAATATGAGGGGACCTCGTGACACGAGGAGTGAACATGGCGGACTAAAGTCAACATGATCGGAGACAGATAGAAGTTGAGAGATCTTGGTCAAACCTTATCATCGGCACATATCTGAAGAGAGAGACAAAGACGAAGAAGAAGCTTATTGTTGCATGTTATCTCTCTTGGCATTGAGAGACATGTGCTGTGGCCACCTAGTTCGGACGCCCACGCACACATGTCAATCAGTCTTGTCGCTTAGCTGGAGGCAGTCGGGAAATAAAGCATCCATTAATTATTCATCAGTCAGCTATAACTAGACCAATAGCACCGAGAGTTGCAGAGCGGCCCTGTAACTTCGATATATCTGCAGATCCATTGTTCGACAAGGACTGAACATAGCATTCAATAAGAGCGAGACTTCGATATAAGCAGGTTCGATAAAACAGCTATATTTGCATGTGTTTGCATTGTTTGTGGCCATGGCATTTACTGCTATTTGATATAACCGGAAGTTCAAAATACCGAAATTCGATATACCGAAGTTTTGCTGTAGGCTATACTTGCGACTTTGTATTACTCATGGGCTTCTACATATCATACTCGCTTAACTATTCTTAAAACTCTGCAGAGGCGTGCCATTCGAACTACATGTAATTTACCCTTTAGAACTACAACTCAGTTTTGGAATATTGCCTTTTGAATGCATAAATAAGTTGCAAGTTGGATTATCTATGTTCAAACTTTAATCGAATCTACTTCCTGTGAATATTAATCATTGTTTTTGTAAAAATCCTGAGGTACACAATCATTTACACACGATCACTCAGCAATTGCAATCAACGTCATGTGCATACTACTATTAAGCAGTCTGTGTGACCCGCGCTTCTGGAATTCCTTGCCTACTGAACTTACTGGTCTATCTGGGTCATTATCCCAAATGTTACAAATTTTCAAAACATGGCATTTATCATTACATTTGAAACATTTAGATACATATCTGTATGCATAACTTGGCAGTTAAAAGCTGCATCTGTTTCCATGTGGCTTTGTTCACATTAAAAATTTTCATTATGACAACTTCTGTCACATAACGTCCTGCTGGCCACTATACGTGTCCGTAGCACATAATGTATTTAGTTCTGTAATAGTGTAAAACTATTCGAATAGCATTTATAAATGAATTATTGTTATGCATTAATCTACTACTACTTCAGGCAAGTAATCACAGAAAAAAATGTTGAATTTCAGTATAATTTGCTTTTATACAAAACAGCATTGGACAGGCAACGATGCCTCAACTGCTTCAGCAAATATCACAGCGATGTGGAAATACTTAAACATCTTTCATCACTGCACAGTCCATAAAAATTATTGTTGCACAGAAAAGTGGATTTACATTTAAAATATTTCTCTAGTCCACAGTTTGTCACTATGTCAGATGGTAAAGTACTTGACCATAAAAACAGTTAATATTACAACAACTACTCCTCCCACGCATTGGTATCCGTATCAATCGCAATGCAGTTGTAGATTGCATATCGTATCTTGTCCTCAGCCACCTTCGCACTATTAAACAATATAAAATATAAAAAACAACTACCAGTTGTAATTAAATTTAAAGACTACACATTTAAACACAGCTGACCAAATATAACTTCAAAGTTTCACTATTTCATATTAATATATATAAAGTATATATCTATATACTTCATTTATTATTATTTATTATTTCACCCAAGGCAGAACAGACCAAACACGAAGACTTGAAAAACGAAAAAAATACAAAACACCCTCACATAGCAGAACTAAATGACAAAGTCAAACTAACTCTCCCCTGGTTAATTAATTTTAACTGAAAACTTTGACAAATACTGGACAGCAAACATCAAAGACACAAATTATATACAACGTGAAATGTAGAAAAAGGCTGAGCAACATTTTAAAGTTGAATGTCACAGAGTGAGCATGATCCTGCATCCATTGTGAAAAAGAACACGAAGACAGTAGTAGATCTTACAAAGCAACGTAAGAAGATTTATACATCCTCAGATAAAAACAGTTCACTCAAGAAGATTCTATACTGCATGCATGTTTTGAAATTGTTTTCTGTTTTCAGTAACTGACCTGCTGTAGCTTGGAAGGAACAGAGAATTAGCACATGTAGATGAACTTGGAAGAACATCAGTCTGGTCACTACAGAGAAACCAACCAATCTTTGTCACAGCAATCACAACCAATGCTAACAACCAATGCTAACAAGCAATGCAATACAACAAAACAGTTTGTCTGAAATGTAACTTATACAAGTAGTGACCCTGCAAACCAATTCATATATTGTTAATATAATATGCCTGCTATGATTTAAATCCACAAATGTTATTGCACATTATTCACAGTATATAATAATATTTTAGTGGAGTGTTAGAGTTAAAAATAATTATTTAAAATAAGATAACTAAACCAACAGGTAAAACAAACACTAAAACAATAAGCAAAATCAACCTCTCAGAAATATTAACAATATTACAGTTGAACCAACTCTGAAAATAAGCACAAACTGACCCTGAAAACACGTGGATTTGAGCTGGAAGACGGCGACGCCCAGTAACAAAACGCACGAACCGACTTCGATCCTCATTGGAAAAGTTTTCTAAAGCTTCCCACAAATACTTGACTTTGTTTTCGTCCTGCTCCAATTCCTCAAGGCATACTGTTCAAATGCACAAGATTGTCATCATCATCAGACTATCACAAGTGGCCATGTTAGTGCAAAGGTGAAATAACGATTTAAAACAAAAATCACAAAAAGACTTAAGGTTTGATTCAATTGGTGTTTAATAAACTAAGGTTTATCAACTAGTGTAAGTCTAAACTGATTCATAGATTAATTAACTAAATGATAGAAAACAAAGTTTCTCACAGTCGTCAACTATCCCAGCCTACAAATATCAACTGGGAGTTAAAGTGAGGATCAATACTAAATCCACTATTATTCTTTGTTTAATAAATTCTACTGCATTGGTTTCTTCCTGACTTAAGTAATGCATTTTGTAGGTATTTTTTGCTGACAATACATATGTGCTTCTTTCTTATCCTAACTTTGATGCAAGAATCACAAATGCGTATTCTGGACTGCCAATACTTACTGTAGTTGCGTAACGCTTCCATCGATATCTCCGGATCACCACAGACACGTTTTTCAAATTCATGCCATGTTAACATTTCTAAGACTGCCTGTGGAACAACCTGTAAAATTCCTCTCTGAATGGCCTGCACCTGTTCACACAGAATTAAACTAAATGTCAACAATCATCACAGATACCAATTCAGACCAGTGTGGGAATTGTAGAAAAAGACTAAGTCAAACATTTTATCCGTATTTTGCAAACTGATGTCAACAAAATTTGAAGGCAGCTGATTTCAACACGCAGTTTTGCAAGTCAGACTCGAATCAAAATTAATTCCTTTGTTGAGAAAATTCAAAATGCATACATGATACACCATGGAAATGTCCTCTTTGTCAGATACTCAGAGTCAAATAATGCTAAATCTCACTAGGGGGTTGGAAATGACCCACTGGGTGTGCAATAAAGACTTAACTGTGGGGTCCAAAGAAAGACTGGGGGTTGAACCCTCCAACCCCCAACAATTCCCACCCTGATTCAGACCACTTCACAAAACCCAATGTATTGTTCACCTTGCATTGAGCTGATGTTCATAGATGTAAGAATTATGCATTATAGGCCTACTACATTGAAATTGTCCAATAGAAAAACTGGTTTTCTTCCTGCCAAATGTGTATAATTGGGGGCCATCCACATATTACGTACGCACTTAGGGGGGGGAGGGGGGTCGGAAATTCTCGATTTTGCGTACGGGTGCGAACGGGGGGGAGGGGGGGACAAAATGTGTACGTACGCAAAATAAACTTATGACGTCCACATTAGCCTATTTATAACTCTGTATTGTACTACACGGTGAGTCATTAAAAAACGTGTCCTTACATAACTTAAAATAATTCATGCATATAACCATCAATTTTAATGAAACTTCATAATAATGAAGCTTGATACTCCAGCTAAGTGCTGTATAACTTATTTTTTTTTATAAAAAGCTGAACCCGCCTAAACTATAATTATGTCACGACAACCCTCGGAAAAATGGTGTTTACCGAGGATGATAAACATTTCGTAACCCCAAACGCATAAAAAAAATGACGGTGCAAAACGTTTTTTAAAGGAATTTTCAGATAAAGGGTTGATTCATGGTAGATTTAATGTTCTTCTTTCAAAGATCGATAAAACTGGATCCTTTTTTTTATCGTCGACCAGGTAGAGGCCGCCCGCTAACGGCCAGAACGGTTGACAATGAGACTTTTGAGTTACTGCAAACTGAAACACTTAATTTCATTTCGCCTACTTTGTGGCCACCTAACATACCTGATTTAAATCCGGTAGAGTATAAAATATGGAGTTTCGTGCAAGAAAAGGTGTACAGATATCGAATAACTGATGTCAACGAGTTGCGTCATCGAGTTTTGGAGGAATGGGACGAATTGGATCAGCGCATCATTGAGGTAAGTCAAGCAGCGGTGTATGCGTCTTTGCGCATGCGTGGATGCCCAAGGATGTCAATTTGAACTTGAACTTAAAGTTTCTTAATGCTCTCTAATTACTCCTCTACCTTACCTTAAAATTTCTTTGATATAAACTTATATCTGAGGAAGTTATAGCAACATATGCAGGGACACGTTTTTTTATGACTCACCGTGTATAGTTGTCCGATGGCATTTTATTACATTATATAAAAGCCATGTGCAGTTATTCTGTGCTGTGAACAAGACACCTATAATTTGTCTATATTGGCCCTCACTCATCCTTCAATAATCTGGCCTAAAGTGCAGACAATCATTGCCTGGAGCTGTCGAGACACTTTCTGCAGCTGGTCTTCGGGGGGGGGTGTGTGCGTCA
Organism: Allolobophora icterica; assembly: GCA_963556255.1. NCBI lineage: Eukaryota > Metazoa > Annelida > Clitellata > Crassiclitellata > Lumbricidae > Allolobophora > Allolobophora icterica. The sequence goes on along the minus strand of OY744606.1, from coordinate 43,724,400 downwards.
AGTGTACGTACGCAGGGGGGGGGGGTGATGGAAGAAAGTACGCTTGCGAACAGGGGGGGGGAGGGGGTCCAATTTCCCCGGATTTTTGTGTACGTAATATATGGATGGCCCCTTGTTAGTATTTCGTGGGCATTCATAGTCAGATGCTTTTAGCATGTCCCACAACACAGAGCCAATCTGAATAGGCAAAGATAAAGTCAAAAGTGCCTTTGGAAAGTTATTAAAGAGTGCTAAATATATACCTATAAATATATATATATAAACTTATATATGTGTGTACGGTATATTGTTAGAATAGCATTTGCTGAGTTAAGCGATTGTGTGCTTATAGCATGTGACAAATCTAGACATCTGTTTAGTTATGTGCATAACAAAGGAGCCAAAACTCGATCGCCCCATGTTAGAACTTGCATATATTGGCTTAAATTTGCATGAAAGATGAAATGGATTATACCAGTTTTTAAATAAGACCCAAGATGGGCAAAAGTTTGGAGTGGAGCGTCTGTGAAAGAAACGTTTTAACCACTCTTGGGTTGTGCATCATACTTCAGTGCGTAACAAAATATATATGTGCATGTGCATGTGCGTGTATGTAGATGTGTACGTGTGTATACTCACTTATGTTATTCTGGATTTCATTAAGAAAAGAAATCATTCAAAATAATACAAAAATTCAGTCAAAATCAGCTCACTTATTACCTGTTCTTTACTTTCATTCATCCTTGTTTCTTGAACTAGTCTTGCATATTCCAAGCAATCTGAGTAAGCCAAGCTAATGTCAGCACCACCTGGTTTCAAAGGCACCTGCGTTCCATTACTAAGGCGACAAGTCCAATTCCTCTCTTCTCCGAAGTATGCTTCGAATGACTCCTTGTCCATAGCAACCATCGACTCCATCAGCTTCACCTAAAAAGTTCCAATAATTTCTTCGAACTTCTCAACATTTTTAGTCAACCACACACACCGCAGTCAAAGTCACTTCAGACTTCAATTTCTACCTCTATGGCAGCAAATTATACCTTTTTTTAATTTATGTAATTTACATTTTACCAGCAATTAATTAAATTTCTAATTCTTTATTGAAATTCATTAACTGATAAATTCCAATTACATAATTATATTTCAGCATGTGTCATTTCTATACATGTATATTTTGACTGATAAATTCTGTAAGATACTTGGTTAAAGTGTGAAGGAAGGAATGTATACATCTGAATGCAACAAAAGTGACTCATTCAGCTGACCTCCATTTCATCAATCGCAACAAAGTCTTTTGACCAAGTCACCTCCTGACCTGACAGCATCTTCCAGATGAAAGGAGGAAGTGACAGTACCTACAGAAAATTACAGGCACATAAACTTGTGCAACTAATCATAGTAAAATATAAATATATTAACCATGGTAATACATTAATGAATACAAAAGACTCACAACAGTAAAATACATACAGACATATACATATACAAATCTAAGTCTTCCACTGTGTATATGTACCGTTGCATTTGACTCTGTTCAGCAAACAGTTTCAAATGGACTGAACACTTTAATGACGAGCGTGTACTAAACTATGGAAAACTAATTGCTCTCGTCATTAAAGGGTTAAACACTTGCTCAGATCTATCAGATAGCCATGCGTGCAACGCCTTTGTGAGGTACTTAAAATATGCTATATTAAATACCTTCATATATATACTTATTTAGGTACATACATACTTACATGCATACCTACATACAAACATATAAATCATGGATGACTTATATATATACATATACACATAAACCATACATCATGCATACAGTGGACACCTGTTTATGATTTATGAGAGACCCATTGACGCACAAATCCAGTTAATGCATGGTTATGCCCAGGCTTCTGCCGATACCTGTTTAACTTGTGAAATGCAATAACACATGGTGCAGGAACTTGGAACACGCTGTGTAGTCCTACATGATGCTGACCCACTTAATTACATAGAATTTACTGAAGCCTGGAGCAGAAACATGCTGTAGGTCTTCTGGCGTTTCCTCTACCTTTTGGTAAAGATGTATCATGCAACTTATAGTCATAATCACATTAGATAGATATGTAATATATAGTAGTTACAGAGTAATGTAGACAGATATAGAGTGCATTAAAAACTTATTAACCTAATAAAAAGGCAGAGGGATAGCAACAACGTTCTTACAGTGTAGAAGATAAGATAGCAGCAATTAAGCAAGTATACAGCAGAGAAACCCAGATGCAATGTTTGTAGTAGAACACTTTAAAGTTTAATTTGAAGATTGTTCCAGAAGGTTAGTCCATGGCACAGGTAAGCACAGCATGTATGAGCAGTCATATGTTAGCACAAGACTAGCAGAAATTCACTAGCTAGAGAAAGCAGTGTTTATCAAACTGGCTGGCTTGAAACAGGACTAAGAAAGATTGAATGGAATGTATAAGTACACATGCACCAAACCAACTAAGCAAGAATACATCTACAAATGCAGGCAAACAAATAACTTTTGGTGAATTGTAACTAAAATCGCAGTTTCTTTAATGCAGCCTCTTTGAAAGAGAGACTTTTTGGAGGAGCTTCCAACCTGACATCACAAACTACGACTGAAAAGAATGATTTTCAAGCACTTATGTAATAAAGGTAAATATCAAAAAGCTCATGTCTCCGGTTACTAGGCAGCTTATTTTGGAGGTCAACCACAATGAAGCTTCTGCTACACTGCAAAAGTTCAGGTTAGTGAGAGAACCAGGTCACCTTGCACAGCAGAATGAAGGGATCTGTGGCCCGTATTGGATGAGACTGACACGCATAACTCCCAGATATAAAATCTTAAACTCAGTGCATATGTGCATAAGTAGCAAATGCAATTCCCTCTACGTGAAGCTGGAAATAGTACGAAACACAGGAATACTTCCAGCAAGCCGAACCTCATCACTTAAAATAAACTGCAGTTGAATAATGTAGGAATGAGTTAGCCCTGCATAATCTGATGTTAATACAGAATGCTTGAGAAAGTCAAGCCCATTAATCCAATGTAAGGGATTCAAAACATCTGAATGTTAATATAGAAAATTTGCATTAGATACATCTTTTAAAAAGACAAAGAAGTCAAAAGACACAACTAACCAAACTTTCCTTGCCTCTAAGGCAAGCTCCCATAATTTTTCCAATCCACTCGTACTTATGAAACTCGGTGCACTGCGGATTTGGTACATACATATCACGATTATTGCTTGCATCAACGTTTCCCTAAAACAACCACATTTATCTTAAACAATTCTATAAATCAATGCAATACGAATAACACATTATATCACTATTTCTATGCTTTCATACAGAAAGCTTTGACTAGCTGCTAAACTGGAAATGATATATCACAACACAAACACTGTGTCAAGAATAAACAGTTTACCATACTTTGAAATAAAACATAAAACAATTAAAACAAGATTACTTAGGTTCAATTTTTTCTAACTTCCTCAAGGCTAACAAGGCGTAAAATTATTTACAATAATTGCAGTAAATTATAGGTTTCTGAAACACCGTGCTAAAGAAAATGCCATATCCTAAAAAGTTTTGAGAAGAAAATAAACTTTTTTTGTTCCCTTCATCGACCTGTGCTCATTTTTAGTTTTTAAACATCAATACTGAGTAAATATTTAAGATAACATTCGCAAAACTTGATGACTTCCTAGTCAAATGATATCTGAATTGATCTGAGCACACTTAACTGACACTAAACACACCTGTACACTTAAATGCAAAGATAGGATTACATGGTATCAAAGGGAAAACTGAAAAGGAGTCAAACATATCAAAGTGATGATACTATTGAAGCGTTCAGAAATAATGTTTCAATTCTGACAGTGCAAACATTCTTTGCAATTACATTATCACACACCCGAAAGGACACCCATTTCGGGAATTGTTAAAAGTCTTACTACATGAGCTCTGTAAGAAAACCGTCCTGAGCATGAAGTGAAATGGTAAATCAAATGAAATAGGAAATCAAGTGGCATGGTATGTAATGATATATTAGTGTAATTGTAAATGAAGATCAAGCAGTTGTTTTACACTGTCACTTCAAGTTCTCACAAATGAATAAACTTTCGCAAAAAGACATGAGGCTTTGATAGACTGTAAGGATTGCGTTCAAACTGACGTGGTTTGGGGTTCGTCCGAAGAAAGGGAGCGGCACTGGGTCTTCAGTGTTACTAGGACACAGTTCCTCTGCTAGATCAGACAGGCTGTCACGAAAACCACCCCCTTGATCTATGATTCCTTCAGATAAGAACTTGCACTCCCACCACTGCTCATAACGTATTGGCCACCTGTAAAAGTCAAAAATGCAGACTCCTGAACATGATAAGCAGAACAACAAACAAGTCAATTCAAGCAAGGAATATTTTTCTCTGCACTACGGAACTCAGGATAAACTGATACCTAGAAAAAGGACAGATGTTAGATGATAGTTCACAGTGCAAAGAATACTTTTATTCTTTTTCTCAGAATTAAAAGATTTTAATTGGCAACAAAGAAATGCAGTTCATGTATTAATTCACCATTCACTCCAAAAACTTAAAGCAAGCATTGCAGCAGCATTGTAGCTATCCACTCAAAACATACATAGCCCAACCCCAGGGCAAAATGAACAGCTTTCAAGCTTTGATATAAGGCACATTTAGCATCCCTGGTCACATAAGTAAGACAGTCCAAACACAAGAACAGCACAACACTGCATTGTGGAGATGCTACCAAAATGATGTATACATTCAAACTTACTGAATAGGCTATCTTACTGCCCAATTACAAAGGCAAGACACTTACAGACTGTCCATTAGGTGGCTCAGTTAGACTAGTTGAAAGTCAGTCAAAAAACTTAGTTAAAAAGTTAGTCAGAATAGTTAAAAGAAATGCCACTGGAGTGGATAACCAACCGGTAGTCAAGTGGTTTCTGACTGGGATCCCTTGGCTTAAGCCCGTCGTACATCTGACTAAAGACGGAGTTCTTGTACAGCGGATCTTCTGCTGGATTCAGCTTATGCTCCATGGCAGCCCGCCTGTTTATGTACAGCTTGGGCATTGAAGGACATCTGAAAAAGAGATCAATTAAAAGAGTTAAATTAGTAACTCATGCAGCAAGTTACAAACGAAATAGTAGCTCTAAGTATCATAACCTTGTATGTTAAAATATAAGGCACAAACATGAATTGCAGTTTTTCAGGATCCTGTAAGAAGGATAAAATTATAGAATTAACAAAACTGATGTCCAATTTCCTTCTTGTTGTCAAATGTTGCATTTCTATCATTTTATTCATATATGTACTATCTTACATAATAAATTACATGAAATGGGTTGTGTATTTCGTTGACATATCTAATGATTTGTTTTACTACGTAATTCACTTTTCAATCTGTGCAACTCACAAAAATTACTGGTAACTGAACATGCTTGTTCTTATCCTGTTATCCGAACTTCAAACTGTTATTAAAGTAATTTTAGGACAAGCTGATATCTGAGTAAAAGTTTTACAAATAAGTTAAAACGAGACTCACGTAGTTTCTGATTCTCTGATGAATTGATCAACCAAGAGCATTCGCTTTTTTGATAGAGGTAACAACTGTCGCAAAGTCTAAACAACACACAGTGACCAAAATACAACAGCAATGCAATAAAATTTCTCACAAACTCACTACCATCTTTCTACATCCAACAAGAAAATCAAGTTACAGCACTGTGCAAACAGATTACACTACAGACTAATGATAAATTATCAATAAACCATACGAAACAGGTTATGGCAACAGTTAAGTAAAACCAACTGTAAATAACTCCAAAATATCTATTCAGAATGCAGGCAACACAGCTGTGGCAAGCAGAACATCAGAAAATTCCTTAAATATGAGCAAATATGCTTCAGGGAATCAAATGGAAGGCAATGCTTTCACCCTTGATACAACTAAAGTGGTGATGGTGACCATACATTAATTTCATCTGATCTCAGCCAACCTCATAAAGTCTTTTAAAACAGATCTCACTATTACACTATGCATCACACCTGCACTGGTCAGTGGCACATATGCACTGGTTAGCTGAGCTGACTAAGTCCGTCATTAACACATCGCCATCAACATTGGTTTACATTCATCATCTGGTAATGCACCAGATTACAACATACCTCAAGTGACGCATAATACCCAACTGAATAATCCCAGCGTGGAACCAAAAATGGCAAAATGCTGTCCACAAGCTGAAGCAATCTAAAAAATATATTAACAAACAGAATACTAACAAGAATAGTAATTTTAAAGCATTAACAGATACAGTATCAACAAAATCATCACAACCATACCTCACCTCCATACTTTGAGAGAAATTTTAAGTTACTTCGTAATATATTTCTCATTAACACTTTAATGACAAGCTGCATTGTTTTTCCAGTCGCTTTTAATACACTCTTGTTGTTAAAGTGTTAAAGCAGTGTTTCCAAAACTGGGTGCCATGAACTTGCTCCAGGGGTGTTGCAGCTGGATATTTGTGCAGCTCTTTATTTAAAAAAATGTTAAAATCTATTTATTATCACTACTCACACAGCCATAAAGGCATACAACTATTCTTTAAAATTTAAAATAGTGCTGTCAGGTTATGAAGTCCTTGGTTGAATGTAAGGAACATTGCTCGTCATTCAAATAAAGAACTAACTGGAAGAAAACTAAAAATAAAATTAAGGCCAGGTGCCACTGAATGAATTAAATTTAGTAAGAGTGCTTTGCTCTGAAAAGGTTGGAACCACTGCATTATATAGTAATCAACTACAAGTATAAAACTTGAAAGGCCTGTTGATTTTCAAGCAAGCAGTTGCTATGCCAAAAAATTTAATAAACTGCATTCTATAGGAAGCATGCCTCTGCATTGCTGAACAATAAGCTGTTCAGGACAAGATCTTGATTTCTGTTCCAGGACTCAGACTGGAATTCTCTTCTGCAGAGCCTGACTAAAAAAGCGATCTTTACCTGGACTTGTTCCTTCCTTGGTTGTTTCCATGACTTCACAGATTTCCCTCCTAGTTTTCAACTAGACTTATCCTTGATTTTGGCATGGGCAGCAACTTTGCTTTCTAGCAACCATCGATTAATGCCCTGTGCACTATTAACAAATTGATCTAGAGAAATTATAGATTCAATACACCAGAAACATGTTATGTTGCTGTCTCTGTGAGAACTGCCATATAATGATGTCATGTTTTAATGAGTACAGTTTCTGTAGGTGATTTAACTTAGGCATCCACATCCCAACCACGTTATATTAGACTTAATGTGTAGTGAAGCATACTATAATGAGTGTGCCACATTCAGTTTGAGGCAATTACACCTACAGCGATTAAAGAGCACATTATAAGACAAACCTGTGCAGGACAATAGCTCTTCTGTACAGAACGTCCTGATCAAACCCATCCAGAAGTGGGTATCGTACGAGATTCTTCTTCACAAAGAGATCGCAGCTGATTCCAAGATCTCGCTCTTTGCTTGACTTGATCTTGATCCCGTGTATTCGTGTATCGATACCATCATCTGACAACACAGACAACATCAAGAATAGAACAGAATGCTGTCATATCACATACAGATTCACAGTCCAAAAAACAGCATCATTCCAAAACAGTAGTCTTTAAGTGACTGATTACAATTATTTCCCACATTTCACAGACCAAAAACCATGAATCACCCATGCTCAGAGTCATATGATTTGCTGTAGTGCAAGGGCATAGTAAAATCCTCATTCCTCAAGTTATTCCCTCTATCACAATCACAGGATCCAGGTTCCTCTAAATCTCAAAGTGTGTCAAAAGGGTATATGGCCTAAATATTCCATCAGTTGGGCATCTGTTACAGAAAATCAATCAGTTTTTCCAATCTTCCACACTGTAACCAAAGGTCGATGAATCTGCATATGCTGATGTACTGCCAGGTTACTGGTGTGATGAATGTGTCAGTTTTAGGACAGCCCTCTTTCTGGTACTTTCTTGCTGCTTGATTACTAATTCATGGGAAAAACATTCTCAAATCAAAATAAGGTACCCAGCAGGGTGATCTCATGGGCACCCAAAAAATGTTCGTTGCAGCACTATGGTAGATTCTGTCAAAGATCCGGTAAGAGTCACAATTGGCATTCCTGAATAACCTACACATAAGAAGGTACCTGTGAAGGTATTCTGATGATTGCTAGGAATCAGCCCAGCTCATGCTCCACAACACAGGCAACAAGTGCAAAAATAACGCTCAGACTGTTGAAGACAGACTTGATTACATACCCACTTTCAGTAACTTCAGACACACAAAATTAGAATTCTATTCAGACACAAAATATTCTCAGGTGAATCATAAATAGGGATGCAAGCATGAAAGCAGTTTACTTGGAGTGAGCAGCTACAACATTCTCCATGCATCATGCATATCATGCCCTAGCGTTACTGCCTATGGCTTGATCTGCCCCAATATGTCCAGCGAATTGTAGTGAATACGCAAGGCTGGTCAGATTTGACATGTACTGGCAAGAGGCCTATTTATCATAGTGCTGAGAGGTTTATGTGACAGTAATAAAAGGTGCAGCTGACTGATGAGAAATTTTGTGTTGCATTCCATTCAGCTGAGACAGAAGCCTTAGTATTCACTGTGCTTCCATGTTCCAAATTTTCCACCATCTTGTCTAAGCAGGAGTGCAAGTGAGCTCCAGTCACAAATACTGGTACTACGATCCCAGTCACAGAGATCTCAGATAAATTACGAATACCACATCATGCTCAATTGTAATTGTAATTTAAAATTTATATAGCGTCATTTCAAAAGTAAATTAATCAGAAGCACTCTCAGATAACTGATGAGAATAATATGAATAAGAAGCAACGAAAAAAGAAAGCAAAATTATTTTTATAACCTTGACCTTTGCATTCTTTGATCCTCAACTCAATGACCGGCCAATGTTCTGACTGATCTGACAAGACCAGAACATCGTTCGGGCCATAAATAGAACTACAAAGAGCAGAGAACAGTTTGAAATTGCAAGTTTAGTCTCATATACACAAATATGAACAATACGCTACAAAACAAGCCTCACTGACTGATGGTCTACCACAAATTCTAAGAATTACACACTTACAACTGAATTGGTCCGCAAAAGTTCACCAGTCACTCTAATACAGAGTAAAACGGGGAGGCGACCTGACCGACGTCTCTGATGAGCGTAGACTCGGATCCGACCTGGGCTGGTGAACCAAAGTCCTCCGTGCCCACCTTCTCGTGGTGCAGACCGTTGGTACCCTTCCTAGGAAGGGGAACGAACGGGCACGGCAGGCAAAACCAGGGGAAGGCAATGGCAAACCACCCCTGTTAACTTGCCAAGAGAATCGTCATGAGACACACCAAACCAAAAACGGTGATAGTTGCGGATGGTGGGACTCCCAGGCCGGAGCGTGACTTAGAAGCTACTGGGGAAGAGCAAGACGGAGAGTCAAGGGCCCCTCGATCTAATGAGCAACAGGACTAAAGCCGAAAGGACGTCTAGTGGTGGATCGATTCGGAGGGGAAAGACTCAACCTGAGCTGTAAGCAGAAGATGAAGTTGGGCACATGGAACGTGCGAAGTATGCAGAGCGGAAAGACGGACGTGATACAAGGAGAGATGAAGAAATTGGACATAGCAATCCTAGGATTAAGTGAGACAAGGTGGAAGGGACAAGGACATTTCAGCTGGAATGGATACAGGATAATAATGTCAGGACAAAAAGAGAGAGGAAGAAATGGAGTTGCAATCATGTGTGACAAGTCAAGCGCAAATGCGATAATGGGATATGATACAGTGAGTGATAGAATTCTGAGTGTAAGATTCAGAGGAGGAAAGGTCAACATAACCATTATACAGGTATATGCTCCAACATCGATATCGTCAGAAGAGGAACATGAGGGTTTTTACACCAGCCTGCAATGTACAGTGGACAGAACTCCGAAGGGCGACGTACTAGTGATCATAGGTGACTTCAATGCGAAAGTGGGTCAATGCACCGGAGGTGATGGAGGCACATTGGGTAGCCATGGCCTGGGTGAACAGAATGAAGCAGAGGAAAGACTTGTTGAGTTTTGCAAAGGGAATGGCTTAGGAATTATGAACACATGGTTCGAACAGCCTAAGAGAAGACTGTACACATGGACGTCACCGAATGGGAAGCATAGGAACCAGATTGACTACATACTGATAAACAAAAGATGGAAAAGCACAATAAGAGATGTGAGAACAAGGCCAGGAGCGGACTGTGGAACTGACCATGAGCTATTGGTAGCAACACTGAGAACGAAATTGAAAAAGATAAAGAAAGGAGATCGATTGATCAGATACGACTGCAAGGGTATCACACCGGAATACAGGATGGAAATAAAGAATCGGTTTGAAGTACTAGAGAGAGATGAGATAAAAGAGGAAGAGGATTCGAACAAAATATGGGAGAGGATGAAGAAAACAATAGTCGAAGTCGCAGATAAGCACATTCCAAAGAAGAAGAAAATCACAACAACGACATGGCTATCGAGAGAAGCCTTATGCATGGCGGTTGATAGGAAGGCTGCAAAGAAGGCAGGAGAAAAGGATAAGGTAAGGGCACTGAACAGTGCCTTCCAAAAACAAGCACGGAAAGATAAAGAAATACATCTAAATGAATTATGCAGAGAAATGGAAGACGAGGGAAGGAAGGGACGAACCAAGGAAATGTTCTCAAAAGTAAAGACAATCACGGGAAAATTTGCACCTAGAATGGGCTCAATGAAGGCAGGAGATGGAAATGTAATCTGTGATGAAGAAGGGATGAAACATAGATGGAGAGAATACACGGAGCAGTTGTATAGGGAAGACAAACGAGTCAAAAAAGAACAAATTGACATAACAGAGTATGAAAAGGAACCGGAAGTCATGGAAGCGGAGGTAGAATGGGCAATCAGACAACTCAAGGATAATAAGGCACCCGGTCAGGATGGGATACCTATAGAACTGATAAAAGCTGGGGATGATGCGATGATAAAAACAATAACAAAATTGAGCAATCAAATATGGGCAACTGGAGAATGGCCGGAGGACTGGAAGAAGTCGATCTTTATACCTATATTCAAGAAAGGAGATGCGAGGGAGTGTGAAAATTATAGGACGATAGCAATGATATCACACACTAGTAAAATATTACTGAAAATAATTCACAAAAGAATGGAAGGCACAATTGAAAGAGAACTTCCGGTGAACCAGGCAGGGTTTAGGAAATCTCGTGGAACTCGAGACCATATAGCCAACATGAGGTGGATAATGGAGCGACAAAGGGAGTATGGACAGGAGGTTCACATCTGTTTCATTGACTATAGCAAGGCATTCGACTGCATTAACCATGATTTAATGTGGAAAACCCTGCTTGAAATGGGAATTCCGAAACACCTGATAATGTTACTAAAGGGTTTATATGAAGACCAGATAGCGGTGATAAGAACAGAATACGGAGACACTGACAATTTCAGAATCAAGAAAGGGGTGAGGCAGGGATGCATCTTGTCTCCATTCCTGTTTAACCTATATGCTGAAAGAATAATGAGAAAGGCAGAACTGGAGGGGGCAATTGAGGGAGTAAAAATCGCTGGAAAGACACTGAATAACCTTAGATACGCAGATGACACAACATTAATGGCAAAAAGAAAAGAGGATCTGGCAGAACTGATAAGAAGGGTCAGGAGAGAAAGTGAAAAAGCTGGTTTATACTTCAACATAAAGAAGACAAAGGTCATGACAACAGCAGATTGGGATAGTTTTGAGATAGACGGAGAGGAAATAGAGGTGATAGAAAGCTTCACATTCCTAGGATCACTGGTTGGAAAGGAGGGAAAGTGTGATCCAGAAATAAAACGAAGGATTGCTATAGGGAAAGCTGCAATGACCGGACTGGAAAAGATATGGAAAGACAAACATGTGAGCATAGAAACAAAAAAAAGGCTCGTGAGAGCACTAATCTTTCCAACGGTACTGTACGGTTGCGAGACGTGGACAATGACAAAGAACATGGAAAATAAGGTTAACGCTTGTGAAATGTGGATATGGAGGAAGATGCTGAGAATATCTTGGACTGAGAAAAGAACGAACGAATCAATACGAGAGGAGATTGGAGTGGAGAATGAAGAGTCGTTAAAACAAACTGCGACAAGAATGAAGCTAAGGTTCTTTGGACATGTTATGCGATCTGATGGTCTGGAGAAGGAAATGATGCTGGCGTGCGGTGAGGGGAGGAGAAGACGGGGTCGCCCAAGGAGGAGATGGATGGATGAGATACAAGATGTAACTGGCATGAATTTGGCGGAATTAAGGGACTTGTCATCGAACAGGAAACAATGGAGTGTGCTCACCAGGACGATCGCTAGAGCTCCACGAGCTGACAGCACAAGGTGACAAGGTGACAACTGAATTGACTCAAAATGCTGATTTACTAATTAATAAAACAGTAATCGAGTAGTTCATGAGAAGAACAAGATCAATGTCTTTGCACTAATCCAGGAGGTGTAGCTCTGAGAACAAAGTACTTAGTGACTTTATTATGTTAGCCTCAACATAACTGGGTCAGTCCTTTCCCTCACTAGTCTGAACTTCCCATTAATGGCACGCAAGTACAGTCAACGTACTCCTACAGGGCAAAATATAAATCTTGCATTATATCAATCTTCATGGATTTTGAACGACAATTTCTGCATTGCCAGTTCAGGATGCAAACCACTTAACTGTCCCATCACCCTGTTAAAATGTGGTTTCAGCTTACTGTAAGTTTTGGCCTACACTATAAATGGCTGCCCAATAACACTAGCAATTTTGATCAATAATTTCAAAAACCAATAACAGCAATAACTACAGTCATCCATTGTAATTATGATTGCGCTGTACAAAAATTCAAATGATAAAATACAATGGAATGTATCTGGTGCGTATAATTCAATTATGAAAATCTGAACCAAGGCGAAGGAGCAAGCTACTTTAATCCACAAATCGCAACTGATAATTAAGTATAAAGACCCACAGAATACAAATCCTACAGATAGAAATGCTTACTGGTCAATCGAGACATCATTTAACTTCTTGAGGTTGTCTGGCTCACCACCCATAACCAGAATACGACTAGGTACATAGTTGTCATCTGTAGAATCAATAGAAAGTAGGAGTTTTCTGCAAATTTAAACAAAACATAATGTAACTAAAAATTATAAGAGTTGATTAGCAACTTGAAATTTTATGGCATTCGTAATCTATCTTTAGTATTACTATACTGTCCAACACTACCTCTGAAACCCAAGCCTGCTTCAAATTATTAGCTTCATTATGTTACAGTTATATGGCATGGGTTTACACATGTATGCATTTAACAGAGCATCTATTAAGCATGTTTATGAGTGTCTCAAAACCGCTAACATCAATTGGCGAGTGTCATAGCATTTCTAAAGCACTAAAAAGCTGATAGGCAGAAACTTTGATTCCACAACATCCCTGCTTTGAGTTTTTTTAGAAGGTACCAGATAGATACATGAAATCTTATAAGTTATAATAATTAACAATAAAATATAATAATTAATATTTTCAGTTGTTTACAATTTCTTGATCCAAGAAATTACCTGTGTCAAGGATTATCTGTTCACTGACATAAGCAAATTATCAAATTTAGATTCCAAGACATAATATTTATAATATACATTAATTTATAATAAAGTTCTCACTTAATGACAGTTCCTTTCTTCATCTTGAGCCGTATCCAGTGTTGTCCCTGGCTTCCATCTGTCTCCCAGTATGTATCCGGATTGTCATCAGTCAGATTCTGAGGTCCGTCATCATCCTATTGCGCATGGTGAATGTTACATGCAACAGAACTTAAAATCCGATTATGAGGCACTCAAATCCGTTTGATGCCAGCCATATTCTTACAAGTTCACAGATTTACAGCCACTAATCATTTCTAAATGTGGGAAAATTATCAAAAATATGTACTAAATACCAGTAATCACTAGCCAAGTTGACATATTTAAGATAAAGATATTCAAAATTATTCATCTATCTACAACATGACATTAACATCGTAACAGTTAGTCAAATAAGCTGACAGCAGCTAAAGTATTAGCTATAATACTCCTGCCAAAGCTTCATCGAGCAACTGGTTCTGAAAAACATGGCATTAAACAATATCACAGCGCATCAGTGTCAAGAGGTTACACCAGCTGTTCCAATGAACTATACTGAAACAGATCTCACTGACATCAGCAGAAATAGCTGCGTGAACTGTAGCAACCATTTCCAAATACTTGTAATGAAATCAAATGTAAACAGGCAGAGAGCACCTTCTAAGAATTTCTCAAAGGCATTTCCCATCAGCCTAAATGGCGCTAGACTTAATTAAGAACAAATTCATCCAAACATCAATGATTTCTGAACAGTTCAAAAGTCTGCATAGTCATGCTCTTGCATACACACAGAACTCAACAGTCATCAAAGCTTGATGAGCTCCAATATCTATATCTTCTGAGTTTCTGGTGGCTGCTGATTTGCAGATGACAGCCAAATGAGGTGATTTCAGCATACAGCTAATATCATTGAGGGACACTACCTGCACTGATATCCTCAAGACCACCAGATCTGCCAGGACTAACTTAGCCATTGCCATCTGTCCATTTACATTAACATCTGGGTATACTACATCATATTAAATCAAGCAATTGGTTCCCAACAAGGTTTTACAATTTACAATTGCAAATTAACTGGTTCTAATGACTTCACTTTCTTCAGTGCAGAAGAAACCCAGAGATTATGATTATGAATACATTGCTTTGAAATAGAAACCTCACAAATATGTTAGTTTAAATTAGATTATGATTCCTGAGTAGTGGAAAGAATGGTATTCTTACTGACATACTGGAGACGTCAATCGATTCCACATAATCTTTGATGCAACCTAGATTAATATTTTCTTTCTCAATATGCTGGCAGAGGAACTGAGCCAGGACTTCATCGTGATGTATCGTCCAGTTGGCAGGCACGCTTCGTAGAAGGTTAATCATCTGGTCATCTGGTGATGCAACTGTGCATGTGTTTTGCCCTAACTTCAGAACAAATTCATGCTCCACAACCTTCTCCCAGCTACCAAAAACAAAACACCATAGTCGTTTTTAATTATTTCATTTCTACAATGACTTTATTCTTCTGAGGATGAAGAACCACAGCAATATTAATGCTCTATAAAGCATTTGCATGTAAATGGATATTCACACAATGTCCTTGTATAAGCCTTTCACAAAGGCTACATACTCTAAGCATACTTTCGTGCATGCATACAAGATGAACTCTTCATAAACATATCATAGAAAGCCTTAGTCAATAATCTTCTGACCAACAGAAAGACTTGTACAGCTGAGAAACAGATACTCATGAAACACAATCTCCTTTATTTAATCACTGAAGAGAAGTACACAAAAACTTGGTCTCTATATCTGCATAATTAATTTCAATCACACAAATTTATTATAACCGGATGACTCTTCAGTAAAACACTTTACAGATACATATATCATCCTTCTTTATAATTTACTTTAGGCATTACGAACAACTGCTGTTGGTAATTATGCCTGTAACAGTATGTGCCAGATGGAATTACAGCAGGAAATTTCTAAGTGACAAAATAATTTAGCTGTATGGAGTCCTTCATCGAAGCTCTAGGCAAAAACAAGGGAAATGTACATTTTTTATATGCCTCTATTTTAGTACAACTCATTGAAGGCATAACATTGCCTAAAGCACAAACAAAACCACACTGACAATCAAACAACAGCACAGCATTTGAGACCTCTCAACCAGTGCAGTAACTACAATACTGAGTCCAGAAGCATTCACTGTACCAGCCTGCATCAAATCCAAAGCAACCGTGAATTGGTTATTGTCCAGGAGTGACACAAATACCAAAATTTCCCACTGACTTTTCAGAGTACAGATATTTTAATCTCCATATATAGCAATTTGAGATAGGTAACAAATTCGTCCAATACCAGGGCCTCAATAAAGGCAGTAATAAGAAATAACAAAGCAAGACTGAAGTGTAAAACTTATATCACCACTACCTGGATATGGTTTTTGTTTGTTTTCCTTTGAGAATTTCTGCATTCGCAACTTCCACTTCATCTTTCTGTGATAGGACTGGTTCTATAGCATCTGATCCTGAATGCTGGGTGCTGAATATAAGAATCCATTTGGCCTCTCCCTCCACATCTGTAGATTCGAGGGTTTTCCCTTTTGAAGTTACCTAAATTTAATACATATTGAAGTAACTAAAACAGTTTAAGACTGAGGAGGAAACTTAGATATCATATCAGCAACAAGTTTTCAAATAAGCATCAAGTGTAAGGGAAAATAGAGACAAGAAGTTTTGATTCTATTTCGTCAATTTCTTTTTAAAATCAACTTTACTTGCTTAATTGCACATATGGAGACAAAACTGAGGATTGTCACCAGTGATATTTTCGTTAACGAAAACTAAAATTAGAAGTAAAAATAAATGATTTCGTTAACGAAAACTAGAAGTAAAAGTAGGAATTATTTCAGCAGAAAAAACGAAATTAGGAATTGAATTAGAAATTATTTGCCGAACTAAAATTAAGAACGAAATTAACAATTATTTTAAGAAGTAAAATCATTTTACTTCTTATGGTAGGCTACCTAACTTAAGTTGAGATCACGAAGGGGAGTGAAATTGCACGCGATCCAAACACATAGTCCATTGGAAAACTTTGGCTGATCTATATATATATATATATATATATATATATATATATATATATATATATATATATATATATATATATATATATATATATATATATATATATATATATATATATATATATATGGGTTGATCAGAGGCGCATACCATTCATTTTTCTCGATGTAACATACTGTCTTTGGTCTTTCATTGTCTAATAGGCCTAATTGTCTCACTTGCGTACCAATGACCTTATATACATGAAGGAAATAAGCACTTATAAGCTTATAGAATCCTTGCTTGTGTACTAACGACCTCAGTTTCATACGCCATTTTTTAAATTTAGGGTTTGATCGTTAAATTGTAAAATTATGAGTTAATCGAGAATGTTGGCTGGAAGGAAGTGAGATAGGCCGGTTTGGGATTTTTCATTTTGACGAAACTAGAGGCAGATCTATAGGGGCCTATGCCAAGAACCAACTGAGAAAATGCCGGATTTTGGGGAACAGCACTTGCTAGAAAAAATAAAAGCATTACAAGTCTTGGGAGGGGAATAGATGCTGCATTGTTAGACTAACGTTCCACCCCTTGTTTTACTTCAGTTTTTTCTTTTTCGCGACAAGTTTGGCGCGTTTCTGCATGCAAGCAATGCATACTTTTACAGCTCGGAAATTAATAATTATTTGGAAAACTAAAATAAGAAGTAAAATTATTTGAGAACTAAAATAGGAATGAGAAGTAAAATTATCTGTGAAGTAAAATTAGAATTAGAAGTAAAATTCAAGAGCTCAGAACTGAATTAAAACTGAATTAGGAATTATTTTTAGAAGTAAAATATCACTGATTGTCACACACAAAACGAAGAATAGCAGTCCCTTAACCCAAATCCAAGAGGCAGTCATAAGCATGAAGTGTAAGTGAATTGATTTTCTTATGAAGGCAAGTGGATATTCTTCTCTGTTGCTGCCAAATCTTCCCAATGACAGCATGCGTACGATGAGTGAACGCATTTTATAACTGAGTTGTCTGGGGACACAAATGCGCAGAAATCTTGAAATATCTGTCTACCCTCCTTAGCGTTGAACCTTTATGGAGTTTTCGGCATGCTAACCACCAAACTATTGTGCACTCCTTAACACCAAGCTCATTGTGCAGCTGGACTGTTGCAAAGTACATTGCTTTCAAGAGCATCATGTTGGCAAATGTCTAACTTGTCAGCACCATCCCAAAATACATCTGGCAGCTGTGTGCTTCAGTCTAGAGTCAGCTGGGTGTGCAATTGTTATGCTCTGCAACCAGTGCAGAAATGCACATGCCACAATTCCACACTTCAACTCAAGCCCACCGCACATTCTCATTTATCACACCACCGCACATTCTCATTTACCACACCATCTTGTCAAATATTTACGCACTTTTGCTTTTGACTTTGCAACATGCAGTTTCAAACTGTCTCAAAATGCACTTGTTTACATCAGAGTCATATGTGCAGCACTTTTGTAAGGCACTTAAAATGCACTATATCAGGTGTCTTGATACATATCTAAATACATACCAGTACATGTGTAATACCATACTTAATACTGCAATCATCAAAGTCTGAAACTATACTCCATTCTACTGCTCAACAATACCGTTAGCTTATTTCACAATTTTTAAGCTCCACAGTCCTAAATAAAGATCCCAACAGGCCTGGGTTGTTTCAGGTTGACAAATCCTGAAAAATATTAGTACACAATTTTCACATTTATTGTTCATATTAACTGTTGCCATACTCAGGTAGGAAGAGTGCTGCAACCTCTACCACTTCCACTGAATTAAGTAAGTACTGAGTAACAAAGTGAATTAACAGCATCATAAAAACCCTTCACTATATAGTGTTAAAACATAGGACAGAAATTGCAAGTTACACAAAACATTGCGAAAGTGGAAGAGTGCAAAATGAAAGCTGAAGAGACAAATCAAAACAAGTCACAATTTGTTCCACATAACAAAAGTTCATTTTTAACCTTAAATAGTGTGTTCTGGAACCATTACTTACTTACTCGGCTTACTGGGAAGCTGCAGCAATCTATTTTATCCGAGGCTGGGGCGGCCATATTGTTTATTTTGTGCTCGGTCAATACCAGGCTGATGTAAATCTCTACTGGCAACCCTATGGATATATCAGGAAAGTTTGTATACATTTACCTTTATCAGTTTGCCCCACTGCCCATCGGAGTTGCATAATTCGTTGCATACTATAATGCGAGATTCCTTCGGTAAAGAACTTTCAGAAAGCTTTTTGCAATCTTTTGATGGGCCAGAATAATAAACAAGTCGTGTCGTTTTGGTTACTCTGTACTCTATTTCTGCAGGGACGAAGCACAAGGCCTGGGGCAGAGGCCGGGAGAACGATTTCAAAGATTCGACACACTCCTTAAAGCATCGTATTCGGGCCAGAGCCCGTCTCGAGTTGTCGTTGGTGGCGTTACAACACTTCGACGACATTCTGAAGGCAGCAAATCCAGTAAAATTTGCACATGAAAATAATTCAAGAATCTAAATTTCGTGATTTTTGCCGATGAGTAATCTTCCGTTCGCACTCAAACATTCAGACTTAAAAAGAAGCGTAATCATCCAAGTCAACTTATTTTAAAATGATCACAGATATTTGCAAAAACTGTTCATATCAGGACCAGAGCCTTTAATTATCGCCCAAAGCCACTTATAGCCATTGATATTTATACATATCAACGCTTATAGCCCCGTCGTTGCTTATAGCTATAATTATGAGTAAATCTGATGTAAACAATCTGTGTTTACCCAATGCGGTATAAGTAAGTAAGTAAGTATATTCCTTAGGCAGCCCAGTTACGCAAGCCCGGTTCAAGACATTTGGCGGCCCTAGGCAAAGCTACATTTGAGCGGCCCTAGGCAAAGCTGCATTAGAGCGGCCCGTCGACCTAGAATATAATATTATATCTGCGAGTAAAATTAAGTCATTAGCTCTTTTTTTCACGCCAATCAAAAGTTTCAGTTTAATCGTCCTGAACAGTTCCTTTCATGAACTGTTTCAATTGAATTTGCTCTAGTTTCAATTTCATCGTCCTCAACTGGTTCATGTTCTACTGCATCTGTAAACGGTGATTAAGTTCCGGCAATAGGGTCTAATCACTTTAATGCAAACATAATTTATGACAAATTTCGCGAAATTTTGTTTCTTCTTTCTTCGTTTGATTTACATCACTGGCGTAAAGCCGTAAACTTGTCCAAAATATTGGGGGCATGGAGTCTGGACCAGAGGTGCTAAAAACACGTTTTTCTCAAGATAAAAAGTTTTTTTTTCGTTTTTCTTATTTTTATCGTTTTTGTTGTTTTGGTTGTTTTTAAGATTTTCGGATCATAAAAATCCTGAAAAATGGCATGAACAAGTTGTCCAACTCAATTTAATTCAGTTGCGGTTTCCGAAAATTAAAAATCATTAAATCAATTTTATTAAAATAACTTCTACAAAAATAAGACATTTATTTTCAAAAAACAACAAATTTTGTGGTTTTCTTTTTTTGTTCAAAATCAAAATCCGAAAAAAACTTGTTTTCACCTCAGCTTCCGGTACGTGTTACGCTAATGCGTATGAAATGGGGCGTTTTGTTTACATGTAAATTTGTTTCATGTATTGAAGATATTGAAGATAAAAATAAATCTTTGTTTTCATTATGAATTTCTGATAGTAGTTCAGTTCTGTGTCTCTGTTTCTCTGTTTCTGAAGAAATTTGTCTATATTGAAACATAATATTTTAATATTTGAAGAAATTCTAGATCCTCTCGATTTTGGGGGACATTGCCCCGGCACCTCGATTATTGGGGGCACGTGCCCCGGCTGACCCCCAAGAGTCTACGCCTATGATTTACATAGTCCTCGACTGCTATAATAAAATATGTTTCAAAATGGAACCTTTTTGTCAGTGTGATATTCTCGTTAACGTTAACGATAACGAAAATGTTCGTTAATGAAAAAAAAAGATTTCGATAACGATAACTATATAACTAGGCCTATAACTAAAAAATATCATTAACTATAACTATAACTATGACGAAAATAACACTAACGAAAATTCATCGCTATTTTCGTTAATGAAATAAAAAGTGCAATATTGATAAGCAAGAAAACGTTAATATTTTCTTCGTTTTAAATAATCCTCTTTATTGTTCCCAGATAAAATGAGAAAATGTGCTGCATATTAATTCTCTTTGCGAATCTCCTGCATGGGTTCTTTTCGAAAATCTAATAGCCTATTTCGAGTTTCTTTTTGATTTAAAGGTAATTTTTTTTTCTTTCGCTTGTTAATATTAAAGAGTGAGAAACTTGTTTTGATTTTAATTTTCCTTGTTAAAAGGAATATTATAAAAAGTTATCATGTTCATGTTCAAATTAGATATGTTCATAATAAAAATAGGCCTATAAAAAATCTGAATAACAATTAACAACATTTTGTTTTTTCTGCAATTTCAGCTTTATGCATTTAATTGTTAGTCATAGAAATTTTCTGGAGGTGGGATAATTTTCTTTGACATAATTTTGTTAGGGGGTCCTTGAATGTTTGACAGTACTGTTGTTGACAAGGGAGAGAAGATAAAAAAAAACTGCTTAAAATTTGTTGACATAATTAATTGATGACCTCATAGGGACCAGGCGGAGCGCCATTGGGCCAGTTGTAACTATGTATTACCGGTAACTAAAATTAACTAAAATTAAGGTCCAGTAACTATAACTATAAGTCTATTACAATAGCTGAAAAATAGTGCTAACCAAACATAACTAATTACAACTAAAATGAAAAAAATTAACCATTACTGTAACTATAAGTAAAAAATAATACTAACCATAACTGTAACTATAACTAAAATAAAAAAACACTGAAATTAAATTAAAATAACTAAATTATTGTGTTTATTACTAAAATAAATTAATTAATTTCTGGTACCTGAAAAAAGGTGCCGGAACGCCGTTCCGGCGCGATCCGGCTGAAAAAAGCACTGACTAGAACTATAGCTAAAAAATAGTACTAACTATAACTGTAACTATAACCAGGGGCGTAACTTTGGTCTAAAAAGTGGGGGGTACTAATACTTTGGTCTAAAAAGTGGGGGGTACCAATTTCTTCTCCACTTTAGCTTTTCACATGGCACCCATTTTGAACATATTCCCTGCCAGTATTCTCATTAATTTTGGCTCTCGATTTACCTGTGTATCTAAGTATTTTCGTACTTTTGGTGGTGACTGCGTTCTCTGAGAAGACACAATAATAAAATATTGATTGGCATCGTTTAAAAAGTGGGGGGTACAGTACCCCCCAGTCCAAAAAGTGGGGGGTACGGGTACCCCTCGTACCCCCCACAAATTACGCCTATGACTATAACTAAAATGAAACACCATTAACTATAGCTGTAGCTATGACTAAACTAAAATCTGTTTCCGTTTCTCAGCGCCAGAATCGCTTTTAGTTCTTTTTATAGCTGACATGATTTACTGAAATTTACGTTATTTATTTTCAAACATTCCTTAAAATAAACTTTTTTTAAATAATGAAAATGGTCTAACCGTCTAGACTAGAGTAAACTGTACTGTTGATTCAACACTTTCGGAAAAACTTATGATTAAAACTTAACAGTGAACCCTACCTTAATAGAACATAATTTGTTACACCAACACTATAATGGCTTCTATACCCCCCTAAACAACCGGGCTCAATCCCTCTCCTTCCCCCTCTTTCACAGAACCCCCTGTAAGCTGGAAGAAATTCCCTTACTGTAAAGCCCTTCCATACCTCGCCTTCCCTACCCATAACCATAACCATAACCATAAGTTTTATTACTTCGCATAGTATCATAATATGCAGTAACAGAAATACAGTATAAAATTTTAACAGAAAACAGATAAATTAATTAGTTTCCAATGGAAGTAAAGGGAGAGAAACCCATAAGGGACCTGGGCCCCGCTATCAGGGTTACCCTTGTACATAAAAAATAACGGCAATTGGCATAACATTGTAATACTAGACATTTTGGACTTAACTAGTTAACTAAACATCGAAGTAATATCAGATAAGATGTCAGCATCAAAACCTAGTGCGCATTTAAGGCAGTAATTTGCTAGTAAAATGTGGATGGGGAAGGTTGGGAAACTGTTGCTACTAGGTACTCACGGAGCTTTCTCTTAAAAATTAAAATATTAGGTAGATTTCTTATGGCAACAGGAATATTATTCCAAGTCCTCGGGCCAGCACTTTTTATTGAGAACCATCGGGTGTTTGTTCTAGCAAATGCTGCTCTATAATTGGCAGATGTCCTGACATAGTAGGGGTTTATTTTGGATGTCAAGCTGAAGAAGTCATTGAATGCTGCAGGAAGAAGATTGTGCATATACTTAAACATGAGTTCAGAGGTCTGTTGGATTCTAATCTGTTCAATTGATAAAATTTTTAGACTTTGTATTGGAGCAAGGGGGGAGATGGGACCTGATTTTCTTGTTATAATTCTAGCAGCCCTCTTTTGCAATGAAGTTAATCTAAGCAAGCAAGTTGAGTAATTTGAGGCCCAGACTATGTTGCAATATGAGAGATAAGGGTGAATTAAAGTATAATATAGGTTCAGTTTAATATGGGTTGGTAATAAGTAGGCAATACGGGCTAATACACCCACACTTTTCGCAATTCTTTTAGAGATATTCTCAATATGTACTTTCCATGTAAGGAATTGGTCCACAAATACTCCCAGAAATTTGACAGAGGTTGCTTGTGGTATAGGGTTGTTGTCCATAATGAGTGCTTCCCTTGTTTCTGGGATATGTTTACGATGCGAGCAGAATAAAATGTAGTTTGTCTTTTTTAGATTCAATGATAATTTGTTGACTCTGAACCAGTCAATGACTTTTGTTAGTTCATCGTTCATTAATTGAAAGAGTGTTTGGTATGATTTGTGAGAAGCAAAAATGTTCGTATCATCGGCGAAAAGCACAAAGCGCAGGATTGGTGAAGCGTTTGGGAGGTCATTAATAAAAATTAAGAAAAGGAGGGGTCCAAGAATTGATCCTTGTGGTACACCAAATTTATTTAATTTTAATTTTGATAGGGAGCCATTGCATAGAACCTGTTGTTTCCTATCTTCGAGGTAGCTTTTGAACCAATCCTGTGCGATACCACGTATTCAAATATTTTGAAGTTTATTAAGGAGTATTTCATGATTAACAGTGTCAAATGCTTTTGCAATATCGATGAAAATACCCAGTGCATATTCGCCACGGTCAATAACAGATGAGATGTTATCCTGGATACTCAAAAGTGACATAGCAGTTGAATGACCGGGCTGAAAACCATGTTGAGATATATGTAAGATGTTTTTTTTATTAACATAGTCAAATAGACGAATAAACATGACTTTTTCAAGGAATTTGGAAAAAAATGGTAGAATAGAGATTGGTCTATAGTTGGTCAGTTCCTCTTCTGGGCCTTGTTTATGGATTGGTGTGACTTTAGCTATTTTCAGGCTTGAGGGAACTATTCCTGTGGACAGAGAGCAGTTAATGATGGCTGATAAGGGAGCGGCAATGTGTTCGAATACAGGAAAAACAACAGATGGGTCGATCTCATCGAAGCCTGCGCTGTGAGAGATTTTTATAGTATGACTAAGTGAGATTAGTTCATCCGGGGAGGTGGGGTAAATAGCAAAAGAGGTTGGTAATTGTGGACTAAGATAAGTATAGATGGTGTTATTGGACGCAGGTATTTTCCCAATGAGATCCTGAGCAATACTGGTAAAATAGTTGTTAAATTTCTCAGATATAACATCAGCATTTGTTATGTCATTACCATTTAAGCATAAGTGGCTGATAATTTTTTTCTTATCCTTAGAGTTAACTAAAGTTCTTATGGTCTGCCACGTTTTTTTAAGGTCGTGACTGTATTTAAGAAATTCTGATTCCCCTCCCCTCCTTATCCCTCACCCCATAGGCCTATCCCCTCCCGTCTCCCTTTACCACTCCTGTACCATTCCCTGCCTTTCCCTTCCCTCCTTTTGAAGCGGAGAGTCCGCGGAGTCTTTCCCGAATTTTTCTTTGATTTCTACATTGCCGTAGTTGAGTTTTAACGCATTTTTGGAGAAAGAAAACTGGTTTTGGAAAACTATATACATTTTAGTTCAACTGAACTATTGAATTAATTTCTGTAGGGCTGCCAGAGCACTGAAAAATGTTATGGGATAGGCTATAATATATATGGGACAAATTTCCAAAACATGGAACACATGTTAAAATGCTGGGCAATTCGGAACACTGCTTAGCAAATATATGGGGATTTTAAAGACTGCATTATGAATGCATAAGTAATGCAGTGGCAACAGGCTCCATCCCTGCCTATTGCAGTGTTACCAAGCCGACAATAATTATTTTGCAGGAATATTTCAAGACCTGATAATCCCATTTTCACTGCACTACACGACAATAAATGTAGCATTGACCAACTAGTTTTTCTTAATCAACAGGATTTTGAACGCTTTTTTAATTTTTTAAACATTTTTGGCATCCTACATCAACAGAAAAATAGCAGAACATAATCGTTTGTGAATAAGCTGGCGCCCTGCACTTGGCCTTCGAGTAGCGCTTAATAAGTTTGGAATTTATGATTTCGATAACGATTAAGGGCCTAGTATTTTCGCATTTTGTTACACCATTTTGTGAAACGGTTGGAACGTTATTGGATTCATAAAGAAAACGTACGATTCATAACTACTTTTTTCCTTATTATACTACTTTTTGATACGTTAATTTCGCCTCGTGCATATTATTTTGTTCATGGCAAAAGTTTCCATATGGCAACAGTGACGTAGTAAATGTTCAAACAGCATGAGAAACATAAAAACGATTGCTTCTTGCGTGCCTATTGTTCCACCTGGCAATTTATGGCTTGGTGAGGTAGTCTATGTAGCAGTTTTTTGGAAGTGAGGCACAGGTAGACCACACTTGGCACACATGGTGCGGATGACGGATTTCTTGAGCTCCTACAATGCCCCTTGTCTGGTCTATGAACAGGCAGGTGCTCGATGTTGTCCAAACGTACTTGTAATTTTCCTCTTCTCCCTCGGGCTTTCTAATTGTCTCATCTTCCATTTCCTGAGTATTAGGCAACGTGCTTGATGCCAAGCAGCTGCGCGTGGTTTCCCGCTGTCTTTCCCCCAATCTGCTGAGCCTCTCATCCATGGTTTCATTAGCAGTCAGCTTGACTACTGCTGCTCCCTCTATTTTGGGCTTCCTCTGACTCGACTGAATTGTCTCAAATGCGTATTGCGTTCCGCTGCGCGCTTGGTCATTTGCCCCATTTCTCCCTCTGATTCATCCATGGAAGACACGCTTCCGTATATAGGCGCTCTAAATCAACTCTGATCGTGATTTTGTTCTCTCAGGTCTGGAGTTCCTCTGATTTGTTTTTTTTCGAACAGGTGCTATAGAAATCCACAATTACAGTTTGTCAATACATCTTGCTCCTGCCCAAAGGTTATTTCTCCCACTGGTTCAGACTATCGCAGGTAGAGACATTTCCCCATACATTTCGCTCCTGATCGTTGGTCATTTCACCCTATGTGGATGCATTTCCCCATAGGGGCCATCCACATATTACGTACGCACTTAGGGGGGGGGGAGGGGGGTCGGATTTTGGCGATTTTGCGTACGGGTGCGAACGGGGGGGGAGGGGGGGGGGTAACAAAATGTGTACGTACCCAAAATAAATTTCTAATTATGACCTCCACATTAGCCTATTTATAACTCTGTATTGTCCTATAGTCGTCCGATGGCATTTTATTACATTATATAAAAGCCATGTGCAGTTATTCTGTGCTGTGAACGACACCTATAATTTGTCTATATTGGCCCTTCAATAATCTGGCCTAAAGTGCAGACAGGCTGCCTGGAGACACTTTCTGCAGCTGGTCATCGGGGGGGGGTTGCGTCAAAAGTACGTACTCAGGGGGGGGGTGGTGGAAGAAAGTACGCTTGCGAACAGGGGGGGGGGAGGGGGTCCAATTTTCCCGGATTTTTGTGTACGTAATATATGGATGGCCCCATACATGATCGTACCTTTGAGCCACCTGGAGAGCGATTCATCGTCGTCGCCTGGTTTAATGATATCGCTGACGTTGGCTTTGATTACATGCGTGATGTCCTCCACTGGTTACCACTCTCGCAACACACTCTTTCTCCATGGTTGGACCCACAATTTGGAATGGGCTTCCTCCTGAGTTGTGGTCTCTCCCTTGAGACTCGTCCACCGCTTTCTTCTCTGCTCTAAAGACTGCTCTCTTTCGCTGGGGCTGGGAGCACCTCTGAATAGTTTCCTTGAAGGAGCGATATATAAATGCTTAGTTGAGTGATTGACTGACGGTCTCTTTTTCGAACCAGAGAAGCAGAGGGCTTGTTCGCTACAATGAGACACTGGGAAACTTGGAAAACAAACCCAAGAAGATCCAGTCTCTCTTTTTCAGGATCTGCAAGTTGTGAGCAATGAAGTTTGTAAAGGATCAAGCCACTGATACAGGCAACATTCAAAACCCAGTAGAAAATCCTGTGGTACCACTTTACTCTTTTGTGGGCAATGCGGTACATTGCAGAGAGCATGTCAAAAAGGTCAAACACCTCCCATGTGGGCATTGTACTCTGTGACTGTAGCTGGACACTTCGACATACTTCTTGAACTTCTTGTTTCAGCAGCGATTCACGATTTGATATAGAATGAGTGCCAATGTGTCTCATTGAGATCTGCACTGCAAGATTGTCATACCACCAGGTGACACAAACTTCACGACTTGCCTTGCCTAAAATAATCAGATTCAGACTTCAAACAGCAACATCAAAAAGCCTATTTGCACGAAGAGTCCCTTCAGAGTGAAATCCCAATTTTGCTTCAGCCTCAGTTGAAGCTCTGGAAAATCGAACCAGTTCTCAAATACAGGATGTGGTTCACAGTTTTTGGGAGAGTCTTGCACAATAGGATGACAAAGTCAGCCGGCTGAAATCCCACACTCTCTGACACTGCTAACTCTGGTGCACAGCCCTGATATAATGTGGTCATGGGTAAATCCGTTGTGAGCACAGCATCTCGCAAGGAACTTGAAGCCCCAATATTTTGGTTTCTACACATCCATGACTTCCCATTGTTGCCAAATGGCAACCGGTATAAAACTAACTGAAGTAGCAAATTTACATAAAACAGTAACTTGATGGTATATCAGAGTTGAATACTGATCTATGCCTACTCATACAAATTTTTTTTTCTTTCCTAGCAGTCACCAGTGAAAATAAATTACACCAACAAATCTTTCCTTTGAAAATCAGTAACTACATTCCCTTAAAGGTCATATAACAGAACAAAATGGCCACAAAAACACTTACAATGGCAATAATTACATACAGCCAACATAGATGTTACAGATACTGCTTCAAATTCTTATAAAAAATATTAACAGAAGAAAAAAATGACTTTAATTAGGTGTGTTGCCATATGGAAACAAGAGACACGAAAGGGTTAAAGTTACAAATGGTATACTTTTCAAAGTTTTAGACATTGTAAATTTGTAAATTTTAGCAAAATACAATTAGTTTTGCAATTTAGCAAACATTCATAGATGTAATCTATCAAAACAACTATGTGCATTGCTTTTTTTCTATGGCACTGCACTCTGGGATTCCAAACAGGGTTAGATTTGGCAAGGATCCTGTGCTTCAAGTTCTGTGCCTCTGGGCAGGTTCAAACATCCAATGGTCCTCCCTCTCGATGCTGGGCTTCCTCCTTCAGTTTACTGCAGTGATGCACAACCGTTTTTTGGAAGGGCTACCAAACGGTTTCTTAAACCCGTAAGGAGCCAAAGAAGCGTGACAACTCAGTTTATTGTATGAATGCATACCAAAATGTATGAAGATGACATGCACAGAAAAACACATGCATACTAAAGTAAACCTAAAGAATTATTGAGAAAGGGGCTCATAGTACTTCTCTATAACTATGATACTGAGTTTTTTTCCAGTAACCACAGTGCACAGGTCACTGTAGAGTGTAGACTACTATGTCAGTGCCAGATCTTAAATAGTCGCTTTTCCTGTGGGACACTGCGGGCCACATGACGACTTGTCTCAGGCCGGATGTGGCCCACAGGCCGGATATTGTGCACCACTGGTTTACTGTAGCCACTCACCAACATCATCCAATCCAACATAACCATAACCATAAGTTTTTATTGTTTCAACAGCGACATGAACAAGAAGAAAAGTTGTGAATATATGCAAATACATAATCACTGCAAAACAAAGGGAAAAGAAAACCCTAAAGGGAAGTTAATCCCGACTAGTAGGGTCACCCTTACATCGTAGTATATTTGATGGGGGGGGAGCTGAATAACCATGAATTAGGATATGGTTTTATTCTTAATTCATTCTTAACTAGTTAACTAGCACACACGATGTTTAGTATTATTTATCATTAGCAGTCAAGTTGATAGGCAGATAGGCACGCAGTTTACGCTTAAATTGATGTATGCCATTAAGGCACCGTATATCGTTTGGAATGCTATTCCATATCCTAGGGCCTGCACATCTAATAGAAAACCTACGGGTGTTTGTTCGCGTATATATGGATCTATAATTATCTGAGGAACGTACAGCATAAGGATTGGATTCAGACGTAGTTTTAAAGTAATTGTTAAATGATGAAGGCAATTGTTTGTATGTGAACTTGTGCATGAATTCGCTGGTTTGAAGAAAAGTTATCTGTTCAAGTTTAGGGATGCATGTTACTTGATATGTTAAATCTGTTGTAAGTTTTGTTGATAACATCCATCTAGGTCTACCTGTTATTCCCTTTTCTCCATTCTTTTCTCTATGATAGTTCTCAGTAGGGAATATTCACTCAATATGTGACCAATCTACTTCCTGCGTCTCTCTCGTATATTAGCAATAAGAGATCTTGCCTTGTCTACCTTATGCAGCATATTTTCATTTGTTTTATGGCTAGGATCATGGTTATTAATTTTTCCAATAATTGTATTATCTAGACCTCAAGGTATAATAGCAGCCTGGCCTTTCTTTGCCATATTTTAAGTAAGCACAAGAAAACAATCTTATTCAATCATGAATTTATGTTGCTAGACTGCCTATTCCAAACTTTCTATCACCATATCTTGGAAGCATAATTACACATTTATAAAGGGTAAGAAAGCTTTCAAATATCAGTTGAGTGATCTCAGATTTACAGATGGTAACAGAAAAGTGCTTCCCGTGTTTGAATCACTTCTCCAGTAACACCTTGGCTGCAATATCGTGCACCCTTTATCCTTTAATATCATTTCTGTGCTGAGAGTCCCCGGGGCTTCTGTGCTGAATAGTTATTTTGCAAGAGGCGCTTTATAAATTTATAGATGAGCTCTGATACGATCATCCTTGTGACTTCTCTTCATACTTTCAGTTCATGACATTGGATTCGCAGTTAGGGTTTCATTTTGTGTGTGTACAGTTTCCTATTGCATCCCTTCTTCCTTCAGTAATTCTATTTTGACAGTTGCATTTTCTAACTCATGATAGGTTTGCAATAACATGGAAAAGCAGTAATAAATTCAAGCTGTTAATGAACCCAATATTTGGGCTGTGTTCAAGATCTCAAGATGCAAGCAAGTATCCACAACAAACCAAGCTCATACATATGTGATTTTTGTAACAAAACGTTCACATGGAAATGCAGTCTGAAAATCCATAAAAGAACCCACACTGGAGAAAAACCATACAAGTGCAATTTATGTCATGAATCATTTGCACTGAAGAGTGTTCTAGACCACCATACAAAAACCCACACTGGAGAAAAGCCATTCAAGTGCAATTTATGTCACAAAGAATTTGCACAGAAGACTTCTCTGGAATACCATAGAAGAACCCACAGTGGAGAAAAACCATACAAGTGCAATTTATGTCACAAATCGTTTGCACTGAAAAGTGTTCTAGACCAACATACAAAAACCCACACTGGAGAAAAGCCATTCAAGTGCAATTTATGTCACAAAGAATTTGCACAGAAGACTACTCTGGTATACCATAGAAGAACCCACACTGGAGAAAAGCCATATATATGCAATTTATGTCACAAAGCATTGTCACAGAAGGCTTACCTGGAATGCCATAAAAGAATCCACACTGGAGAAAAACCATACAAGTGCAATTTATGTCACAAAGCATTTGCTCGGAAGAGTGTTCTAGACCACCATACAAAAACCCACACTGGAGAAAAACCATTCAGGTGCAATTTATGTCACAAAGAATTTGCACAGAAGACTGCTCTGAAATGCCATGAAAGAACCCACACTGGAGAGAGACCATACATTTGCAATTTGTGTCAAAAATCATTTTTTGCACGGATTACTCTGGAACACCATAGTAGAACCCACACTGGAGAAAAACCATACAAGTGCAATTTATGTCATAAAGCATTTGCACAGAAGTTTTCTCTCGATTGCCATGAAAGAACCCACACTGGAGAAAAACCATACAAGTGCAATTTATGTCGCAAAGCATTTGCACAGAAGATTTATCTTGCATGCCATAAAAGAACCCACACTAGAGAAAAGCCATTCAAGTGCAATTTATGTCACAAAGAATTTGCACAGAAGACTCATCTGGAATGCCATAAAAGAACCCACACTGGGGAAAAACCATATATGTGCAATTTATGTCACAAAGCATTAGCACGGAAGGCTACTTTGGAACACCATAAAAGAATCCACACTGGAGAAAAGCCATACATGTGCATATTATGTCACAAAGCATTTGCATGTAAGAGTGCTCTAGACCACCATACAAAAACCCACACTGGAGAAGACCCATTAAAGTGCAATATATGTCACAAAGAATTTGCACAGAAAACTACTCTGAAATACCATAAAAGAACCCACACTGGAGAAAAACCATATAAGTGAAATTTATGTCACAAAGAATTTGCACGAAAGATTTATCTTGAATGCCATAAAAGAATCCACACTGGAGAAAGACCATACAAGTGCAATTTATGTCACAAAGCATTTGCACAGAAGATTAATCTGAAACACCACAAAAGAACCCACACTGGAGAAAAACCATATATGTGCAATTTATGTCACAAAACATTTGCACGGAAGACTACTCTGGAATACCATGAAAGAACCCACACTGGAGAAAACCATAAAAATGTAAATCATGTAACATAGCATTTACACGGAATGAAGCTCTCAAATCCAGTCAAGTAGACATACTTGGTAAAAGCCACAGAATTGTAAATTATGTGATGTAGCATTGCACGGAGTGAGTGTCTCATCTACCATGCAAGATCACATACTGGTTTTACATTCTGTGAGTAAATCATAGGAATTCGTTGCGTCGAACATGGCACAAATACGCCATGCAAACGCTTTCTCTAAGAAATCCAGTATATACTGTGCTGATGGAAAACAGTTGCCAACTACAAAAATCTTACAAGATCTTCCGAAGTAGAGGACGAATCATAGTCCAGTTGAAAACGATTTTCTGGAGCTATTTTAGTGTAATGTCTGATGTTGTATTTTATATTGTATTTAACGATATATAAAGAGCCTCTCTCATTGCAACCTAATCAGAGGCTCTAGTACAACCTAAGATGTTATTAGTCATTTAATTTTTTTTATACCATATTGATGTGGAATGTGTGACAAAATGTTTGAAAATTGAGGATTTTATGGTGCATTTAATATCATTATGTTATCATCAGAACATTATCATTACGTTGTCACTACCGTGATGCTCCACAGACAGGTATATTTACTTTAAAATGTATGAAATACATCGAAATACTTTTAAGTGTATGGGTTTAGTTAATTTTCTAGAACAAAGAACAGATTAGTTTGCAACATGTTGACTAATTTACACCAGTTTAAATGTACATGTAGGCCTATCGGTGTTTCTCCACCTGTTTCGAGTCGCGACGACGCGACCTCTTATAATAGTCAAGTAACCTGTGATCCCCGCCGCATTTGCATAGGAAGGCATTTACAATTGGTCCTAGGCCTATAAGCACATTTAAAATAGATTTCTCAGAATATAATTCTGACCTAATATTTTAGTGCAATTGTGGGCTTGCATCTGGGCAAGCAGCTTCAAAAACTGCGGCTCAGTGTTTCTTAAAGCCAACCCCATGTCATCTTCGAAAGGCAAGCATGGTGACATTTGGATAAGACTAGTAGGCCCTATACACAGCACACCAGAAAATGAGTCAGAAATTTTTCATGAAACAAATTATGTGCCGAGGAATCGTTCCGTATATCCAAGAATTTATCCTGTATTTGACCAGGAATGCTGGCTGCATTCAGAGAAAATAGAGAAAGGATTTCGTACGATAGCTGCAGCTTCTTTACTACACACACACACACACACACACACACACACACACACACACACTATATATATATATAGGCCTATATATAATATTATATATATATAATTAGGGTGTGTCTATAATTTGAAGTTTCCGTAAAGTCAGAAAATGTAACAATTTAATTACAGCATCTACAGGTCTGGAGGACAGTCTAACCTGAGAACGACAAAATGATTTAAACAGCTGTCATATTCATTACATGAATATTATAGGTCCTAAGCAAAATTTACCGCAAAGTTATTGACGGTATGAATATTTTCACAAATCTCGTTTTTTAATTTTCCAGCGTGGTCATTGGGCACCAAGAGGGTTCGACGTGGGCAGTCCACGCCCATGAGCCCACTTATCACCCATCAAAAGTCGGATGCTGCAACCGTCGGTGAAGGGCGTCTGACATCAAACCCAAGTGGGTTCGACGTGGGCAGCCCAAGCCCACGAGCCCATATATCGCCCATCTAACAATAGGATTTTACAAATGTCGATTATTGGGCGTCTGACATGTGGCCCACATGTAGCCCAAGTGGGTTTTTACGTGGGCAGCCCAGGTAATGAGCCCATCTATTGTTTTAGATGGGCTCTATATGGGCATGCTCGCAGGGATATAAACAGCGGTAGGCCTATTTTCGACGTATACGTTGTCAAGTTATATACATGGAACCGATGTTGGGCCGATGTTCCCAAACAGAATACCAACATCGCATTGCGCCCATCTAGGCCTATAGCACATAAATGCGACAAGCATGCAGCCAAAGTTTATCCAATGTCAGAAAAGGCAGGACAGTCTGCTTATCACAAATATCAGCCCACCACATGCCCTTCACAATCACATTATAGGTCTACAAATAGCTCCACGCATATAGGTAAAGTAACTAAACTCATTTTCCTTGACCTATCTGTGCCTTTCGTTAAATCATGACATAGGCCTACTCTGTCACCGTCTCGAACACTTGCTTGGTCTTCAATGTCCTGCTCTCACTCGTTCGCATCTTTTTAATCCTTATATGCAGGTCATCTAAGTTAATTGTTCCTGTATAAAACGACTTAGCTTTTTTTACCGCAGATTGTGTCCAATTTCTTATTTAAGACTTTAAGTTCTGCAATGTGATTTTTTTGTCAAATCAAGAAAACTAATTTAAGCTCAAGCCACCAGTAGTCATGCTAAGTAAGTATCGGCCTATTATGCTAAGTAATTATAGGCCTCTGTAATATAGGGGCCTACTATATACAAAGCTATAGGCCTATAGATTAGTTCGCTTATGTTTTATAAGTTACTTAAGTCCAGTTTATATTGCCGTGGTTGGGCTGGGAGCGCTTCTGATAAAATGAATGAATGAATGACTGATCGAATAGCAGTTATTAGCGCCGATGAATAAGCTGGTCTCCCTGACGTGGCTTTTGTGTGGCGCTGAGAAATTTCGGAGATCTACATTACATTTCCTATGGTTTGCTACAGAACGCTTTGACATTCCTTTGAAATGTTCTTTGACTGTGTGTTTGAGTCAACATGATTTTTTTAGTGCAGGTCTATTTTACTTAGGCCTAAGTCTTCAACAGTTTACGAAATGAGGCAAGAGAAAGAGAAAGGTTCCTGATGGTAGTGAATTCCATAGAAGAACATCAGCAAGGCACGGAAACCATACGTTTGTCCTCCTTGGAATAATTGAGAGTGGACCGCACAAGTCACAATTAATGTAGCTGCAGGACTCTGAATCGCCTTTGATATACACTGCAGCAACTTAATTTAGACTAAGATTAGGCATAGGCGTAATTTTGGGGGTACAAGGGCTACCAGTATCCCCACTTTTTGGACTGGCGGTTACCGTGCCCCACTTTTCCTACCTAGAAGAAACAATGCCCATTAATAATTTCTCGCAGGAAGGTCTTCATTGAAGCTCTCAAGACTCAAAATAATTAATTACTGAGCATCATCATCATCATCGTGATCATATCATCATCGCCACAATTGTTGTTGTTGTAATTGTTTTTTTTGTCCCGAGGTAAATATGATCCCTCGGGCGTCACAAAAATTTCTCAGGAGACAAAAGAAAGCTATAGTTATTCTGGAATGGTTACATCTCCTCCGGGTCCGGCTCGAAAATGCAATCGCAACTCATATTCCGATTTACATTAGCTTACCTTGCGCTCGTAATGAGTGCTTTCAATGAATGAATGAATAAATAATAAATACACAGACTGTCAGACAGTCACGTTCATTGGTCCCTCCGTGGGTCCGAATCGTGCCACTGGTGTTAAATGGTGGCCATCTATATGCCCTATAGACAGGGGCGTCTATCCCCCCTAAGTCATTGGAGCAACGTCCCTTTTCCCGCTCTTCTTCCCCCCTTCCCGTTCCTTCCCCCCATAAACTGGTGGCACATACACTGACAGATCTCCCCCCCCCCTATTTCTTGGATGGAGCATTTGCTCCAAGGTTTCTATGGTGTAGACGCCCCTGCCTATAGACCAAATGCGGACCGAAAAACGTGCCTATCTGGGTGGATCTTAAAAGCCTCGGCTGACGCTGTAGACAAAATAATACGCTTTGACCTGATATGCCCAAAGATAAGATCTAGGAATAGGTCTGCTTCTTTATATTTCGCTGCTTTGATATATTGTCGATCGGTGCCTTTTTAAACGCTATAGGCATATATTCACTTTGTATTATCGATGTTCGGTTTCTATGACAGTTCTGTATTGGAAATAGAATGTTCAGACTGAAAAGACGCAACAGCAATTTATTCAGACATCATATCACATTTTCATTTAAACGAGATAGCAGACACGCGGAAAATGTAATGCAAGCACTTATGGAGTAGAAACACGCAGTTGTTTTATAAGAATTCAGGCGACAAAAATATTCTTTTCCATCGTAAACAAAGTCGAAAGAAACGCTCTCGATCAGTGACCTAAAAAGCCGTCTTTCCTGAAATATGAAAATAATTTCACGGACCTACTCTTGGACGTACAGATCAGACAGTTCCAACAAAGCATTGCGTTCTTTGAAAGCGAAATATTTCATGGAAAAACACAGCAGCCGAGAGAGATCTATGCACGCCATAACATCATGATGACGACATATATAGTATTGACTAAGACGACAATGACAAAGACACTAATTTTGACAAATGATATAGACCTAATGTACTGGACAACGACCATAGACGACGACAACGATGATGAATGTTTAGGGTCAAGTAGCTTAAGATTTTGTACATATACATCGATAATGAGGGTGATGATGATGATGATGATGATGATGATGATGATGATGATGATGATGATGATGATGATGATGATGATGATGAGGAGGAGGAGGAGGAGGAGGAGGAGGAGGAGGAGGAGGAAGAGGAGGAGGAGGACGAGGAGGAGGACGAGGAGGAGGACGAGGAGGAGGAGGAGGAGGAGGAGGAGGAGGAGGGTAGTGGTGATGATGACTATCATAGTTGATGACGACGGCGACGAATACGATGACGATCACAATGATATAGATCGTGACAACGACGAAGATTATGATAACGATAACGACAGTGACGATGACTGTTATTATTAGGGCGATGATGAATCGTAGGGCGTAGGAAACAGTTCTTTTCCAGCCGATCTAGGACATCAACCGTGGCCTAAAAAACGGTAGACCTCAGTGGGTAATGCTGCAGCTTGTGGTCGCAAAAGGCGACGTCTTTCCTACTTAACTAAATCACGGATCATCTAGTATATTCCCAATATTTAATGTCTTGTCTGTAAAACAACATTAAGATGTTACATTTTCACGACACACAAAACACTAGTTACAGATTACATGATTCGGCGCAAATACGAAAAGCTGACGGATTTATGAGAGTTTGATAATTAAAGTGGATGGATGTTGCTACTCGAACGTTCGTTGCTACTCGAACGTCTTAACGTCATTCCGCTCCAAAACCAATACATAGGATTAATTAAACAATGCGAAAATCATGTCTAGCTAATTAAATTTGAACTGGCTTTCGTGTCGTAACATTAGCAAAGAGATCGAAGGTACATCCCTCTGTGCAACATGAAAACTATCCCTGATATTCCAAAATATCTTAACTCAAACGTGATAGAAAAGAAACTTGCCAAACCGATAAGAACTATTACAATGGCTCTTGAAGGAAACTTAACATTATTACCTCACCAATGTAGCCTACTGTAGAAGTTTAACTGCGCTGTTGGAAAATGTTGAGACAACATTGTTCCAATGTGGGCATGACGTTTGGGACTCTTGTCGTCTCTGGCCTCTAAGATTTGCATTTTTGCAGGTGCGGGATTCCGGGTTTAGCCTCTGATGGACCTCTGGCTGTGACCGAATTCCTCGGCTAACGAACCAATAAACAGAATCTCTGTTGAACAATGGAAGGAAATGACGCTTGATTCTATCGAGAGCATCGATTGGACGCTGGTGAATGTTGAGAGCGTGCTATCGGAAGATGATCTGCTCATACTCCTTGAGTTGTCGTTGAAATCCATCATTCGGGTTGACGTCCGGTCTCAAGATGCGCAGGTACTCGAGGGAATCCGCGTAGCGCATCCGTTCCACCTTGATCAGGTAGCCGATTATGAAGCTGGCCGAGCGGGAGTTGCCATAGTAACAATGCACGAGTACGACGCCCCCTTCCGACCGACCTTTTTCAATGAACTGGAAAGCCTCGTCGAAGTACGGCACGATCTTAATCGACGGCATGTCGCTGATGGCGATTCGTCGGTAGACGAACTTGTCCGGGAAGCGTTCGGGAACTTCGATCGTGACGTTGAGGATGTGCGTGACGTTGTAGTGTTGTAGACCGTGCAGGTCGAGTGCTATGTCCTGAGAGCCTATTCCGTCAAACACAACAGCAGTACAGTTAGCAACGGGTAGGCTATGTGCAACTTCATGTTGTGGCGATGCAATACATTCAATGAACAGTATGTATAGAATTATGCATTGCGTTATGTCCACATATTGTGAAGCTAAAAAACATTTTTAAAGATTTGCCCACGAAAATCTTTTGTACTGCTACATTTATGACAACTCAATCAAAATATTTGGACAAACCTGTTTTTATATTATGATTAATTTTTTTATTTGTTTCCACTTGGTCACTGCTCTCTCCGCTCTGCCGCCTGCGTCGGCTTCCATGTTCCGTTTGCACGCACCGTTACTAGCAGCGCGCCTTCTCTGTGGCTGGATCCTCAATCTGGAATGGGCTTCCTCCTGAGCTGCGGTCTCTTCCTCGAGACTCGTCCACGTCTTTCTTCTATGCTTGTAAGGCTTCTTTATTCATCGAGGTTGGGCTGGAAGCGCCTCTAAATAGTCGCCTTGAAGAGGTGCTATATAAATGCTTAGTTGATTGAGTGATTTTATTATAATTAGGCTATTATTATTATTATTATTATTATTATTATTATTATTATTATTATTATTATTATTATTATTATTATTATTACTATTATTATATGCAGATTTACGAAACGCAAGTTATTATGACTAAATACACCGCATATGCGCTAAAGGTGGCAGACCATAGTATTTTAAGCGTAAGCATAACAAGGTTGAATATTCTACGGGAATAGAGCTGCGTAACATAAAAACTGTCCCTGATATGCCAAACAGAGCACTATCTTTGCTGCTCAATTTCCATCTCTGTTGGTGATATATGATGAATCAAGCATCCTTCAGCAATTTTTTCAAATAGATTGCAACACTTTCATTGCCTTTAACGATATCATCTGTGGCCTACTTTGAAATCCTGTCTCTTAGTCATGCTGTCCCTAAATCCTTTCCGATGGACTTTATGCCTGCATCACTTTTAGTCTCTTGCCCTGGTGTTTACTCTCACGTTATCGCACATTTGGCCAACTTGTCTTTTGCTGAAGGTTGCTTTCCATCATGCTTTATATCTGTTAACTACGGAAGTTTAGCAGGCTGAAGCAGATGTTTCAAGTTTACTTTCGATCACCACTAGACAACTAACAAATTCAAAACACATGACAATGAATTTCAAAGCTTCGGATCGGCCACTGAGAACACCACAGACTCCAACACTGTTTTGATTGGAGGCAGAACTGTCATGATATCCACTGACCGCGTCCAATATTTGATGACATGAGGGTTAGGGTGGAGTGAAAATGGCAAAAAAAATTTTTTTTCTGAATTTCAATTAGCTACATATGTCAAAAGGTGCCAATAGATCAATAGAACACTGTGTAAAAATTACAAGAATTTTGATTAATGTTTTGATCGCCCTTCGCAACTTTTTATTTTGCAATACTAAGCGACATCAGAACGATATAGGTAGATTAGTGTCTACACTCTAGTCTACAGTCTACACTAGAGTCTACACTAGAGTCCACACTGCTCCACAGTCTAGGTAAGGTAGTCAACTAGTCAATAGTCATCTTAATGCAATCAGATGCCTTGATTATTACAGTATCTTTGATTTCAAAGTCACAAACAGTTACAAGGTGAAGTGAGAGAAGTCACGTTTTGACTCGAACGTGGGCATTAGCTGTCGAGAAGCGACGCGTGCACGGATGAAGCCATCTCGCGATTTCTGTCCACAAACAGCTATCGCTGCCTCGGTCACCAGCTCACGTGTCTTTCCACAGCTTGCGTGTGGCTGGGGAATTTTGGGAAGGTGACTGTTGGAGTCACCTCCGTCGTGATGAGATCCCTTAGCTCAGTGTCAGTCATTGCCTTGATTACGGGAGGCTCCGAGATAGGGCAGACTGCCCAGTCGATCATGTCGAAGTATTCCACAGCGTTGAAGTTGAGTTTTGCGGGAACCTTGAACCTCCGTATTTGTCCATTGGGATCTGCTTCAGCTCTGGCCTTCATCACTCGTCGCAGGCCCAGCTCACGTATGTGTGGTCGATGGTCCGTCATCATGGCTAAGAGGAGATTCTCCGGGTGAGCGAAGTATGCGTTGCGATGAATGACGGGGTCGACGATCTTCTTGTGCTTAGGGCTGAGGTATCGTGACTTGACGAGGATCTGGTGAAGGTGCCTAGCTCCATCTTTGCATGACGACTGGGCTTTTATGGCGAACCACGTTGGAGCATATACGCGAATGATGAACGTCACCACCGTTTTCAGATTCTGTGACGGTTCCATTTCGCTGACATATAATCGGAGGATTCTATTGGCTGTCGTTAGCCATCGTGAGTGATTCAGGCAACCAGGGTTTCGTATTGCCAGATCGATGCTACATTCACCTTTGCTGATACTATTGCACATTCCCAATAGATAGCGCTGATCTGTGCTCAACTCCTTCGGGTCGACACTGGACAGTTGCTCGGTCAGTTGTACTGGTGCAAATGAAGAGACAGGCTGTTCGCTACACGTCACTAGCCTCTTTCCGATAGGTCCAGAGAATCCGCGCGGGCCTGTAGTCTCGCCGTCGAGTGCCTGAAATAGATGGCGCAGGGGCAGCTCATTGGCATGGAGCAGACATACCAGCCACTGCAGAGGATGCTGGAAGGTTTCTTCCAGTCGCCGAATAACGCCCGCTATGTGTCCCGTGTTCACATTTGTGCCGTCACACCCTACAACCTTAATGTTCTCTGTCTTCGCATTCTGCTCTTTCAAACTAGCGACTAATGACTCAGCTATGTCTTTGCTGGAGCCTGATGGCGCAGTCGTGTGGCTGAAGTATGAAGAACCCGGCTCTGCGATGATGCTTATGTGTTCTTCCGTGAGGTTTTTTGTGGTACTTGTTGTCGTCACCGAGAACTTGTGTCAAAGTTTGATCCTTGCGGCCATCAAAGAATACTCCCTCCATGCCAGTGTGAGTGTGGTCGAACTGATAATCATTCTGCTGAAGTTCCTTACGAGTTTTTGCTGCGTTCTCGGCGGATCTTGCTTCGATCGATTACTTTAGATCGGT
Organism: Allolobophora icterica; assembly: GCA_963556255.1. Lineage (NCBI taxonomy): Eukaryota > Metazoa > Annelida > Clitellata > Crassiclitellata > Lumbricidae > Allolobophora > Allolobophora icterica. The sequence continues at coordinate 43,683,271 of OY744606.1, read as the reverse complement.
CGATCGGCGACACGAGACCAAGATCATGCAGAACTGATGTTGCTAATACAGCAGCCGATCTATCCGAGACTCCGGTCCGATCGCAAGCTTTAGCGAGTGAAGGTAGCGACATTGTCATTCTTTGGCATTGGCGATTCTGCTTTGGCTTAGTTTTAACTGATTCTGATTTTAAGAGTAAGCGGTGTAAGAGTTGCATTGAAATAAAGCGAAAACGTCTTGATTTCACAGCCAAAAACCGCTATGAATGACCTAGTTTTCATACGCCATCCGAAATCTTTCTTGTAGCGCTATCGTTTTACTTTCTAAATAATACTTTTATTATGCTATTGGATGGTTCTGTGAAACTGTATCACATATGTAAATCAAACCTACCTTTGGCATCGTCGAAATGCTTCATTTAAACGCCCACTTAAATGGTTACAATGCCAATTATTTCAATTGGGCGAAGGGCGATCAAGCAGTTGTCAGAAAATAATATCATTTGGCAGGATTGTTACTATGGACATTTGGCACATTATTAATAGTCTAGCTTATAAAAAGGAAAGAATTTTTTTTCTCACTCCACCCTAATGAGGGTCGAGCGAGGAACAGAGATAGTCGACTGATTTGTATGCAATGTTCTGTGGACTAGAAGACAGATTTTAAAATTGAATTGCTTAGTCTAGAGCAGCCAGTATAACGCGTGCAATACTGATGTAATTGTGCTGTTTCTTAGGCACTTTTTTTATTATAGCACTTGCCAGAGAATTTTGAACCTTTTGTAGTTCTTACAAATCTCTTGGTGAATGTAAATCCGCATTTAATCTCCTATTCGCTGGTTCCGCTGGGTACAGTGTGGCTGCCAAAGTAGATGAAGGCATCTACAACCTTCACCAAATCATCTGTAGCCATTGACATTAGCTGGCCAGGCGGACAATCCATGAAGGTCTGAATCTCTAGTTGACCTCCATTATATAGGCTCCATAGTCTAGACCTTTTCCTCCTTAATTACCCATAACTGCGATCGCAGAGTAAAACTTTGTCTGCGCCAGTAATGAGTTGTCATCTACACTGTCTAGGTCGGTGAAGAGATTCTCTCCCATAGTGGCGCCCATTATGCTACAATGGACCATGGGTACACAATTTCCATCAATGTGGCTGCAAAAGAGCATGGTGCCATAGGATCCTCTGACTTTCTTCAACGTCAGCTGTAAAACAGCCTGATGTATCCCATTCACACGCTTCCACAGCTCAAGGTATCAGCGCATAAAGATCGAGCGAGTTTGAGTTCGAGGTTCCAAGTAAGGAGTAACCGCCAGAAATCCTCCCTACCCAACGAACCCAATGTTGCCTTAACGTCAACAGTATACGCAATGGCTTCATTTATATAGCTCCCGTACTTTTTTCTTCTACTGTGCAAATGTACAGGAAATGTACACGTGTGGAAAGATCTTCAATTAGGATCGAGTGTATGCTGCCAAGAACAAGAGGACGCAGAATTAATTGGACGCTCGAATGGATTTACGGATACCTGAATCAGAACGAGACTCTTTATTGATTTCGCGCCGAAAGACTTAATTAAATGAGCGCAGTTGGTCAACCCAGCTGGACACTGCGACCAGTGAGTTCAGGTTGGTCCGAATGACCAACCTCTGCCCGCGAAACATCAATAAATGTCGTTGGATTTCATCCATCAGAGCACGACGGCGACAACTCACAGTCAACGTTTATAGAAATTACAGAAACGTTATGATGATGACGACAAAGACGCTGACTATGATGAGTACGACCACAACGTTGAAGAGGATGGGTGATTATAACAACGACACCCTTGATTGTGGGCGGAGATGATGACAATGATGCTAATGACAAAACCGGCTGCACAAGGACTCTGTGAACGGATTATTGCTAATGATTGCCCGGTATGTGTGTGTGTGTGTGTAATGTGTGTGTGTGTGTGTGTGTGTGTGTGTGTGTGTGTGTGTGTGTGTGTGTGTGTGTGTGTGTGTGTGTGTGTGTGTGTGTGTGTGTGTGTGTGTGTGTGTGTGTAGGTGTGAGTGTGTGTGTGTAGGTGTGTGTGTAGGTGTGTAGGTGTGTAGGTGTGTGTGTGTAGATGTGTGTGTAGGTGTGTGTGTGTGTGTGTGTGTGTGTGTGTGTGTGTGTGTGTGTAGGTGTGTGTGTGTGTAGGTGTGTGTGTGTCAGCAAGTCTCATTTCGTTTAGTCGCCAGATGTATTATCATTCTGATTCATTAACCTTTCATGAAGATCAACAGCAACGCGATAATGCAATAATATTATGATAACATTATACTCGGTGTATGTAATTTTAACGACACATCCACCAAACAACATATGTTCCACTTCCTAATTTGTTGTGCATAGAGACTTATATAAGGATATTACATAAAAACAACCTCTATACATACACAAACCGGTAGGATTCCCCGTCTAGCAATAAACTGTCTGCAACTGATGTGCTCACTGCTCAGGGTCGAAAAGCCTGCAGCATCAACGCAGGCGCCAGATGGAGTCTGGAAACTGTGCTATAGAGGGATGGTGGGCAATGCAGCAGGAGCAGTAGCAGCAGCGTAAATTTCTGTGGCGCCACCCGCAATGTTGAACGAAGAAATATTCGATGTTTGACAGCATACGACTTAACTTAATAAACAGGTTTGAAAGATGGATGGACGGACTGAGGGACGGGCGGTCGGAGTGGATGGATGACAACCTATAATTGACCATTAACAGTGGGTATCAGTGTAGTGGACAGTCACTTCGCATTTATCCTGAAGGACTTCCCCTTGAGGCTGAGCATCTGCAAAGCCTGTTACCGCGTCGCAATAAACGCAAAGGCATTCGATCATTGGTACGCCGCTTGCATGATATGCATCATCGATCATACCATCTTCATGAGGCAAGTACTAAGTAAATAGGCCTTACGCATATATTCATAACTGCTTAGTCTGCTTCATATTAAAACGACCGGTACAGGTAACGCATTTGTTGACAAGTCCTATCGAAAACGCCGCAAAATGAAAAGTTGTCTCAAGATTGAAAAACTATCACAATTGTAGTGAAAATAGGAACACGGCAATACATGTAACAACTGGACAACTTTTAATCTCCCAGCTTGCGTTAGTTATCAGTTACCAGCCCCCAGAGGATGGACGGTTGAGTTTGCCCAGATAGCTGGGTATTCTTTGAATGACAACCCATCCAACTTGGGTCGAAGTTGCTCAACTGCTTTCTAGCGTAGTATCCACAGCATCTAACGGCTGTCAGCCACCACAATACTAATCTTATGACTTTTGAAACAAATTTTATGACTGTAGCGAATGCCACAAAATCCTATATGCATTTTCTTGTGTATGACTGTTTGGAGAGCCTTTGTCGAAAGTCGTTGTCCTTGATGTTGAGCCGTAGAGAAACATCTTTAATTGAGCTATCTACATCCTACGAAGTGCTGTATATAATCGAGGACTTCACAAGACACACCCTTGAAAGTGGATTAGTTCTGTGGTTTTTTAAAATAAAAGTTATTTATTCGCCAGTAAATCTGTTGATACTAGCATGCCAGAGACAAAAGTGGCTACAACGCGGATAGTTAAAGAACACTCAGACCTACACATGAAGGATTTGAACTTGTAGGGGACATAATCATTCCATGCTATGTCGAAGCAAATGAAAACATTCCATGTGGAACAAATGTTTGGACGGAGTAAGAGTTAGGCCTACATTCCCTACATGTGACGGACTTTATAGATCAGCTTATGGATCAGATTAGTTGTGGGTTTATAGGTTAAGTTTGCTTTAAGTTTAGAGCCTGTTATACCTCAGACCTCGAGGAAGTTTAACTGTAATGTCTGAAGTCATATATTTATATTAAAGTCAGTTATATGTTCCCACTATGGATTCGCGTTTTAATCTCTTGAAATGGCATCTTACACATATACTTTTTAAAGTGGCACTCTTTCCCGGTGTCTAGCGTTTGAGCAATGAAGTTGATAGAAAGACATATTTTCTTCATATTACCAGAAGCAAACTACCGCAATAAAAAAACAACAATGCTTTTTAATTATCATTCGTGGATTAGAGAAGTAGTACTAAGGATGATTCAATAGGGAATGGCATTGACGCATAATTGTTTAATTATCCACGCGTAGTCAAATCAAATCCTCAAGATCCGGTTAATTAGGCCATTTTCATTGTCGTGGGTGAAATCCAGAACGATAAGGTTAAGAGAGCCAGTGAAATGCCAAGGCGGAAAATATCCTGACGTCGCGCATAGTGGCAGACAAGCAAAAAAGTGGAAAAGGAATGAACCAGTTTGAATAGTTCGGTTTTGAGTATTAAATGAAATGTTAGAGGAATAGACTGCCGTGCGTTTCTTTAGATCTCTCATTTGCACAACACTCATCAGAAGTAGTCCATCTTGTAACGACAACCTGTGACTTCACCAGAAGCAGAAGCAGTCTTGTAACGACATCCTGTGACTTCATCAGAAGCAGAAGCAGTCTTGTAACGACATCCTGTGACATCATCAAAAGTAGTCCGTCTTGTAACGACATCCTGTGACTTCATCAGAAGCAGTCCGTCTTGTAACGACATCCTGTGACTTCACCAGAAGCAGAAGCAGTCTTGTAACGACATCCTGTGACATCATCAAAAGTAGTCCGTCTTGTAACGACATCCTGTGACTTCATCAGAAGTTGTCCGTCTTGTAACGACATCCTGTGACTTCATCATATGCAGTCCGTCTTGTAACGACACGCTGTGACTTCATCAGATGCAGTCCGTCTTGTAACGACATCCTGTGACTTCATCAGAAGAAGTCCGTCTTCTAACGACATCTTGTGTCTTGTAACGACATCCTGTGACTTCATCAGAAGCAGTTCGTCATGTAACAACATCCTGTGTCTTGTACCCACATCCTGTGACTTCATCAGAAGCAGTTCGTCATGTAACAACATCCTGTGTCTTGTACCCACATCCTGTGACTTCATCAGAAGCAGTTCGTCATGTAACAACATCCTGTGTCTTGTACCCACATCCTGTGATCTCATCAAAAGTAGTCCGTCTTGTAACGGCTCCTGTGATCTCATCAAAAGTAGTCCGTCTTGTAACGACATCCTCTGACTTCTTCAGAAGCAGTCCGTCTTGTAACTGCGAAGGTTTTAACACTAGCTACTAAATAATGCAAGCTAATAATCGTGGTCATAAATAATCCTTTAGAAGTGGTGCAGTATAACTGGAAACCATGTCAAGACAGGTGCGCTTATTAGCAACTAGCTGGTTTACCCGGCGTTGCCCGGGGTTATAAGTTTCAATGCCTGTAGCGAATAAGCCAAAAATTTAGGTTTAAGTTTAAATCCGTGTAGCGAATAAGGAAGAAATTTAGGCGACCTGTGGGGGAGACTGCTTCGCAGTCTTGTGTACGCCTTCTGGTGTACAGCGGAGACTGCTTCGCAGTCTTGTATACGCCTTCTGGCGTATTGCGACCTCTGCCGTGGACTGACCGCTTCGCAGTCGCCCTCTGGCGACGACTGCTTTGCAGTCTCCCATGGACTGACTGCTTCGCAGTCGAAGAGGGTGAACCCGGCGTTGGCGGGTTAAAGAAATTACACAATAGTTATTTTTTTTAATGTTACTTTATTTTAAATTTAACTGTAGAGCTTGGAGATTAACAACATTAGTTGTCTTGCCATTTGGTGCCAGAAGAAACAGATTCTTACTGGCCCGAACTGGAGAGCAGGCAACGTACTGCGGAGACTGCTTCGCAGTCTTTTATACGCCTTCTGGCGTCTAGCGACCTCTGCCGTGGACTGACTGCTTCGCAGTCGCCCTCTGGCTGTGACTGCTTCGCAGTCTTGGAGGCCCTTGTGGCGTCTGGCGACCTGTGGGGGAGACTGCTTCGCAGTCTTGTATACGCCTTCTGGCGTCTAGCGACCTTTGCCGTGTACTGAATGCCTCGCAGTCGCCCTGTGGCGGCGACTGCTTCGCAGTCTGTTTGTGTTTGAACCTACCTGTGTTACAATTTTGCTGTAAAACGATTAATATAGTTCGAAGCGATCGTTATTAAATTCTTTCCGAAAGTAAACAACGACGCTATGGCCATTATTAATGACGTTGGGGAATACCGGCGCCGGAAATTTCCAAATCTTCCGTACGCGTCACTGGTGCTATTTTTAGGTATAACGTCATTGTGCTATAATTAATTTGTAGTAGGGAGTGGAAATTTCCTATGCCGTGGGGCGAGTTTTTGGCCCTTTTCACCATGTTAGCGGTGAAAAGGGGGTAAGCGAACCCCTCCACTGGGTGTCCCATGCCGAGGCCGACACAGCAGTGAAGGTTTGGAGTGAAAAGGTGGAAAATTGTAGAAGTTAAGCCCGGTCAAACAGACAGAGAGACAGACAGAAAGCTGGCTTTATTTATATAGATTACGCTCTCTGCGTATTCAGACGACTCGTGGCACCTGTTCAGTAGCATAGGCTTCGGCAGCTGCTGCAGATGCCATGCCACGCTCTCTATCGGCCGCCTTCCTTGTCGGTTGGTTGGCAACCCTCTTTTCTTATTAATAGCTGATTTATTATCAGGTAATTACAGTTTTCTCGGACTGCAGACCCGCCGACGTCTAATAATATCGATCTGGGTTTCTTTTATGTTGTTTTATTGATCTGTTGCGGTTGAATCGATCGATTTCTGTGGCACAGACGACGTCATAAGAAGAGCGATGATGAAGCCGCTGCAGCTGCAGAGGCTGCTACTGTGGGGGTTATGCGGAGTGCCACAGTAAAAACGCACTCACATTATTTGTGTGCATTATTTAAACTGATATTATTAGCGTTCAATAATTCATCCGAATCTATTCAGATCCGTTCGCTGGTGTACACAAGTAAACCGTCATTGCTTTGTCTATTCGTCCAGTCGTCCATTCATCTATTCTGCCGTACGTAGTCATTGGAAATTTGGAGTTCTCTTTTATTTGACATAGTCTATAGAAAGGCCGAGGCTGTCGCTGCATGTAGACAAATTACCAGCGACGGACAGAGACCAGCATGCCCATATCGACCAAATAGGACCCATAATCTTTCATGGGACCCATGTAGAACCCATGTGGGTCCATCAGATGTTCATTGGCATGCTGCAGAGTCGGTCCTAGAACGTGCAAGAGGCGTGGCCTTAAGCAATTAGGAGGAGCATTCGGATCATGTCAGATGGGCAGGAGAAATACAAACGACAGCAACAATATAAGTCCCCTCAGAATTCAATTTAAAATTATACGAGGAAACACATATAGGATACATATGCACTCACCATCGACATACGACGGGAATAACGGGGAGGGGTTACCACCGTGCAGGCAAGCAGGCCGAGACTGGGCACAGACAGGCGGTGGTGCGTTAACGGAAGGCGATAATTGTAATACTAATAGGCTGTTGACGTGTTACGATCCTCTGCTTTTCGTCTCTGGAGATCTGTGTCTTTCTGTCTGTTTGTCTGTGTGTCTTTATGTATATTTTGTGTATCTTTGAGTCTGCGTGTGTCTGTCTCTTTCTTTAATTCTGTCCCTGTGCCACTGTCTGTTCATGATTGCCTCTCCTGTTTCTGTCCATGAGTCAGACTGCGAGGCAGCGAACGTCCCAGAACCACACAGATCGATGACGATCTGGTTTTCAGATCGTAGTGGCTGATTTCACAACAGCTGCTACAGCTACGCCGAGCACGCGACGAAAGATGTGGGTTCGGCGGTGAAGAGGCTTTCGGCAGTCTTTCCTCTCCCTTCTTGTTCGGTACTTCCTTTTCGCTCCTTCCTTCTTTGCTTCCTTCTTCCTCTCCTCTCTTCCTTCCTTCGTTCCTTTTTTCCTTTCTTCCATTTCTCCTGTCTTCCTTTCTCGTTCTTTCTCTGATACTCACTAATTATATTTCTTTTATTCCACTCTCTGTGTTCCTCTTCTCGACCTTTCCATATCTCGCCTCTAATTTCTCGTTACCCTTTCGCTGATAATTTTCCGCTTGTCGCTCATCGTCTTTCCCTTCGACTTTCCTTTCTCTCTTCCTCTTTCTCTTCGCCTTTCCCTTCTCTCTTCGTCTTTTCCTTCGCCTTTCCTTCTCTCTTCTCTCTTCCGTGCACCCGTCTCTTCTGCTTCGTCTGATTTCTCCGCCTGACCACTTTTCTTAATTTCCGTCTCTCTCTCTCTCTCCGTCTAAACCCATTCCCTTTTCCATCTGTCCTCAGAGTATTTCTATAACCTTGTGTCGCGGTCCATCTATTATGGTCTGTCGCGCTATAAATATTCCAAATCATCGACGCCGCAATAGGAGATGACTGCAACCGCCAGCGACACCCCCCCCCACACACCCCTTCAGCGGTCATCGTCGTCACCGGCGCCGACTCGACTGTACCTGTGGCGAAGTGTCGTCAGAGGCGGACTACCGACCGCGGTTAATGGCCGAATGAAAAGGGGATCGGCCGTTCTTCACTGCTCCCATGAGTTCCATTCTTGTAACCTTCTGTGAAATTGGCGAGTTAAAGATCGAGTTTTGCAACGCGTAAAGAAAGGTTGCATCGTGTTTTTTAGTCTGTAGGCCTACTTCAATGAAAGTGCCTTTCAATCCAATAGAGAGAGAGAGAGAGAGAGAGAGAGAGAGAGAGAGAGAGAGAGAGAGACAGACAGACAGACAGACAGACAGACAGACAGACAGACAGACAGACAGACAGACAGACAGACAGACAGACAGAGAGAGACAGAGAGACAGAGAGACAGAGAGACAGAGAGAGACAGAGAGAGACAGAGACAGAGACAGAGACAGAGACAGAGACAGAGACAGAGACAGAGACACAGAGAGACAGAGACAGAGACAGAGACAGAGACAGACAGAGACAGAGACAGAGACAGAGACAGAGACAGAGACAGAGACAGAGAGCGAGAGAGCGAGAGCGAGAGAGAGAGAGAGAGAGAGAGAGAGAGAGAGAGAGAGAGAGAGAGAGAGAGAGAGAGAGAGAGAGAGAGAGAGAGAGAGAGAGAGAGAGAGAGAGAGAGAGAGAGAGAGAGAGAGAGAGAGAGAGGAGACTCAGACTATACCGAGCTTTGCAAATAGGTCAATATCAAATACAGGAGTATTTGTATATTTGAATACGTATGCATACATACGCATATACATAAATACATACGATCGTACTTAAGTGCACATATACGCAATAATTATACCTGCGCAGGTTTGATGAAATGAGAATAAAATTTGGATTTGAAATTCAAGGACTGAGGCAGATAATGAGGGTGTCATAGACGGCAAGAAAAACCAACGAATGTATATTGGAACAACTCGGCATAGAACGTCAGCTGTTAAGTTGGCCTAACATAAAATCAAGAAAGTTGAAATACTTTGGTCACTTTATGAGAAAAAAATGGAGACTGTTTAGAGAAAGAAACAATGCAAGGCCCAACGGCTGGATTACGAACATGTGGAAGACCGCGAACTACATGGATCGAGAATGTAAGGTCTTGGACAGGTTTAACTATGATTCAATTATTGAGGTCGGTGGAGGATAGACACAGCTGGAAAAGGACGGTTCCTAGTGCGGCCAACCTTCGGATCGAAGACGGCTTAAGACAAGACAAGACAAGTTTGTACGTAGGATACATACGGTACGCTTATTTATAACACCTTAGGCCTACTCGATGGAACGATATTTTGGAATCCCTGCCCGCGTCTCTCTTTACTGCTCAATCGCTTTGTCATTTCGGTCTCTTGCAACTGACGAGATTACCTTTTTCATATTGTTAATTATCTTACTGGTATGATCTCTTGATGTTGACCTGATTGCCACTTGATTTTGGTGCGCCATAGCACTCTATATATAGCCAAACAGTTACCGGCGCCATAGAAGTTACTAAGTGATAACTGACCTAGTAGGAGTCCAGGTAAGATGAGTGCCAGATGTTTGCACGACGACATCCGGACTTCTCTGGTCCTAGTGATGATCGGAGGAGGGCGCATAACAACTCCTGGCAGGGACGTCTGGCTTCCACTCGGTGTGCTGCTGCGGCTGGCTGACTTACTGCGCGTCCGTCTGCACTCCGTCGTGCTACAGGTGGCTCCACAGTCGTCGCTGTCTCCGCCTCCGTTGCTGATCCGGTCGAGGGTCTCTCGGCTGCACGACGAAGACCTCGTCACGGATGACTGATCGGACCGGTTCTTGAAAAGTCTCTTCAGAAAGTTCATGGCTGCTGCTGCTGCTGGTGGTGAGCCTATCGTCGTCGTCTCGATTGCTGATGGAGACGCCACATCCAATTCGAAAGGAAATGGACACCTCATCGCCACTTCACGACACGAATCATCGAGACCTCAGTTAGACATCTAAAATGAAACACTCTCCTGATGAAACAGCGCACGACCGACTGCATCATCAACAACGTAAATCAACGGATATCGTTTTCAACACATGTCCGTCCGTCCGTCCGTCCGTCCGTCTGTCTGTCTGTCTCAGTTTCTTCTGACAGAAGAAAGAAGTCTGCGACAGACAACGGTTGTTTCGCATGACTTGGTACCGTCTTTACAGTTTCCCGTTTCACGCCAGTAAGAAACACGTTTTATTCTGATAAACTTCTTTAGTCCATTAAAGGCAAAATGTCGTTGTCGTTGACAATGACAGACCGCAGCAGCAACGACAATAGCAACGACAAAAACAATTACGACATCATCAGATGAGGCGAAATGCTGGTAAAAAAAAGTCCCTTAAATTTGCGCTAAATAAGTAACTATAAGTTCACATTAAAGCCAGAAGCAACAACACTAGCTACAACACTTGAAACAACAGCGACTGTATAACATCATCGTCACAATCTTAACCAGCAGCAGCAGTAACCTTCGATGTCTACCGGAGCATCGCACTGCAGCGTTCTTACCTGATCTTCCAGAGGCTGATTCAGCGGCTGCACGGTCCAGCCAAGCGTGTCGACTGCTATTAAAGAGCAGCGCCATTGATGGCATAAAACAGCAATGCTACCTTGGGCAGGATGACGGTAGCCTAATTACCAGAAGCAGCTTCTGAGGCTGACTAGTCTAGGCCTCGCATATCACGTGCCACGTAGTCAGCGTTTTGCTGCGCAGTGTCCACCTCACGTGCGCAATGACATGCGCAGTGCTTGGACTCGCCTCTTTATTTGTGATCTATGACTGGCCAACGTATATCAACGGACATCGGTTCTGTCTATCTGTCTGCCTCTGTCTGTCTGCGTCTATCTGTCCCAACAATAATAGGCCTAATATCCCTGTCATATAAGCCAACGATATGGACATTCTTGCGTGGGAATGTTCATATCCCATTAGATCGATCGCATAGTCAGCTGTTAAATCATCTCTTGATAGTGTATATGCATACACAACCCTTTTTTCTATTAACAATTTAATATGTATGTATCCAAGCACTTATATGGCGCATTTAAAGAACCTAACACAGGTGCACTGGGCTGAGGCGAAAGTAAAACTTGATGAAGAAAGCTTGGCTCGAGATGCCCAACGGACGCTGTAGACAACTTCAGGTTGCTGATCCTTTTTCCTGCCAAATGATCAGCAAACCAATCTCGGCCGTGGATGAGACATTCCTGTGCCCATAGAAGCAAGACTGGCAAGGCGCCGTACGCATTACGAGCCAATGCTCAACCATCAAAAAACCTCAGAGCATAATATTATTTATCCAGCAAACCCCAAGTTGCGGGTCACAAACACACACACTAACACACACACACACACGATAATTATATATATAATTATATATGTAATGTATATAATAAAAAAATAATAATCTTTTTTTATTTAAGCGCCTGCTAACCGCACTGCGCTGTACAGTGAACACACATAATTATAGTAGAAACGGCTGCCACGCAGGGCGCCTTACATACATGTATACAGTTGAAGCACATGAATATATCGAACGTCTTTAGAATAGATTCGGAAGGAAAGAAGTAAAGCCTAAAGAACGATCTTTCTGAATCCGTAAGGATGACCTGCGTCACTCATATCGTGTAATAAACGCTAAGTATTCAAAGCATGCACTCACTCTGTCACAGCCTTGTTAATCTCTCTCTCTCTCCCTCACCTCCATCCCTCCCCTCTGTCACTCTCTCTCACTCTGTCTGTCTGTCTGTCTGTCTGTCTGTCTGTCTGTGTCTGTCTGTCTGTCTACCTATCTATATATCTCTCTCAGCTGCAGAAACCTCCTACATGAATGCTATTGCTAATTGCATGGACTGCCTTCTACTTTCATCAGGACATATCTTGTTATGCATGCTTAATTATTCATGTGTCCATATACATAAAAAATATATACATATAAAACCGAATTTGTGGGGAAAAGCTGCTCATGTTCAAACTTGGTTTCCTCAGTAAATGCACAACCCTTTTCTGTCAGTGTACTTACTCAAATATACTCCTTAGTCATATATATATATATTATATATTTTATATGCCATTAGTCATACATATACAAAATATGTTCTTTAGTCTGTGTGGTCTATTACGTCTGTTAATGGATCGTTTTCTCTGTTAATCACATTATTCATGCGACTAAGCGATGATTACCTTAGCTTGTTGACACAACGCGGAATCCAATTTTGCACTAATGCAGATTTTTCTGACTATCTACGACTGTATGCTTAGTAAATATTCAACACATGGTTATTCCATTTGCTGATGACAATTTCCGTGACCCTGGAGACGACTTCGTTGCCAGGCAACCCCGGTTGCTACAGGGCACAATCCTCCAACAGCCACCGTCAGATTGCATTAAAACATTGACGCAGACCAAGGCAGGTACCAAGAAGCAACACAAACTGTATTACACGTATAGTGACCAACATGTATCCAGGGAAATCGATGGTTAGCAGCAAGGCCAGAGAAAATCTGAAAGGTGGACACATAAAAAGAGGGATAGAGAGAAGGATAGGTAGACATAGAGAGAAAGAGAGAGAAATATATATATATATATAGATATATATTTCTCTCTCTTTCTCTCTATGTCTATATATATATATATATATATATATATATATATATATATATATATATATATATATATATATATATATATATATATATATATATATATATATATATATATATATATATATATATATATATATATATATATATATATATATATATATATATATATATATATATATATTCGTGACGTTGATCACCTGAGGGCGCGTCTGATTGAAGTGTGGCAGCTGTTTGATCACGTGATCATCGACCGAGCCATCAAACAGTGGCGTCCACGTTTACGGTCGTGTGTCCGTGAACAAGGAGGACATTTTGAACACCAGCTGTAGCTGAACTTCACTTCCTTATGGCTTTTGTATGTTGGAAATTTTCCCTTATCAGTTCTGCATCTCAAACGTTCATAAACTTGACAAACTCACTAACATTTCCAAACAGCGTTAGGATTTGGTGGTAATATGGCTGCTGTTGTTGTTTTTAATATTTCAGACAAATTCTAAAGGTTTTGACCGAGTTATGACACTTTTTCTTGGGGTCTACTTTTCATCGGGATTTGCCGATAGTGTATATTTAAAGTGAAACTGGTGATGGATTGGAGTGGAAGCGATGATTTTAGGAGTCAGGATGTTTCCTATTGGTGCAGTTCTGTAGTTGGCGTTGAGTGGGTAGTAAGGTGGTGTGTAACTGGTGTTGAGATGTTACGGGCTTTGTACGAAGGCAAATATCTTTAACAAACAACCTTTGTGGTTAAACGTGTGATAAGTTGATAACCTATATTAGTCGTCAGCATTGTGTTGATATCTATGGGCGTTTTCGTTTTTTTCGATGACCTTTTAAATCTACGTCCCAGCCCAGATTGGTAATGACCATATTCCAATATTAAAAAGTGGTCTTTAAGTTTGGGGTGCACCTATAGGCCTTAGTATGTCCAAGTATTATACGCGTTTCACATATTGTGCCAACACATTCGGATGGGTTCGGAAAATGAAGGCTACACATAAAAGAGGAGCATGACTCGTAATCGTAATCGTAATCGTAATCTCCAAACTTCTAGAGCACCACTCGAAGGCCAAGCGCAGGACACCAGCCTATTCACGAGCGCTACGTCAGATCAGAGGGGTTTCCAGAGAGTAGTCCAAAAGAGGTTCGAGTCCGGTTTCCAGAAGGCCAAACCAAATCAGAAGGGGTTTCCAGAGAGTGGTCCAAAAGAGGTCCAACTCCGATTTCCAGGAGGCCAAACCAAATCAAAGGGGGTTTCCAGAGAGAAGTCCAAAAGAGGTCCAAGTCCGATTTCCAGGGTACCAGATCAGGATAGGCAGAGCAGCTGTCAAGGCGGGTGTCGTTTACGGCGAGAATTATTGGAAGGCGGAGTATCAGATGAGTCAGGGTAGGAGCATTTGACAAGGTGAGACTTCAGCTTTGAGTGGAAAGCCCGGGGGTGATAGATAGAGGAACATGAGGATGAGGATGAAAGACGGGTTGCAATGATGATGGAGGCATTAAGAAACTGCGAAATTCAGAACGAGATCATTCCAGAGGCGTGGTGCTGTGGTGATGGAAATGGCTCGGTTGGAGAACTTGAGGTGAGTAGTGACTGGGGGTTGAGAAAGACTGAGATAGGACGATGATCGGGTGGAGCGGGTTGTCTGAATGGTGAAGAACGGGACTGCTGGGGGCTTAATATTTTAGCCTTGCGTAGAAATTTTATGGACGGAATGTTATAACCCATAAAAATTGTCGGTGTTTAGAATGTTCATTCGGGACTGTAAACTGGCACAGACAGGATTTCATCGAATACACTTTTCAAGTTTTGTAAACCTGAAGAATGGTTAAAATGGACTAGATGTATCGTAAACGTCTGATTTCTGGACTTTTCCCTGGAGATGACAAGAAGTACCAAATACAACAGGTGGATTCGCTGTTGTATTGCATGGGAGATGAAGCCGAGAATATCCTGTTGACATTCGATCCGAGGACATAACAGCCCCAGGATTCTGAAGAAGCAGACGCTTCGAATCTTACCTTGTTGCCAGCTAAAGTGTAATTTATGAACGCTCCAAGTTTAATAAACGCATTTCAACGGGATGGGAACCAGTTGAGGCGTTTGTGGCTGTGCTGCGCGTCTTGGCTCAGATGTGTAAATCTGGTGCGCTTAAGAAAGACACGTCGATTACGCGATCGAACAGCTGCGGAAATTCTAGACAACGAACTGACAGAGGAAGTGCAGATTACGCTTAATCTGGATCTTAAGCTGCGGATATGGCACACGAGAGTGACGAAACAAGAACACCAAACTAGGGGCCAATCGATGAAATGCGACTCAGGCGTCCGTCAATCGAACAACAAAATTACAGAGCGTCGATGGGGATGACTGCAAGAGATTTCCTCCGTCATTCCCACACTGTGCCATACCAATGCTCGTGAAGAGCATTACTGTCCTGCAAGGGAATACTCACTGCTACCGGTGTGGGGTTAGAGGTAAATTCCGGGCGGCCTGTTGGATTTTAGCCTTCGTAATATAAATTATGGAGTAAGGGGAGAAAGAGCAACTTATGTATTTGGAAAACATTTCAAGTGGTGCACAGCCGTCGTGGTTTACCCATTTACCCAATGCCAGGACACGTATGAAATTCGAAATTTACAGTGGAGCTCATATCCATGAATTTTGAAGCAACTTTCAGAGGTCTGGTCGGCGTAGGGCCTACAACCGCTATCTAAATGCATGACGCGTCTCCCCCCCCCAGTGATGAACTGCATGCGTTTGGAGAATTCGTCGCCTGAGAATTATCTTGGCGTATCTCCATTTTCCAAAATTCCGAGATAAACGAGGTAGAAGTTTGGGCCACACTTTGCGGAAAAATGAGAAATTCAATGCAATAAGTAGGGCATTGTCAAATTGCACTTCACACACAGACGTTATATTAAAACATCAACATTGCATAAAGATTTTGCATTTAAAAAATTAACAATTATTGTTGTTATTCTGAAATTTGTGAAAATTTTGTATAAACTGGATTTACAAATATTATAAACCATCTTTCTGAAAACAAAGACATGAAATGATTAAATTAAGCAACGACCAATTATTACAGAGTGTTTTCGTTAAAATATTCATTTACATAGTCCGGATTTTTAAAAGAAAAACTTTTAATTGTCTGGATATGCGACACTATAGTCCAGCTAAGCGCACAGGTTTATACTGCTGTATCTCCTGCACGTCCAATCAGCGACGAGCTTTCTGTGGACATACAACAACAGAGACTGCTTCACTATGAATGCTGTATGGAGATACGATAAAATGTTTCTGAAAACAGGACATACGACAGTATAGTTTGTTGAATATCTTTAAAACGACCTATCGTATCTCCTAGCCATTGAAACTGAAGAAAGATCAAAAAAACTCTGCTACAAATCAACTCTTAACTACTTTTCGAAAAAAAGTGGAGATACGACAAGATAATTCTCAGGCGACGAATTGTTGATTTCTGCAAAAAGTGAAGCTAAGATCGACAGTGGTTTCATATTGTTCTCTTTTGGTCAACTGCACTCGATCGAAACTACTACTTCGTTCTGCAGTCATGAGACTTAGCTTGATTCAAAGACTGGTGAACGTCGATCACATTGATGACAGCTTCTTCGGAAAGTGTGGAAGAAAACGAGAGTCATTCGTATACTTTTCGATTATGGAAAGTGCTCCTCCATTATGAATTTTTCTGTTTCAAGAAGAATTCCATTCCTGTCGTTGTCCAGTGTTTCAAAATCACAAGCGCAGAATGTCAGGAATTCTGATTGAGTTCAGTCAAGAGTTTTGATTGAGTTCAGTGACGTTTTTCTTGATTATAGAGCCTAACTGGCGACGTTCTGAATTTTTTCAAAGATACAGCGATGGGCACATTTACTCATTTAGGCCCTAGCTACTGTAAGCTTAGTTACTAAATACATGTAATAACTACTTTCAAATAGTTAACAAGTAGTTAGAACTACGTTTAGTACTAAGTAGTTATAAATTTGTTAAATTACTTTTGCAATAGCTATAACTACAGTAGCTGACTACTTTTCAGATTATATTATTGCAATGCTTTAATAGATTTTTTATAAGAAACGGCATTGACGTGGGATAGAGGCGCCACAATCTTTCTGACTGCAGGCCAGGAGCAGCGTTGCCAGAGCTGGGGATTTTTCCCTAGATCTGGGGATTTCGACCTTTGTCTGGGGATCTGGGGATTTTTTTGACAAATCTGGGGATTTCGACCTTTGTCTGGGGATCTGGGGATTTTTTTGACAAATCTGGGGAAATTTGACCATTTTGACCATTTGCATTGAAAATGTATGTATTTTGTGTGCACTGAGCATTAGAAACTATGTTTCTCTTGTTTTCTGCCAAAGACAAAATTGCTAAAGCGGAGATATTGTTGACGGCTTTCATGGCAGAACATAGCCTAGGCCTAATATTGCGTCATTGCAAACTGATAATTTGATTGAATGTTGTAAGCAGATGTTTCCAGACAGCACAATTGCTGAAAAATGTCACTGAAGCGCAATGCTGCCTCCTCAGCAGTATTGCCCATTTTCAGTGGCTTGAAGTAATAAACATTTGTCTGTGATTCATTTGCACTTTGTGCAAATGCTGCCCGCAACCGCCTACAACCTTGGCTTGGAATTTTTATAAGGAATGCCTGTTTCTATTTGTCGCATAGTAGTAAAAGAATTATCCAGTTCCAGTTAATACAAAATGTAGTTCAGGCCCAGAAACCTAAAGTTTTGAAGTTTTGTGAAACACGATGGCTGTTCCGTGAAGCAGTCATATGATCTTGACGAAACAGAAGTTGTCAATGATTTGTCGACTTGGAAGCCGACTCCCCGACAATTTTGAGTCTTTGACAAGTGACATTTAGAAACAAGTAGCTGCCTAATTGTTTTTGTTTCCACTGATTTGAAGAATATTTTGTTATTAATGTAACTGTAAGTAAGTATGTTACTGTTAAATAGTGGTCAAATATCTCATACCTATCAACGGAGTGCTAATAAAATAGTGTATGTATAATCTGGGGATTTCTGGGGATTTTTTGGACCGAATTCTGGGGAAATGTGAAAAACCTCACTGGCAACACTGGCCAGGAGTTCTAGAGACAAAATATTGACTCAAGTGAAGAGCTAGAGGACCAAAAGTGAAGCATTCTAAGCAAACATCTCTGATGCAGTGTTTTCATAATGCACACTCGAGGTTGATTTCAGAAGAAGATTATGATATCGCTGCGCGTTACTACCCAATAAACCACTACTCGTCGGATTTACGTCTGTCCTACGTCTTCTACATCGGGCTCTCGTGGATAGTCGGGATTCGCCTTTAATCTGACGACTTGCCGCCGGGTCAGCACAAAAATTATCACCGCAGACATCTGCCAGCGTTAAGTTAGACCACGTGGGCCGAGCGATAGCCAATCTGCGGGCTCATGAACAAGAGCGTTCTTTTTGTGAATTTATGCTGGGTGAGTATGTCGTGTCTTAGATTTGTTTCTAAGTTATTAAAAAGTTATAACTAATTAGTAGCGTTACACAAGGTCTAATTAACCGTTCTTTATGTAGATTGTATATTCTTTGCGTAATATTCCCGGATAGGACAATAATAACCAATCGCATATCGGGCAGACATCGGTAGATTTGTTGGGCATCTTGCATACACGTGCTTAATTAATTTAATTACCTCCGCTCTTAAAATTATTGTTTATGCCTTCGTCCCAGACTGAAATTGGGTACAATGCTCACATACCTAATTAAGGTTATTATTATGCAGATATTCATATAAATTTAATATGTATTAAGAAATATTTTATTTGCTAAAATATTAGGCAGCACGTGTTTTCCCTGACGCAAGGCGAACAGACTTCATGCATGCTGACATTATTTTCTGTCTTCTTTCCGCATTCAACGCATTGTGCATATTAAATTGTTACAGATCAGATACCTTGCACATATGTATGGACAACCAAGACACACCAGACAGAGGCTGTGAGGAGAACTTCGAATAAGGTAGCAAAAACTTCTTATTGTACATTGGGGTGGGAAGATGGTTAAATGGTAACATGCTGGCACGAAGATCAGAAGGACGCGGGTTCGATACCCGCTAGCCCCATAAGGTTGACTCGGCCTTCTTTCCGTAAGTGGCAATTGTAAACTGAGAAGTACACAGATGAGCGCCTGCCTTGCCTGGCTGCTGTACAATTAAATTCGACTCGAGTGTTAAACTTGTTATCGTCTGTTACTACAATATTGTGTAATCTTACTGCATACTTGTCAGCTTGAATTAATGAATGAAAATTATTATTATTATTGCGCTATAGAATCAGAGAGGATTTTGCATCATTTCTGTATGGTAACAACTTAGTGTTCTGATAAATCAAATGATGTGGATAGTGTGGTGGGAGAACAAATGTCATCAACTGAGAGTGATGAAATTGTTACATCTGAGGATTTTGAAAGCTTCAGTGCTGAGTGAAATAGTTTCACCCACTGGTAAGTTTGAAAATTGAATAATCACCTGCTGAATTAGGTTCAGATGATGATGATATCAGTAGGCCTACTGATGAAAATTTGAGATCTCAGCTAGTTCAATGGGTTACACAATTTGGTATAGCTCTGGTTGCAGTTACAGGATTATTGAAAATACTACAGCCACTCCACCCTGATCTCCTCACTGATGCTTGAAGTCTGCTGAGCACACCAAGATCACACAATAGCATTGAACTAGAGGGCGGTGGGCTCTATGTGCATTTGGGCATATATATGGGAATTGCAGGCCTACATAAACCTGGGCACTTGAGCAATTTAAACACTGTTCAGCTGCACTTAATCTGGGTAATAGATGATAACGAGCTTAATCAAATGCTGTGTTTACTACACTTGCAGGTCATCCAAATTATACTGACTTTGTTAAGTCTGTATTAGTTGGGCATTGAATTTTTATTAAGAGCAGTTTTGTTGCTCTGCAATATGTAATAAATGGTGAAAGCTAGGTCATCCACAATACTCTTTCAGTACAGCAGGTTCAGAAAGCTTTGCAATAATTTTTTTTATTATAGAGTAATGAGGGTATATTGGTTTATGATTTTTGGTTTGAATCATTAAAACTGTGTTTCTTGATGTTTCTTGTTCAGGTAAAAAGTTAATCACCCCAGCAATGGAACTGAAATATCGGATGAAAGCCCTTTAGCAGCAAATCAGCACTTCATCGATAAGCTGCTGAAGGGGCAATCAGGGGGTGCCAGACCAGTTGCTTCTAACTCTAAGCTGCCAGCCGGTGTATCATCTGAACCAGACCTTTGACCAACTGGCAGCGCTTGACAGAAAACTTATGTGTTCGTCAGAGAACAGACAACAGCTGGTGGGTATTATTTTCCATAAATTTAGTATCCGTATTAACAAGTCTCGGCTGAGCAATAATTTTCATAATTGTTACATTTTTGTGTGCGTTCTTTCTTTACAGTAACAGTATTTGAAGTCAGCCTTCGATTGTGAATTTAAAATACAATAATGCCTCTAATTTATGCATTGCATTTGTCGGTATATAGCACCTGCTCCAGATCTATCTACTCAGGGTGCTGAGGTCACTGGTTTCTGCTAATTCCAGGTTATCTTGAGGTCATTGGTGGGTTCACTATCAATGTCATCAAATTGACCTACTCAAGGCCTTCCTGTTTAATGATTTGGCAAGGCAATTAAACTTCTGTGGGCAGCGTGGCAAGCACAGCTTCAAATCACTGCAGTTAATAGAAGTATGATATTTATATTGGCAAATTATTGTATGGTATTATATTGTATTTAAGGATTTATTAAGCACCACTCTCAGCACGACCTAATCCCAGTGCTAGGAACCATGAGGAAAAAGAAAAGATTTAAGACAGCGGATAGAGGCAGCAAGAATCGTAGAATGAGTCACAGGGAATAGGTCATTTCATAGCAGGAGACCAATGCAGCAAAAGCACGAATCTGAGCCATGGCGGTCCTAGACCGGGGAAAAAGGTCAAGCCGATCTAAGGGGAGGACAGGATTATATTTAAGAAATATGTGTATTGTGTACCTCCAATATTTTACAAAACTGGGCATTGCAGCTGAAGAAAAACATTTGTTTTGGCCTGTTGTGATGTTTTGTGCAAAATTTGTCAAAGATGCAATATTGCATGGACCACACTCTGATAAAATGTGAAATTCCTGTTTGGTGGATCACAGTGTTAGCTGATATTGTTTGATTTATTTAGTACTAATTAATTTAATCAGTATGGAATGGCCTCCCTCCTGAGCTGAGCATATTTCCTAAGTCTTCCTCTGACACCTTTTTTGACCGCTTGAAAACTGTTCTTTTTGGCCGTGCTGGAGTCGGGAGCGCCTCTGAGTAGTTCTCTTGAAGAGGCACTACCAGGTATATAAATCTATGAATGAATGAATGAATAATTCATATCACAAAGATCATTTATTGGCACTCATGCCTTTCATCAGGAATGTGAATGTGATGATGATCTGATATATGAAATGATGTGTGTGATAATGTTGTTTGCTTTGCTTATTCACTAACTATACATTTATTATGTTGTGCACAGATGCAGTCAGGGCAAACCGACCGACTCGCAATGCACCAAATACAGACATTGATAACAGTGGAATGGTTGCACACAGCAAGTGACCTCGGTGGTGGACGCCAAAGCCGAGGTTCAACCAAAGCGCAGATATCGTTGAATTTCAGCGACACAGAAGATCTTAATAATTCTGACACTATATTATAGATTACTGTATATTATTGCAACATTACGAACTATCATCGTGTATATAAAGATCACGAACATTATAATGACTAATGTATATAACACGTACCCAGTGCTGGATTTAGACATTTGTAAGCTAAATAAACTAGGGCCTCACAATCCAAAAGGACGTAAAACATTCAGAAGTTTTTGTGGGCTTGTTTATTTTATGTGTGCTGTATACATTATGTAGAACCTTTTTAAAATGGCTTGTGTAGCAAATTCCATCTCGCCTGACTAAATGAATATTCATTTGAAAATTATTTGAATTTTTCACTTTAAATGCCTTGGTATTAAATAATTAAAAGGCATATATGTTTTCAAGTTTTGTGAGACCTTCTGATGTAATTTTTTAACAAGGGGCCTCCAAGCTTTCTATGGCTGAAAGCCTCGCCAAGTCTAAATCTGGCCAAGACGGGAGGGGATCCCTCGACTGAACCCAACTTCGCTGAGCGAGCATTGGAAAAATTCTACCTCCTGTTTCACTTTTGGGGTAGATAGTCGGCCAGCAGGACACCTGTCTTGAAACACTTATTAAAATTGCATATTATAATTATGTACTCTTGTTTTTATCAAACTGAAACTGAATAAAACCTGCTTGCTTATTGATCATTCTTATGTGAACGAGAGCTGAATCTACCTTTTCACAAATGTCTTCAGCTAAGCTTAGTGTCTTAGTCACTTGCTTAGGATATCATGAAATCATTGAAGGGCCCTAATTTGTGACAGTGGACGAAAATTGACTTGGTAATAAAACAATCGGTTAGGGTACCGTGTGTGGGATGGTAACCAATTGTGGGGCATGGTCTGAGGTCCAAAACGCTGTCGGATCGACGTGAATTAGCGACGTCGGATTGACGTCGGAAACACGTCTACAAACCCATCTGTATCCGACATCTGACCGACGTCTTGCCGCTCAGCGGCTGCTCATAGATCACGCGTGTTTTTCCGACGTCGGATTGACGTCGGAAACCGATGTCGGGCCGACATGTATTAAAGACGTCGGGTTGACGTCGGAAACCGATGTCGGGCCGACGTCGGAAAAACACGCGTGATCTATGAGCAGCCGCTGAGCGGCACGACGTCGGTCAGATGTCGGATACAGATTGATACAGATGGGTTTGTAGACGTGTTACCGACGTCGGCCCGACGTGGGTGGTTATCTGGGTAGAGACTGGAGGATATGACGCCTGTTGCCACTGTTGAACGAAAAGGTTTCATTGAATTTGTCAGAAGGTTGAACCCATTCGTATTCTTTTGAGCCCAAGAAAACTGAACAGAAGAATAGCTGAACTGTATGTTGAAGAAAAGGAAACACTTATTTTGGATATGAGTCAAACTAAACGGTTGTCAGGAACAGCCGATGCGTGAAGCTGTCACGAGAGGGCATTGATGGGCGTTATTGTCCAATACATAGTTCGAGAATTCGCGTTTTACGAATTTTACGAATTTTTTAAATTCACGAATTTTAACGAATTTTAAAACTGCAGTTTTAAAATTCGTTAAAATTCGTGAAATAATAAAATAATAGAATTCTTTGCCATGTCAACGAATTTTATTTTTTGTTTGCTTTTCCACTTTTTAAGCAAGTAAATGTCGATGTCATAATAGTACTGATATTCAGTTACTGTTCTACTTGGAGTCTTGAACTTCGATTTCTATTATAGTTAGGGTGTGTTACTGTAAGTGTCAGTCAGCAGAACGAAAAACCACTAGTGCCCCAGCTCCAGTGTGACCAGTCAGTCACTCACACCGCTTGCAACGAAACATGGTTTAAAAGGGTTGGCAACGTTCACCAAGCTGTGTCTTCTACTTCATCGTCCTCTGATTCTGAGTCAGGAATCGCCCACTGCTCCCACTCGACTCTGGTTTCTGTATTTTCGCCATGCAAATGCTCCCGAATTGGGGCAGAATAACCAACAAATTCCCTGTTAAAAAACAACACTCTATTTTTGGATTACTCTTTCCTTCCCCAAAATTACTACATACTTCCACTCCGGTCCATGTTCTTTCGTCTTTGAGAAATTAGGTTTTAATTAAATTAACTCGTTACCTAATAAACTTTTATATTGAATTTTACATTAAATTCTAAGCAGAAGCTTAACACAACAAATCATGACGTCATCACATTTGTTGTTGCTTACGCTGTATTTGAAGAACGCTACTGTCAATGTAAAAAAATGCCCAACAACGGCCCAACGAATTTTTACGAATTTTTACGAATTTTAAAATGGACCAAAAATTCCCGAATTTTAACGAATTTTAAAACCGAAAGTCACGAATTCTCGAACTATGGTCCAATATATGTTGACCCTGCAACGCTTGAAATGAGGTCGACTGCGGTCGGAGTTCGACGTTTTAAGCAAGCACACACAGGCAATGCAATTGCAAAGAGTCTAGGGGCCTACTCTTCACGCTGAATGAGTTCAATATTCTTAACAAAATCCAGAATATTCTAACCGACATTGTGGCAGATTTCCAGTGATGGGCACTAAACTATTTTTTTAAAGTTAAACTAAAACTATTTTCCAACTAAAAAAAATAGTTTAACTAAAGTTGGCAACTAATTTTGGAAGTAGTTAACTAAACAAAAAAAAGTAGTTGAACTTTTCCAACTTTTTTCCACCTTTTTACGACAAACATTTTCACAATAATAGATGTTAAGTGAACTGTAAACTGTAATAATGCAGAGCGTCAATGACAATTTCACCTTCAAACTATGCAATGTGTACTCTTCTAGCCTACAGTCTACATACTATTTTAGTGTATGAATTTGAAAACACTGGCTGCTAATGCTAAAACCATGCAGTGTTAATCAATAAGTTTCACGTTGAGTTGTTAACAGTGTTCAATGTTCATTGCGGAAAATAGTTGCGAATTGCTGATTTTTTTAGTTAAACTTTTTAGTTAGCAACTAAAAATGTTTTAGTTAAACTATGGCTTTAACTAAACTATTTTATTTTAGTTAAACTTCATCCTTAACTAAATAATTTTAGTTAAACTAAAAGTTATCAACTTTTTAGTTAACTATTGCCCATCATTGCAGATTTCTCGAAAGCGTTCACAGTCATCGTAGAGAGTACAGCCGTTAACAACAAAGTGGAGTTCTCAACCAGTGTTGCGGGTGTTGAAGTTGATAAATTAGAAATGGAGATGTTGCCTTCACACAAACATTATGGAAATCACACACTCTCACTCATAACCAGTTGTGTTAATGTAGTTAAGAAAGTAGTTAACTATATTACTGATAGTTAAATAAGTTGCACCTATTCATAACTAATTTTGTTAAAAACTAGTTATAAGTATTTTCTTGACTAGTAGTTGGGAAAGTAGTTTAACTACCTCTGAAGTAGTTAGTGCCCATATCTGCAAAGATAAAGGATCACTTGATGTTGCTTCTGATGCTATGCTACAATGTATAGAATGTAAAGTTTTCAAAGGCGTTATATAATTATGTTGTCAACTAACAATTAATTAATTTCCCTCTTCCAACTGCATCTAATGATGCTGTGTAAATCTTAGAGAAGACGAGTGTGTTTTAGCTGCGGCGTTACGTCTTCTCAGATGGTCATATAGAAGTGCTTTCTCCTTTCACAGCCTTATTCAGTTCTGTTAGGTCCACGCATATCCTTGCGTGGACTGAAGCTAAATCGAAATAAGTGCTTGTTTTGCTTGCAATCAGTTCAATACTTCGGTCATGTGATAAGTGGTGCAAGTGCAGTAGAGCCAGATGTGACCGGGTCATTCAGAACACGAAGCAGCCGTCGAATGTATGAGGGCTCTTAAGAACGCTCGGAATTATGAGGACGATTTCATCCAACTTGTCGAGCATCGTATCTTTCAGATGGCAACCACTTGTGCCATTTATAGGGTGACACGAAAGTTCGTTCACCGTTTTCAAAATGCGTTGTCTCAGTAACGGCTGCATATTTCTTTATAATATTTTGTCAGTACATACATCAGTCAAACGAAAGATACTGGTAAGAATTTGATTATGATCCGGTCCGTGGTTGCCATTATTTATAAGAAAATGTAAAGACCACCAGTTTTTGCGGAAAAAACTGCGTTCATCAAATTAACACAGTAAAGAAAATGTGTAGCCTCGTACACAATAAGACACTGTTGTTAATTAGGACATACAGACGTAGGCTATTAGCGTACAGTATCTCCTTTCTGCTTAATGACAGCACTGAATCTATCCGGCATAGACTGGATCAGCGTCTGAAGTGTCCTAACTGCTATCGATCTCCACGCTCGTTGGAGGCGACGTTTGAGCTGATCAACGTTTTTGGCTCAGGATCTTTATAAACGCTAAGAGATAAAATACTCCACAAGTTCTCAATAGGAGAGAGGTCCGGAGAGTTGGGTGGCCAATCCTTCGGCTTTATGTGTGACGGGAGGTTGTCGTCTAGCCACTTCGTCGTCACAGCTGATGTATGACAGCGTGCACCATCCTGCTGAAATACTCCTAGATCATTGTCAAGAAATAACTCTCGTTGCATGACACTGCCGTTGTCATTTTCTCTCTCGAACGCTGGCTTCACAATCTGTTCGAGAATGTTGGTGATGTCATTAAGCAGAAAGGAGATACTGTACGCTAATAGCCTACGTCTGTATGTCCTAGATAACAACAGTGTCTTATTGTGTACGAGGCTACACATTTCCTTTAGGCCTACTGTGTTAATTTGATGAACGCAGTTTTTTCCGCAAAAACTGGGGGTCTTTACATTTTCTTATAAATGATGGCAACCACGAACCGAATCATAATCAAATTCTTACCAGTATCTTTCGTTTGACTGATGTATCGTGTATGTACTGACAAAATATTATAAAGAAATATGCAGCCGTTACTGAGACAACGCATTTTGAAAACGGTGAACGAACTTTCGTGTCACCCTATATTAACAATATAGATACATGTATTATTTGCAAACCTTCACTAAGACGTCAGCGTCTTCTGATGAGAATTGGAGAGTTTTGTAAAATATATATCAAGTATGTTCGTGGAAAGGACATGGTCATTGTTGCTTGATAACCTGTCGTACGTGTACAATCATGGTCCCTGATAAAGGTGGGAGGGGGTCTCCGACGTGGAATCGTTTGAGAACATCGATGGTGTCTGATGTTGTCTATAGACTGGTTTTCGGATATTCCGGCGTCAATGTGAGTCGAATACAAGCAGAAACACTTAAAAACCACGAACTTACTGAGAGCAATTATCAAATACAACGTGTCACTAAGAACTGTATATTTGGCAGGGACCCCTACCGCATGTTAAAATTGGCCTATAATATATATTTTTCAGGAGCATCTAAGAGCCACATAAGTCTGTCATAAGGGATCGTGACCCCTGGCGTCCATGTAAGACCGCCACTGGTTGATTTAATGAATGCTGATGTGGCATGGAGACGGTATTGAGTTGGTAGTGAAGCAGAAGTGGTTTTATTTTGAGCCTCGTATGGAGTCCTTGGTTCCGTCCATTGATATAAATACTATTAAATAGTAGTCGCAGACTGTAAAATTGATTGCTCTGCAACGCGAAAAAAGCACGGCGCTTCCCTAGCATCGCTGCTGAACACAGAATGTGTGGCGCCATAGCAAGTACTGTGTGTTGTTGATGATGATGATGACAATGATGATGATGATGTGGTGGTGGTGGTGATGATGGTGATGACGACGACGATAATGATGATGATCGCATGGGCCTGTTTTTGTCAGAATTCAAACATCTTACCTGTGTACAACTGTACATAGTTCCATTTCGTTAAACACACTTGAAATGAAAACTTACCGGTCATCTGGACAGACGGCTTCTCATTGGCCAACATCCAGCACACGCTGCAAAGTAAAATAAATCCTCCTATGGTCTAGGAGTAAGCGGCGGAAGGAGAGTGGCCGAGGAAGCAGCAGCAGCAGCAGCAGCAGTAGCAAGAAGCCATCATCAGTCGCAGAGGCCTTTGACTTAACCTCCGTCTCTTCTTCCGTTACGGTCACGAACCGAGCATCTTCTGCGATTTGTCACACAACGTCGAGAACCTAAATACCGTACGGTTCTGCTGCTGCTACTGCAATAGCTACTGCTTGCTATTGCTATAGCTGCTGCTGCTGTGGCTGGAGATCTATAGCAGCTGCTGCAGTTTCTGCTGGCGTCGCCGCCGCCGCTGCTGGTCTCGCAATACCCACTGACTGACTGAATACGATGAATCGTTATATCTACATTCTGTGGACCGAATAACAAGCATCGAATGTGCAACGACGCCTCGAATCGTGTGTACGAACCGCGAACTGCTTCTGTGCGCTACACATAGATTCTGACGCACAGACGAATATAAATATATAGACATATAATATCGTTGCCATGTGTTGTAGACACCGCAACTTTGGGAAAACTTCAGATATGTTAAGACTGGTAATCGTAAATGTGTATGTCTGGTTGTGTTTGTATTCTGCATGTATAATTTGTGAATGTAGAGACAATATTACAAGCACGTACTTTATATATGTATATATATATATCACTGACAATATTACAAGCACACACACATAAACACACACACACAAACATATATATATATATATATATATATATATATATATATATATATATATATATATATATAACTGGTGGTTGTTCTATAGATGGCTCGACTACTGTGGTGGCGGTGGCGGCGGTTGTTATGAGGATCGTGGGCGGCAGATGAGACGGACGAGAGTCGTCTGAATGTGCGCTGCACTGTGCTGTCAGTCGGTCGGTTGCCGCCTAACACAGGACACATAATATCGATCGCCTGTTCAGCCCAAGCGACTAAGATATCAACCAACCATTCAGCCATTTAGCAAGCCAGCCATACAACTAACCAGCCAACCAACTAACCAGCCAGCCAAGTAACCAGCCAACAAGACATCCAACCAACCACTGACTCAGACTGCTAATATTCAGCATAAAGCCAGCCGAATAACTAGTTCACCTGACCGTTCAACCAACCAGTCAACCATTCGACCATATTCAGTCAACCAAGTCAACGAGTCCATCCAGTCACTCCATTAAACTGGAAAGCCAGTCAACATAGTAAACAACCTTAAACTAACCAGATGTCAACTAGCAACTAGCCAACTAACCAACCAAACAGATAAACAGCCAGTTTACCAACAAACTAGCTCCATAAATTGACCTTAACCTATTCAACCAACCACATCCATACACGAACCAAAGTCACAACCCTGCAAAAGCGAAATAACCATGCAATCAAACAACCCTCTAACAAAGCGCCTGAAAATTTTGCAACTGTATTGTCACCGCTTACCAACAGTCCTCAAATCATGGGTCCTGGAGCCACCATCTGCTGCGATCGGTAATGTAGCGCAAAACTCAGCACAGAGTTTCTGAGTTTTACTCGTTATTATAAGAAATAAACATTTCAATGACACAGTAAGGGGCCTACCTAACTCGTCAACGCACAGTATCAGCACACAAGAAACTTTCAACATTTGCTACTCAACAGAAGAAGAACGGGTTCAGCGGAGTGGTTGGATTGTGAGTAGCCTAACTTCCAAAAAACGAGTGCTGAGAGGATTCGAGTGGTTACTCATTTTGTGTTTCATTCGTTCAGAAATTTTTAGCTATTAGAGTGATTTAAGAACAAGAGTTATGTGCTATTTGGGGTTTTTGGCACAGATTGAAAACGATTTATCTAGATGTTGTCTAGATGCAAGGAAAGTGAACTGTAGTAGTCTCGTTCAGCATGGATTGGATTGCTAGATGCGATTTTAAAGTCATGCAAATGGCGGATTCTACGATGGTCAGGATATGCCTGAAGTAAGAGCGGGTAAGACGTACCATATGGTGCAGTGCACATGGGAGAATCTGCAGAGGTGTTGGTTGAAAATCATACCTAAGTTTAGGACAGCAGAAGTAGTAGCTAAGGTTTGAGCAGATACAGACTCCGGCTTGATGGAAATAGAGAGATCGGGCATTTTCTTGAGTTGGTTAAGCAAGCCTACAGGTATAAATTCGGTTTCAGATGGATTCAGACACATGAGATTAGAAGTCATGGGAGGAGGCATTACAGTGGGTCGTTAGGGAGGTGTTGTATCCCTATGTGAGTCACTGGGATCAGCTGTTCATGCCATCGCTACTTATCGATCAATTCCATATAATCTGATACTTCTGCCCTTGCGCCACATAAATTTGATCATATAGACGTTTACTACTGCGACGCTAGGCACCTCGAGGAATTTAACTCAGCCATCAGTATCAGAAGAATGCATCAGCATCCGTCTCCGTTTCAGTAATCCATCGGGGTTCGGTTATCAGAAACTGGCTTCGTAAAAGATAACCCGCTCTTCAATTACAATTACGCGTATAATCCCCGGACACTTCTATAGGCCTAGCGTTGTTATTCAGTCGATTGTAGCTTCTAACTAAAACTGCATTTCATAATCACAATCCTCTGAACAGAACAAGTCTAAATCCTCCTTAATCTTTATCTGAAAATTTCTATAGCGCCACTGTAATAATGCGCAAGGCATGAAACGATGAATGCTACATAACAAAATCTATGTTGGGCACAGAAGAGGAGCGACGTCAGACATTTAGTGACCGCCACTCTTGTGTTCATTTTGTTTCATTAGCATGCATCAGCGCTCAAAGCATCCATCGATGCATGAGCAACAACCAACTAAGCTGTGGCTTTTATCTTCGATCTTGGATGGATAGTAATAAACAGAGGCGCGTTTACAGAGAATGGGGCCCTAGGCGCAAACATTTTTTGGGGCCCTTCTGAACGCGTAGGCCTACACTGAGAGTCTGAGACTCTGGTGGTGTTTAGCCTATCAGTGCAAAAACCCACGAAGTTGAACCTGGTTACCTGAAGCCATTTTTGTGAGTGTTATTGGCACTGTAGGCGTAATTACGATTACTTATAGAAGCTATTTCAAGGAATGTGAAGTTATTTGGTTTAATGTTTTTTTTATAATTGAAAATAATATTTTCATTCGTTTGGGGGCCCTCCGAGATTTGGGGGCCCTAGGCGCGCGCCTACGTGTAAACGCGCCTCTGGTAATACACTTCTTCTGAATACTTCTAAAACTGGATTTCTTGTTCTAGCTAGGCTCATGCAGTAGGCTCACTCATCATACCAGTAGCCATTGTTGGCTTAACAGCTCCGCAAATTTGGTTGGCTTACGCCTGTTCAATAGGGTGGCTTACCTGTTAACTGTCGCCTACTAAATGTGACGCCAGAGGTCAAAACCCGTCACATGTCGGTTTCTGACCTTTTTATTTAGTCATATTCTACAATTAATCTGCTTCAAAATACTTTTTACAGAATGAAAATATCTTTTTGCTAACTGAAGTTATGCTCGTTTGATTCTTTCATTAATATATAGTGAGAAAATCGAATAAAAAATTTCGGAATATTCATGTCATCAAAGTCCTCAGCAACCATTACTTGATTGTACTACAATTTTTCTAGGCAATAAAGGGCTATCCTGTATCGAATAAAATAAACGGCATTAAAATCGGATTACTACATTGCAAATTATGGCAAATTCATAGGCAACTGGTGAATTGAAGAATGTTCAATATTTTGGACCTCTCTCGCCTATTGCGGCTTCTAGCTCAATATCTAGGAAGCGACAAGCGACGGGTTTTGAGCCCTGGCGTCACAAATGCGCATGCGGTTTGGGCGTGGTATTTGACTCTATTTTGTTATTTTCTAACTATATTCAGG
The DNA here is from genome assembly GCA_963556255.1 of Allolobophora icterica. Classification (NCBI taxonomy): domain Eukaryota; kingdom Metazoa; phylum Annelida; class Clitellata; order Crassiclitellata; family Lumbricidae; genus Allolobophora; species Allolobophora icterica. The sequence goes on along the minus strand of OY744606.1, from coordinate 43,651,764 downwards.
CAACATCTAGGTCAGCTCATTTTCACATACAGGATATTCATAGAATCAGATCTCTTTTGCCTCATACTGGCTGAATCTCACTGCGAATGCATTGGTTTCCAACCGAATTGGCTGCTGTAACTCACTTCTCATTGGTACGTATCACTGAGGAAGATCTACAAAAACTACAAAATGGCTAAACACTCTTGCTGGAGCCATAGCATGCCCCTGGATGTCAGCAATAACTTCCATATGACAGTCATTCATTAGCAGCCTACTGAGCAACGAATCTAAAATCTGCCTTATACCTAACGAAGTACGACACTTTATTCAGTGTTCTAGGCTCACTCATCATACCAGTAGCTATTGCATTCGATCGATAGACTCTTGCTCTACCCACACCCGAACAATCTCAGGTTCTCGGGCTTTCTCCGTTGCCGGTTGCTTTGGATTTCGCTGCCATGTTTACTTCGATCTGTCAAGATTCTTTGCGATAATTCAGGTCTAAATGTAAGACTCGTTTTTTTCAATATACTTACTCACTTCTGGTTTAACTGGTTTAACTGATGTATCGGAAATCAACTTCTGTTAACTCTGATTGCGATTTTACGCTCAAAACTGGGGGCCCTAGGGCCCCCAGTTTTGAGCGTTTTAACTCTCTTTAGCTGCGTTGGACATTTGATGGTGGAGCTACAGAAGTCATTAGATTAGATTAGATTAGATTAGATTAGATTAGATTAGATTAGATTAGATTAGATTAGATTAGATTAGATTAGATTAGATTAGATTAGATTAGATGGTCTCTTTTATCGAACCTTGTAGCGTGCACAAGAACGCAAGCCGTAAGCAGAGTGAGAGGACCCGCTGTCGACTACTTGGCCTACGCATGACCGCCAATAACGATCGTTGTGTAATTAAAGTCTTAACTAAAACCCCAGAGGCTCATTACCGGAGCATCAAATGACATTTAATGATCGCCTTTCTTTCTGTGTATCTCGTCTCATCAGCGTCCATTCAAGTGTAAAGCAGCCATTGACGTATGAGAAATGACAAACTGAGCCGTGGCTTATACTTAGAAACTCGTTATAATCTAAGCCTTAAGGTCATTAGATTCAAAGACGCGCTTATTCAGAGTCTATGGGACGCAGATAAGCAGCTTAGCTGCAGCACTCGTGAAAATCCTTTCACCTTTAGACTGAGTTATGCAACGACAAGATGAAAGCACGAGAGCCCATAAATATCAAAATATGGTGACTAAGCCTATGCATAGCTTGCCTGGCTTGAACTACCACGGTGCAGCATCCAGGCCTCGCTGTCGACAGTCCAACTTCCTGTAGTAGATTGTCTAACACCCTGCGACATGAACTAGCTCCTTGTTCTCTCTTTACCTCTGTTCCACAAGCGATTTAAAAAATATATTATTTTTTATCCTTGTTTCTGTCGTTAGGTCGGAAGAGCCGCTGTTGACTTCTTCTGAAGAGGCGCTATATAATTTTGCACTTACAATTACACTTACAATAACGAGGTGTCGTGCAAGAACGTATATATATATATATATATATATATATATATATATATATATATATATATATATATATATATATATATATATATATATATATATATATATATATATTGCAGTTTAACAAATTAAATAGAGTTTAACTTTAGCATAAAATTTGTTTACAATAAAAATGCACTGAATACTCTGTACAGTTGCGAAGTGTAGGCTTACACCGCACACCAACAAAATCGTCCTATAAACTTAAACCATAGCGAAAGCATGACAAACTGAAAACCGACGCCAATATCGTGATATTTAGAAAGATTGAAACCGAATCCAAATCTACTTTTTAGAAAGGAAACAGCGAAAACTGATATCGACTTAAGCAACCGATAGGCATATCGACTTAAAAACCGATACTGACCCAGCTGGGGTAGACCTGTAGGCCTGTGCAGCCTACACTACGTATATCATCAGAATATCTAGGTCGAAGACATGGGCGCTTGTCATAACCCTCGCGCGTGATCAATACCTTATTATATAATTCGATAGCGATAGCAGCTCGTGTTCGTTTCTAGGCAACAGACTGATGGAGCAAATGTTTGTGCCGGAACAGAAGAAAATGAATCCAGGCAAATATTTTGACTGCACTTCTTCTGGATGGCTCCGGACGCTGAAAATCATGCGAAATTAAATTATAATAAAAGCAAAATCTGTTGCCTAATTCTTCGACACACACAGTCAATGCAGTTTCACACTCATTCATGTAGGGCACGGTGACCGACTGGTTAAGGCGTTCGGTCTGTAACACGGAGAGCTCGGGTTCGAGCTCCAACTCAGGCGGTCACCGTGTAGAGACCTTATTGGGCAAGTCCCTCAGGCACAATTGTTCAGCGACACTGATGTTCTGTCGTATATGGTCGTGTGTGAACTTCTGCTTTGGAAGAAGGACAATATCAAATACAGCTGTGTTGTATTGTTGTATTATATTCATATTATAAGAAATTGTATTGCTGTTGTGGAACTGCTTCAAGTTCAAAAGTCCGTACCGGGTATGTTTTATTCAGCTTAGTCTGCTGCTGAAATTTGCTGCAGACATTTGTTTATGTTGTTAAAGGTCCAGTAGGGAATGACAACTCTCTTGGATTCGCGATAAAAATATATCATAGTAAATGAATAATATATGACAAATTATACCTTCAAATCTGCAGAACCAAAACTCGTAAAGAACACTGCCGTTACTTCAAGAACAACAGCTTCACCAAAGGCAGAACATTTCAACCAAAAGCAATTTCACATCAAAAACAACTCTGTCGGTCGCAGTAAGACACGAGACAGACGGCAACGACGTCCAAATCTAATAAGGAGTCATCTGTATCGGTTATCCTGTACAAGTAGGCCTAATCTACTAACGAAGCCTTGGCTTGCTAATGCTAACATAGAAACTGGGTCTAATCAACTAAATGCAACTAAAAACCTAAATGCAAAGCTCACTTAGACTATAATGTTCCGAGCATATTTAGTGTTCGTTTCTCACCAGATGGCCGAAGTCTTAACACACCTTCGAAGTTACACTGTCAAACATGACGGACCTAACACTCCTTCTATACAGTCTGGCCACAACTTAATAGACTTAACAACCCTTTTATAAGTGACCAGATATATAACAACGCGTGCATATGTGCATTTGCGTTACTTTCTCTAGCTTTGCCATGGCTACGTAAAACAGCTTAACCTATGTAAAAATAGATTATGTTCTAAAACTGGTTTTACGAGCAAATCTGTGACATGACCCCAGCGGTCTTGACACATAAGTAGAAGGTAATATATCTTGTTTGAGACAGCTTATCAATAATAGCTGATCGCTGACATTGAAACTGCATGGTCGAGAGATCAGCGCACGAATGCATCGGTGAATGGACTTATGGATGTGCTAATGAATGGATACATATGTTTTGATGCATTTATAAGCTTCAATCGGGCTGTGAATTCATTTGTGCATCCATTCATCCACGAAGAGACGGACGAATGGATGGACGTGGGAATTCAAAAAACGAGATTCAGCTGCGAAAATCGATGCCACGATCAATATCCATCCGTCGTTTCTCTTGAACACAGATGGTGTTCAGTGACAAGTTCTACTGCATGGGAATCCAAATAGGCCATGTTCTGCATGTATAATTACCTAATACGAGCGGGATACTTTTGCTTTCACGCACATCTGAATTCGATCAGTGGCTCGTAAGTGGTCAGAAACAAACCGGAACTGTAACCCTTTACTAAACGTATACCAGAGCTCAAGTGTTATGATTGGCCGACGGGAGAGTGATGCGTTAACAAGTGGTCATGCGTATAGGCTTACTCGCTGCTAAATGGTTTCATCAGTGCTAAATTGTCGGCGATGTTCGTAAGATCGAAACGAGTTCTTTCGTCGCCTTCATCCAGCTACTTGTGCGTCTTTGGGATTACTGCCTGTTACTTCTGCATCTATGAAGCAGGTAGGGTGCCAACCACATAGTCACAAATTAATTGGTTACATTGTTTGATTGTAATATGTAATACGAAATAATATACTGTATTATCTTTCTTGTACAACGCTGTGTGTTTGATAGCGCTTCTTAATAAAGACTATACTTACTTACTTAATTACATACTTACTTGACTTTATGCAGAGTGTGATGAGGATTAGACGACTAAAATAAATATGCAATCTGATTTTGAACAGAAAGACAGAAAGACACATACACTGAACGAAGAGTTACATTTGCAAGAGACTGCATTCCTTCATCATTAACAGGAGACTGGACATGAGTTGACCTTACCACCTGCAGACTCGGACTTTCCTAAAGATAAATCGTTGTAGCCACATTAACTTCAGATAGGCCGGTCAGGTGTGTCACACTTTGACTTACTTATAACAGTGTCAAATTGTGGCATAATTTAAATGACAGATTAGGCTATATTACTTACCTCACAGTGTCATGTCGTAGCTTAAGATTGTCATATCGGGGTTATGTATGTGTTACTTGAGATTATGACATATTTTGTTACTCGCTCAAGTGTTCCATGCTGTGGTTTTCTAAAAGTAACAGGCTGTGGCAAATTCCAGAGTGCAGATTATCTAAAAGTGACTTATGATTATTTGGAACTATAGCCTTTCGCATATTTTGGCAAATTCCAGAGGGCAGGTTATCTAAAAGTGACTTAAGATTTATTGGGAACTATAGTCTATCGCATATTTTGTTACCGTATAAATTTAAAATCAAAAAATTGAAAGTTTCCAAAGAGATACTTAAAAGCTAAGTGCAGGTCAACGGCTTATTTAAGCGCTGCGCCAAGTATGATGGGTTGTCCTGAGCATGGGGGAAAAGATCCGCTTGTAAAGAAACTAGAAAGAGAAGGATACACTGTAGCTGAGCTGTTATGGTGGTCGTATTCAGGTTGAGACAAATTGGATTATGGGAAAGCGGCAATCTCGATGGACCAAGATTTCTTGCAAATGTGGGATTTTAGTTTTGATAGAAAAGCCTGGGGACAGATTCTCACAGATAGAGACTTACAAAACGTGATGCGGGGTGAAATATATATCATGAAATGAACGGAGGATTTGTGTAAATTACTGTGAGATTGTTCCAGATGTGTGGTGGAGTGTGCGATTCGTTACCCATCGGTTAGAGAACTTAATTTGAGGAGTAAATGGGACAAGAGTGAGGAAAGAGGATGATCGGATAGACCTGGGAATTGGAAAGTGATGAGTTAACGAAGATAGGAGAGTTGGAGCTGTTGCAAAGGTTTATAGGCCATTGGAAGAACTTTTAGAATGAATGCTTTAGTTGTATTAAACCTTGTAATGATTTATTTTAAGGTGATCGACACGTGACTTCACTGACAGCTGACTATTCTAGTAAAAAACGCAAAGTCAACGTCTGTTGACATAATAGCATTCAATGTTTTCATACACTCATGCAGCAACACCTGTGCACCATATGACACAACTCAGCGTGCAGATATTGTGCTTTGAAATACGATTGTAGTTCATGCATAAAGGCCCAGACGTTATAGGCCTTCTGTAGGCTCCTATAGTCTGTATAGGCCGGCTTCGACCTAAATTACACCAATTATGCACTGTTGGTGAAGTTGTGCGCGTAATACTCTCGTGCGTTGTTCCATCTCTTTTGAATAGTAGCTGAGACAATAGCTTGTATTTTTCTTCAAACTCAACTCCAGTTGCTTTCTCTTCTTTGAGGCCCTGAAAACTTTGTTATATATACAGACATCCATAAATACGCTCTTATATATGCGAACCTACGTACATATACGTACGTACATATTATTATTTTTTTTACGTCAATTATTACGCGTTTAATAGTGGCTTCATCACCATCTACATTATAATAATAATAATAATAATAATAATAATAATAATAATAATAATAATAATAATAATAATAATAATAATAATAATAATAATAATAATAATAATAATAATAATAACGTTCATTCAACGTTTTAACTCGGTGGCTTTTCGTGGCACTCTAGTCGAGCCCGACCCTGAGGAGATGCAACCATTCCAGAATAATTAGTTTTCTTTTGTCTCCTGACAAATTTTTCTGACGCCCGAGGGATCATGTTTACCTCGGGACAAAAAAAAAAAATAATAATAATAATAATAATAATAATAATAATAATGATAATGTTGAAGTCCCTGAGGGGCATAAAATAATAATAATAATAATAATAATAATAATTATTATTATTATTATTATTATTATTATTATTATTATTATTATTATTATTATTATTATTATTATTATTATTATTAGACAAATTTATTCTTCATAATAGCCAACAAACTCATATGCAGGCAAATTATGTTTACTGTTTGCAGTCACTGTACTAGGCCTATAGGCCTAGGCCGTCATTCAGTCCTGGCTGCATACAACTTCAAATTTACACAGCACGACCACAGTTCATTTCAATCGCCTACAACGGCGGAATATCGCTAAATTAATTTCCTGAAATCTTTTATTTTACCAATTTCCTTTCGTATCTAGAAAATAGCCTAATGTACCTAACTGGTATCAATAGGCTACTAGACGCACTAGACTCGTAGGCTTATGAAAAATGCCGCCAGAAATGAGAACCATTAGCAACCATTAAAATGAAGAAAAATTTAATTTAGGGTGAAATAATATTAAAATCGATACAAAATTAAAACTCTGGCCGATTATTAAGTTTCGTGGCTCTTATGACAGGGACTGCTAATTTGTAGACCTATAAAGAAAACCACGATATCCTTGAAGTCTTAGCATAGTCCTAAGTGGCATTTTATGATAATCAATAAAAAAATCACTGTTAACATCTGATGCACATCTAAGATGCCTTTGTCTCATCGTCATTTAATTTCCATAGTCATGCATATGCTGATAACAATCGAATATGCTCATCCTGTCTAGTTCACTCATGAGCTACTAAATTGTCTTCATGTCTGTCTCTGCAGAACTTAGCTTAATGTCTCCAAACTATGTCTTAACATGAACAAAACGGAAGTTCTCAGGTGCGGTTTTCCCACCAAAATACTTAGCATTCTTATTTCCCTACAAAATATACAGATTCTAACAGAGCTCCAGTTCTGCGACCTAGTTGTGACTCTTGATTCAAAGTTGACATTGAAATTCATGTCACCAACATTACGCGATCTTTTAACTGTTAGCTGAGGCAACTTCGACCTATTCGTCAATCTCTACCTCGAGAAGATAGTCATACACTTGTCCATGCATCCACTTCATCCACTTGTCTCAGTATGCCTGGAATATTGCAATTCAATACTGGGTTCGCATCCTTGTCTTTTGCTGTCAGCTTTGCCTGCAGCTGCTCTCCTTGTTCTTCGGATTCCTCCAAGATTTGATACCCAACTACAGATTCAACGTCTTCAAGATTTCACTGGACATCTTTTCCAGCTAGAGTCCAATTTAAAGTTGCTGTACCTGTAGACAAGGTACTTCATGGTCTAGCACGAAGCTACCTTGCTGACTTATTCATTCAGCCAGGACAAACTTAAGATCAGCTTTCTTTGGCCACTTGTTAATTCAAACTTACCAAGAAAGACTTGTGTGGTTTTCGTGCCCTCTCGAGCGTTGGTCCCCATTCACTCACGGGATTTCAGGATTTTCTTTTCCTCCTACTGCATTTCGCAAATGTTTAAAGAAATCTTACTTCCAGCTTCCGTGCTTTTGAGGTGAGTTCATAGATTAGCGCCATAGGCCTACAAGAGAACTGAGTATTGAATTGCAATATTCCACGCATACTAAGACAAGTGGACGGGCAAGTGCATGGCCATATAAATGTTAATAATGACACCAATAATAGTAGTAATAACAATAAAATAGTAATAATAACAGTGACAATAATATAACAGAATAGAATCTTCTTTAATGTAACCAATTGCAAACCGCATTTTGGTGCACAGCAACTTATGTATACGTGTCCATACAGAACACATGTATATGTAATAACAATAATGATAACAACAATAACAACAATAATAATGATCGTGGTGGGCTACATGTGCTACTCTGGTGACGAGTGCGCAAATTTGTTACGCCTTGGCCTCTTCATGTTTCGTCTTGAAAAGTGAGAGTAACCAGATTTCGCATCGTTTCCCCGGCGCGAATGTTAAATAATTGTAGTGGTCCCGTTTATGCGCCATGCCTGATGATGATGGTGATAATGATGATGATGATAATGATGATGATGATGATGATGATGATGATGATGATGATGATGATGATGATGATGATGATGATGATGATAACAATGAAGATGACGATAATGATGATGATCACGACGATGATGATGTTCGGTAATTGTTTTGACTTTTTAAGGCTCAAATGAAGGCCTTCCTCTAAGTCGTGAGGGATCATATGTTCCTCCAAAATAGTAGTAGGCCTACTACTAGCAGCCGCAGCAGCCGCAGCTTCTGTAGTAGCAACAACAATAATAATAATAACAGCAACAACAAAACAGCAAAAAACATAATAATTACTATCATCATTCTCCTCGTCATCATCATCATTTTAGTGTTTAGTTAAGATTTGATTGTACTGTCATGTTTCAATGTAATCTTACTGCGTTTGTCAGTTTGAATTAATGAAGAAAATAATTATTATTATTATTAACTTCGGCCAATGTAGCCTATCTCCCGAATGCTGTAAGTTGTGCATAGTTGTTTACTCATCCATGTGTCACTGTACACGTTAGCCTGGAGATGCAGGCGTTTGATGCTGATCGATATTTCTTTATTGCCTTAGGTAGTTTTTCACGTGTCTTAGGCCTGCACAAAGACAGTTGTGATTGGCTGATCTGCATGGACTAACCAATCTGTTACACATATTTGTCTTTCTAAGCTGGGAAGCGATGTTGAGCTTAAACTCTTTGTGTTGAGAATGTTGGAAATAAACGAATTGTTTAGAATTCTGCCAAGTCAGTGGGAGACCAGTCGTGAGATAAGACTCTGTTTGCGATTATCACTTCTAATTCTGCTGACCATTTGTGTTATAACCAAGGGCCAGGTGCCGCCAGGTTAGTAGACAACTATATCAGCAATATCTCTGGAGAACAGGTTGTTACATAATGTAGGTTACGCAGCAATAACATTGTCAGGTAGCCACCATTATCACTTCTGTGTGTTATATGAGCCGCAGTGGCAAAATTCGATGGGCCATATTAATGTTTGTGTTTGCATTATCTACACTGTGTCCCGATGAAAAGTAGACCCCAAGAAAAAGTGTCATAACTCGGTCAAAACTTTTAGCATTTGCCTGAAGTTTTAAAAACAACAACAGTAGCCACATTAGCACCAAATCGTATCGCCGTTTGGAAATGTTAGTGAGTTTGGCAAGTTTATGAACGTTTGAGATGCAGTACTGAAGGGGGGAAGTTTCCAACATACAAGAGCCATAAGGAAGTGAAATTCAGCTATAGCTGGTGTTCAAAATGTTCTCCTTGTTTTCCGGATACATGACCGTAGACGTGTACGCCACTGTTTGATGGCCCGGTCGATGTGCGCAGGGGCACTGTCTTGTTGAATGTGAAGTAGCCGCCCGATGAAAAATAGACCCCTAAACGTTTGTCTCAAATTTTTATGTTGGAAATTTCCCTTTTTCAGTACTGCATCTCAAACGTTCACAAACTTGACAAACTCACCAACATTTCCAAACGGCGTTACGATTTGGTGCTAATGTGGCTACTGTTGTTGTTTTTAAAATTTCAGGCAAATGCTAAAAGTTTTGACCGAGTTATGACACTTTTTCTTGGGGTCTACTTTTCATCGGGACACAGTGTACATTCAAATGCCTTCAAATGACTTACAAGAAACGCTGGTCTAAAACAGCTAACACATTATCTATATGTGTTCTACTGAAATCCTCAGCGGGGTGACATGAAGGGGAAACGATTAAGAGTGCAATGATGATGATGATCACGACGACGACGACGATGATGATGTTGATGATGATGATGATGATGATGATGATGATGATGATGATGATGATGATAACGACGACGATGACGTATAGAATGGACAAAACCCGGTCAAAGAAAAGTAGTTTCGGCTGTTACAACATCGTTTTGTACAGCGTCTACAAGGCAAGTTCATTCGATTGGCTTATTATAGTCATGAAAGTCTGTCTGCCTGTCTTTTTGTCTATTTCTCTCTACGTCTGTCTGTGTCATTCTTTGCCCGTGTCGCTCTCTGTCAAATAAGCCTCTCTCCTCAGCCTAAGCAACTGATGCATTTGTCGAATATGAGTTTGCTTACCCTCTGGCATTAATCACCCTTCCTCAGCGGGAAGCAAAATAAGCCCTTAATCTGGACTCAGTTGCATAGAGCGATGCATTTATCTTGGTCCTTAGGTCGCGGACTCCGACCGCCGCTGCAGCTGCAGTGGTCAGCATCAGCGTAATCCAAAGCAGCGACATGATGTGGCCATCATTCATTGCATTAGTTCTGCATCCGGTGTAAGTTCCGGTGATCAGTCATCAGTGCAGTTGTAATCCAGACGACTTTCGTAGACCCGTCTGGTACATGTCAGATGGGAAAACACACATGCACTGCCATGCATACACAATATAATACATGGTGGGCCAGTATAAATGCATCAACTTTGACGCCTTATAACTTGAATACTTTTTATCTGAGCGTCTTGTCCAATATATCAGATTGAAGATAATTATCCATTTTATCATTCTGCAAAATATCTACGAGATACTATTACGATATTTTGAGATAATGCTATTAATATTCGATGTGCCATTTTCTTGCCATAAAACTGCAAGAAACAACAAAAGTCTGAAACTGAAGATGTCAATTCTAAACAATCACTTAGTACTAACAATTAATATCTTGAGTACTTCATCGCAGTGATAAACACTGTTCACCTTAGCCTTTGAAGTAACAAAGAATGGCGCCGTCTTTCCAAGCTTTGAAACAGCCAACGACACCATCACACTTTGCGAGAAGTGCTACCTGCCCTTCAGAAGCCGAGCAGGCGCAACCTCACGCTTAAAGCTAACGTTTGCATACACACGGTCGTTCTGTTTAATCAGTCGATGTAGAGCAAATTTATTCCATTTTCTAGAAGGGAATTCTATCATCATCTGATGTGCATTGTATCCTTTTTCTGCTCTTAAAATTCGGATTAAAATTCTATCCTCTTCCGTGAGCGGCGCCATGATGTTCAAAATTTACATTCAAAATTGAGAGATGTGCGCCGCACCGCAATTTTATAACAATGGTGCCGTATATCAGTGCAAGATTTGACACAGTAGTAGAGTGGATGATTACTTTCAATTTAGTATAGGCCTATTGGGCACGATGTTCGGATAACAATTGTTCAAGTTATATCCATTCAAAGTTGGTGCATTCCTACTGGCCCACCCTGGATACTAAACATACCGGACTACACGGAGAATGAGGCAGAGCATAAGATTTGTGGTGTGTTGGTCTAATATCCTGCAACTTAGACTAAAAGTTATGTATTTGTGCATGTATATACAATATGTAGGCCAATTTAAATTATTTATATGCATTTATACATCTGTATATTTTTTATAGCGCCTTTTAGGATGACATAAAGGTGTTAGAATCCAACAGAGGTATTTTATGAAGAGCTATGTTTAATAGCGGTGGATTCTGAAGTGACCAGAAATCATAATATAGCGATGTGAAGTGGAATTACGACCCATTTAAACCAGTGATTCTCAAAGTTGTTTTTCGCCAAAGAGAACTACGTTACCGCATTCAAACTTACTATACAGCGGACCACCTACGTACAACGCCCCAGCGATTTGTTTTATGACGTTAACAGATTTTCCATACAGGTAAAAATATTGACTGTGACGTGAACAGGTGGCCTACAAGAGATGTTTTCAAAACCATAAACTAGATGTAATATTAGAAAACATGAGGCTAGATTGCTATTTGCCGAAATGTGGCTACAGTCTTTTGTTTCCACAAGGGTGTAATATTGCAATTAGGCCTATATTGGGGAACTCGCCACGCGTGGACCACCTAATTCAAGTTTGCGAACCCCATGTAGTCCGCTGCACACCTTCAGAGCCTTCATAGCACACAAACATAGGCTAAATAGGAATACAAAGACCTGCATTAAAAACAGTCGGCCTATAACTTATGCGTCACTTAAATTTATAGTGGCTACAGCACAGGCCAACAAACGTGACCTGCCGCATGCAAACAATCGATACAACGGTATATGATGAACACACTCAAATGTCTAGCTGTTGTTGTTACACTGTTAGTCGGGTCAATATATGGTTGAACCCCAAAAAAATTGATACAAAAGGTTTCTCAACTGATTTTGTTACCATTTGGCATGCTTATTAACATAGTAAAAGTCTACTCTGTTCTGACCATTCGAAAAGGGTCATTTTCAAGATGGCGTCCAAGATGGCTGCCGGGAGCTAAAATTGTCTATATCTTAAGCACTATTCAACGTAGAAAAGTGGTTTTGGTGTCTAACCGTAGGGTTTATTACTTAGCATTCAGTTAAAATAACTTTAAAATCACTTAATGTATAATTTCAAGATGGCGTCCAAGATGGCTGCCGGGAGTTAAAATTGTCTATATCTCAAGCACCATTCAACCTAAAAAGGTGGTTTTGGTGTCAAACCGTAGGGTTTATTGCTCAGGGTTCAGTTGAAATAACTTTAATCACTTAATGTATCATTTAATCACTTAATTTATTATTTCAAGATGGCGTCCAAGATGGCTGCCGGGAGCTAAAATTGTCTATATCTCAAGCACTATTCAACCTAGAAAGGTGGTTTTTGTGTCAAATCGTAGGATTTATTGGTCAGCGTTCAGCTGAAATAACTTTAATCGCCTACTGTATCATTTAGTCACTTAATGCATCATTTCAAGATGGCGTCCAATATGGCTGCCGGGAGCTAAAATTGTCTAAATCTGAAGCGCTATTCAACCTAGAAAGGTGGTTTTGGTCTCTGACCGTAGGGCTTATTGCTCAGTGTTCAGTTGAAATAACGTATCATTTACTGACAAATACAATGATCAAACAGTTTACAGTTACATAGCTTACACATACAATTGGTCACTAGTCATCATCGCCCGACTGCTTCGGAATAAACTTGTTATGTGGATTGTCACATTTTTTAACTGGCACGGTTCAGAGGCAGAAGTACATGGGAGTCCATTTCTTCTACAGGAGCAGCGGAGTGTCTTGCAGGAATTGCAGCAGTTGCAATGAATGACCTTCAAGAGAATTTCTGGAGCAGCGTTCGTCGTTGACATAACTGGGATAAACCGATTATCCTGGAGGTTCCAACCCCAGTTCATGGCATCCATTCCCTCTGCTTTTCTCATCCATATAATTATCTGATAGTACGACGATGAAGTTTAGTAGCAGTTTCGGTAGGTGAATACGTTCTGGTGTTACAAATGATGAAGCAGACACAACCTTCTTGCTGAAGTTGTTATATGGCATTTTCGCAAGGAATCTGTGCACTTTCCACCAAGCAGGACACCTCTGTTGTCTTATTTGGGACGGTGAATGCATTGGCACATGACCGAAGGTTTAGTGTCTCTTTTTTTACAAGCTTCTGAAAAGCATTCTCTTTGTCAACACCGAATATGCGAGACGTCGTGTCGCAACCTGTCACGGCGTGGATAAATAACAACTGAGAACACATATCATTTCTGAGGATTTTCTTAATTAAGATAGTTTATGTTGTACACTTGCCATCATCTTTTGTCTTATCAGATCTGAAGTAAATACTCTTACAATGTAGCTTTAATAGTAGAGGAGTAAGATGAGGAGATCGGTATCTTCTGCGATTAGCGTAGTTGTGTGTAGAAGAGCTTTCTCTACTGCAGCTTCCCTAGGTGCACTGACCACAGTGCAATCCCTTTTTATGAGCTCATCACTCACCAACCATATCAGTTTCTGTTTATTGACAGCTCTTGACAAGAACTCCACTTTCTTGCCTGTTTCAGCAGTGAAGCTGATAACGGGATAAATATTGCGGCCTCTTCTCAGATGCGTATTGTCTTTAATGGATGGTCCTGGCTCATATCCGTCAAAAACAACCGTTGTACCTGCACCATATTGCCGGATAGTGAAGTCGGGATACGACTGTGCTATTGCACCACAGGTTTCTCCTTTTTTCCACAGTATCCGATGAAGTAACGAATTTTAATCGAGGACGTGTCTCTGTCTCTGGGACAGAATCTATCCCTTGCATGTTCACTGATCGCATGAGCTAGTTGTGGCTTATCGGCCTTTCTAAAGAGAGCAAAAGGGAAAGGACCAGGGCTGTAGTCGAGCGTATACGCGGGTATACAGCGTATACTTACCTCTAGAGAAATTTGAGAGCGTATACTCATGGCTGAAGAGGAGGGTATACGCGGGTATACAGCGTATACTTACCTCTGGGAACGAAAATTTTTCAAAAAAGAGAGGTTTTTAAAGGTTTTTAGGGCGAAAAAAGGTCATCAACTTTTTCAGAGACAAAATCGTAAAAAGTCTGAAAATTTTCTGAGAATTGGTGAAAAGTCTGAAATTTTTCCTAAGAAAAGGTCTTCAAATTTTTTTCTACGCCGCTGGTCACCGGTAGCGTATACTCACCTCAAATTTGACCACTACAGCCCTGGAAAGGACTGAGTTCGAAACTCATAACCTCTTCCAATGATAATCTCTCCAGTTTCGGCAACTACCAGGAAACGTTCGAACAGAAGAGAGGAATCAATAGTTCGGCCCGCTGCGACCGCAAAGTGCCGGCTTTAGGTTTAGGCGATTTAGGCGGCTGCGTAGAGCGGCACGTCTCAAGAGGCGGAAAATTACGAAAATAAAAATAACATAATTCGTTAATAAGAAATTAAATGGAAATATATGTGCTCAGTAAGGGCCGGCATTTTTGTCCTTGCGGGCGGCCTATAGCACAAAACTGTCAAAGGCTGCCTCTGCGACCGCAATAGCTGAGGTTTTTCCAGGCTTCAGGCATTATCCTTTCTTCTGAATGGCAATATAAATACAGGCTTTCCGACCATATTATGCATGATCATAGGTCCAAAGTCCTTAGATATGTCAGTAAATGGCATAGTAAATGATTAAAGTTATTTCAACTGAACACTGAGCAATAAGCCCTACGGTCAGACACCAAAGCCACCTTTCTAAGTTGAATAGTGCTTGAGATATAGACAATTTTAGCTCCCGGCAGCCATCTTGGACGCCATCTTGAAATGATGCATTAAGTGACTAAATGATACAGTAGGCGATTAAAGTTATTTCAACTGAACGCTGACCAATAAATCCTACGATTTGACACAAAAACCACCTTTCTAAGTTGAATAGTGCTTGAGATATAGACAATTTTAGCTCCCGGCAGCCATCTTGGACGCCATCTTGAAATGATGCATTAAGTGACTAAATGATACAGTAGGCGATTAAAGTTATTTCAACTGAACGCAGACCAATAAATCCTACGATTTGACACAAAAACCACTATTCTAGGTTGAATAGTGCTTGAGATATAGACAATTTTAGCTCCCGGCAGCCATCTTGGACGCCATCTTGAAATGATGCATTAAGTGACTAAATGATACAGTAGGCGATTAAAGTTATTTCAGCTGAACGCTGACCAATAAATCCTACGATTTGACACAAAAACCACCATTCTAGGTTGAATAGTGCTTGAAATATAGACAATTTTAGCTCCCGGCAGCCATCTTGGACGC
This sequence comes from Allolobophora icterica, assembly GCA_963556255.1. Taxonomy (NCBI): domain Eukaryota; kingdom Metazoa; phylum Annelida; class Clitellata; order Crassiclitellata; family Lumbricidae; genus Allolobophora; species Allolobophora icterica. The sequence continues at coordinate 43,636,012 of OY744606.1, read as the reverse complement.
CATCTTGAAATAATAAATTAAGTGATTAAATGATACATTAAGTGATTAAAGTTATTTCAACTGAACCCTGAGCAATAAACCCTACGGTTTGACACCAAAACCATCTTTCTAGGTTGAATAGTGCTTGAGATATAGACAATTTTAACTCCCGGCAGCCATCTTGGACGCCATCTTGAAATTTTACATTAAGTGATTTTAAAGTTATTTTAACTGAATGCTAAGTAATAAACCCTACGGTTAGACACCAAAACCACCTTTCTACGTTGAATAGTGCTTAAGATATAGACAATTTTAGCTCCCGGCAGCCATCTTGGACGCCATCTTGAAAATGACCCTTTTCGAATGGTCAGAACAGAGTAGACTTTTACTATGTTAATAAGCATGCCAAATGGTAACAAAATCAGTTGAGAAACCTTTTGTATCAATTTTTTTGGGGTTTGGTGGTTTTTTGTCGTATATTGACCCGACTATGTGTGTATGTGTTTGTTGTGATCTAGCTGCTACCAGCTGCGTAGCTAGAATATTTTGCGGCCATGGACGAACCATGAAATTGGCGCCCCGCCCCCGTGTTATTTATTTCACATTTTACAAATAGGCCTACATCGTCATTTGTAATGAGTAGGCCCATATGGTGCCCCTTAGTGCTCAATGGAGCGCCAAAATCATACCTGACAACTGGTTTGTAAGTAATGAGGATACTACAGGATATATTTGGACGCCAAAGTTAAATCTAATAATTTTATTTGGGATAAATTAGTTACAATTGCATCATAATTAAGAGTAAAATTAAAATTCTTAATTTTAACCCTCATTTTTGGCGCCCCTTCCTTTGGTCCCCGGGGACGCATGGCCCTCTGCACCCTTCTAGCTACGCCTCTGGCTATTACCAGACAGTGCATTCAGAGCTTTCTTAGTACATTATATCCTGTAATTTTTAAGCTTTTTGAATTTTTACTCCTTAATATTATATAAGACATAGGCCTATTTTCTGGTTTCAAACCAGGACTGGGTTGCACAGATGCTATTTTTACCTTAAAGTCAGCCATCAATAATTTCAACACTAGAGATAGGTGTGTCTATATGTTGCAGTTCTTCATATCAGAAAAGCTACATGTATGTTGATAGTGTGAACCATTATAGACTGTTTTAAGGAATTCGTCATCAGGACGCTGTATGTTCAGTTTTTAGAGAAAGACCTAGGGAGAAATCATAGGCGTAATTTGTGGGGGTACGAGGGGTACCGTACCCCTACACGTTTTGGACTGGGGTACGGCACCCCAACTTTTTAAACAATGCCAATCAATATTTTGGTATTGTGCCTTCCCAATCGTTTTCACCTTGCTAAGTGTAAGTAGACAGACTGAGGATTATGTATCACAAAAGTACTTAGGCCTAGATACACAGGTAAACCAAGAGCCAAGCAAACTGAGTTACAGAGATTCAGATGGGCAGACTTTCAGCCACAAAGGTCACCGATAGACTGACCGCCGTGCCCGGCAAGCAGGCGCCACATATCTGGGCCTGGGCTACACTCTTCTTGGAAAGATCTGATATCGCCTTATGGTTGTCTTCATATCGGGATGTGGAGATGTAGGTCAGAGTGCAAGCTTCTATATCCTTCATCAGTTACATATCCGTATATAGACCCACAGTATGCGGACTATCGCTCATAGGACGATCGCTCATAGGACGATCGCTCATAGGTACGATCGCTCATATGGACGATAATAATCCAACTGCTAACCGCACTTTGGTTTACACATGTAAATCACGTCCAGGTTAAAGTAGGCCTACTATGGCTTATATTCCAGTGAAAATCATCCTAATTATGAAAGATTTGCGAACCAGACTGTCTACAGTCGGGAGAACCCGATTACGAACGCGGGGTAGCAAAGCATAACCAGTGAGCCTAAGACGGATGCAGCGCATGGGGCACATGTGCAGGACACACAAGGATGGCCGTGAAAAGCTTAGAATCAGCAGTTCAGATCAATTGTTCGAAACAGGGGTAGTCCGCAGGAAGATAACCAGCTCTAATAAGTCTCCTAAATATTGCCTGGTTACATTTTAAATTGACGAAAAGTCAGAACATTTAGTTAAAAAAGCAAGGTAGTTCCATGATTAATAGTGGAATCGAAAGTTTAATTGAAACAATAGCTTCTCGATCATTAGTGCGAGCCTTTTCAGTTGCAAACTTATGGCTCCATTAGTTCAGGTACATCTAGGCTTGCGCAGCGAAGATATTTCTGCGGTCTATAGCTGTGATTAGATGCATTGACATGACCGTTTTCAATCAACAGATTAGTCTGCACAAATTCAATTGTTTACCCTGGATTTTGGAGAGAGACAGAGACAGATAGACAGACAGACAGACAGACAGACAGACAGACAGACAGAGACAGACAGAGACAGAAGAAAACAGCTTACTAAGCGATCCTATAGATGTTCATCATATAGGCCCTATCTTTGCGACAGCTGATTGGTTATTTTGTATGGCTGGGAAATTTCATCAGATAGCAGAAAACCATTCACGTCACAACTAAACCACCGCAGACATACGATTTGCATAGAGCAGCAAATGTCAATTTTTCTGTCACATAATAGAATACCAATCTTACTGCTGTTTCTGGCTCCTTTGAATCCGTCGATCTCCTCCAGGCTCTTCTTTTCTTAGATTCTTTCGATCGTTTTTCTCTCAATCCTTATCGATCAGTCATCATATAGGTTGGTATAAATGTCTGAAAAGACTGCATGGAGACAGCGCTTTACCGTGTTTGCTGATGTAGCGCCCTTTCTGCTCTTTTTCTCAGATGGTCTTGACTGCCCAAACGATAATCAACCGTATTTCGCCAACTCTCACGTTCTCTTCTATATCGCCAATCTCTACATCGTCTACGAATGTGACAAGTTCTATCAGTACGAAAACAACACGGACGGTATCCTCTGGTGCAATCGGTCAACAGGTCATTGGACGGGAAGCCCAGGAATATGCAAACGTAAGCACAAGTCTATAAGTTTCGTGTGTGTGGGCCTAATGTAATGTGACATAATGCGATAAAATTCGCTGTTTGTATAGACATATATGTGCTTCAAAATACACATTATACATGCAATGGTCGAATTTAAATAGGTCTTAACACCATTAACTGTCGTTCAAAGCAGCTTGTAATAATTCATTTATAACATAGGTTTCTATATAATTTGAGCAATGCGATGTATGCAGGTCTACAGTTGATTTAAGTGATTTCGTTATTAACCTACAGCGATAATTATTACTCTAGATATACTTGGCACCAGCATTCTCGTCGAGACGTAGGATACACTGTATTACTGTAATGAGCTACACAAGGAAGGATTTGTGTTTCACAAATGTAACCTGTCAGCGTAAAGATCTGCACTTAGGAATAAAGGTTGCGTGGTTTGACAAGTTTTCATTTAATTTAATTCAGCACGTGTCATTTCGAACTTTAAAGATATAATAGATATCCAAACATTGAGAATTTGGGCCTGCTATCCGTAATTTCTTTAGCTTACCGTCGGTTGTAAACTTCTACTGTAAGTATACCACGATTGCCCCGTTAACCTCTGCTGTTTTCTATGTGCAGAGGTCAGCAGTCCGTGTTCTCCCAATCAGTGTTTGAACGGAGGCTCTTGCAGTACTTCTGATGATCCTTTTCGCTGGGGATATTTCTGCTACTGTCCGGAAACGTACGGAGGAAGACGGTGTGAAATCAGTAAGAATAAGACCTTCGCTCCGTATCTGATTACTACTACCAGATGCATTGGGGTGCTAATTGTCTGTCTGTCGAAAGTAAGGGCAAAGGGCAAGATATTAAGGGCAATGTAAGAGAATTCGTGCAAAATGGGAAAACTGGCCGAACAGGGCAGATGACTTTAAAGGCTATCAACTATGGGGCCATCCATATTATTACGTACGCAAAAATCAGGAAAATTCGACCCAGCCCCTTCCAAACCCCATCCACCTGCGTATGTACGGTTAACGCCTTCCCCAAGACCAGCTGCAGAAGGTGTCAGTGCCATAGGTCCAGGCAGCGACTGTCTGTACTTTAGGCCAGATTGAAGGATGAGTAATCCATGGACTCGCTGCCGAGTTGTGGGATAGTTTAATAATAGCGTTCAGAGGTAAGGTGGCATACAAGTGATACCTCTCCCACAGTCCTACTTCCTCTGGTAGACCGCATAGCTGGAAAGACTGAACTCTAGCTCACTTTAAGGCCAATCAATATGAAGGCTCCCGTTTCCTATGCGTACGTACATTATCAGTACACCCCCCACCCACCCCATACACAAGCATACGCAAACACATGCATTTCGGTTACCTCCTCCATGCGTACGTAATATATGGATGGCCCCTATTTCGGCGACTTGAATTATTAGATCGACTTAAAAATGGCGATTAGATGCCGTTAGAGAGATGTTCTACTTCAAAGCATAATATTCCGAAAATCTTGAATATTAAAAAGGTCGTTAAGATGTCAGCCATGATTAAATTCTTCCTTGTCAAATCCTGTATTCAGCAGCGCATATATGTATACGTGTCGTCTTGTCTTTCTCTCTGCTTTCTACTGATCACATCTTACTTTAGATGTCGTTGCTGGTCATCTCCCACAAATACAGTGACTCTGATCCTACTCTTGTGCGTCTGTGTATCGGTCTATCCGATTGTGTTTGTGTGTCTATATGTGCACGTGTGTCTACGTGCCTGTGTGTCTGTTTATCTATGTGCCTGTCTATCTATTTGTATAAGAGGATCTGCTAGCTGTTGCTTTAACACGTGTGTTTGATATGTACATACTACAGACGATCCGTGTAAGTCTAATCCGTGTCCAAATGGAACCAAGTATTGTCGGCGAAACTTCTCCGATGACTCGGGCAGATGGTGCTACAACGCCAACTGGGTCGTCATCTGATAGTGCATACGCATCGGGACCCCGGCCTACTCCGATCCTATCACCAGTGCCACCCTACAGAGGACGAAGACCCAAGAGACTGTTGTGTCAGCTGTACGAATCTCCTCCTTATAGCCTCTTCCTCAGGACACATAAACGATTACCACAATCCCTCATTCGAATCGTCCTTGTTGCCTCTACCAAGCCAACAACAATGACAACCACTCACTCAGTAGAACTGGCTGCTTCGGTGGCCACTCCTTAGACCTGTTTAACATGGCTGACTACGCTTCTCAACTTATCTCCGCCTTATATATTCTTAAACGGAAGAGCAGTCATGCGTGTCATTCAGAATAGATGGAGTAGGCAATGTTGATGGTGATCCTGCGGTCATATGGGGCTTTGATCCCGGCTGATGATAATTCGAAGTTCCCGATAGCCATTATATTGGTTGTCTCGGTCCATAATGACTTTGATTCCTTTACAGGAACACTGGGGAGTCATGAATAGAGAATATGGAAGGACATAATAAGCAGGTCAAAGCCTCTGTTGGAGACCCATACACGTCAATTATTTTAGACCGCAACATTTCATATACTGAACTGCTATAGTCATAGGTCATCGTATATCATATGTGCGTGTGAATAATATATAAAGAACCATACAGTTATTAGTAGCAATCTCGAGATTTCTACCCTAGGGTCCTGCTGATCATCCTCTATACCACTGCACTGTTAGCCATTGCCTCTTGCCGTGGCATAGAAATCACCTCTACATGTATCTGCATGACTGTGTTTATGGACTCTCGTACCGATACCATTATCACCTGTTCTTCCTTCGTCACACTTGCTTCCTGTCTGTAAGCGCATGGATCCACTTCAAGCTGGCACTCCTCATGTACACAGCACGTGCAGATCTTCTGCCATCCTATCTTCCATAATCACACCTTGCAACTCCGTTAAAGGTCGCTCCTCTCTTCGATCAGGAAAGTGTGTTGTTCCTGCGTATGTGGTTCTTATCTTTGCGTTCATTCACAGTTGCCGGTACTTCCACCTGGAACTCTCTACATCCTCATCTTCGCAACTCTCTTAGCGAGACTGTCTTTCGCTCTAAACTGAAAAATTATCTGTTCCAGTCTACTTATGGCTCATACTGGTTGCCAGGCTTCAATGTGCACTTCTACTTCTGAACTTTGTAAGGAGGGCATTATATTAGGCCTATCAAATTACAGTTATATTGTATAGTACTGCATAATCGCATAGCCTAAGTGGGTTTGTGAATACAAAATGCTGTGTATTCATCATCATCATCATCATCATCATCATCATCATCATCATCATCATCATCATCATCATCATCATCATCATCATCATCATCATCATCATTTTCTTCTTCTTCTTCTTCTTCTTCTTCAATTTTCTTTTATTAAAAAGAATCATGATGACAAGAACGCAGCAGATTACAATGATACAGGAACCTAATCTGGTATCTCAATGTAACGTGTGGGGAAGCCGCAAGTATAATTTGTGGTGTCGATTATTATCAATGGATTTTTTGCTTCTGTATATATATTTGAATATTACCCTGGAAGGGAAATTCCGATCGTCCTTAACCAGTAGGGCAAAGCTATGAGGCCGAAACCACAAACTAAGTCGGCTGCTGTTTTGGCTAATCACGGGAATAGTCGCCGGAGGACGATGTTCGTTTTGATAAATCGCTCTGAGGCGGTAGTCAGCGTCTGAGGCCAACACGGCCGCGGTCGTTGCTGAGGGTTGTAGGAAGCCTCGACGCTTCATCGTCATAAGGAGTAATTAGATCCTTTGACCTTCTGCTATATTCGCATAGCCCCATCATGTCGATGAGGCATACATGAGATGCGCAATGGTAGTCATATTTGTCACTTGTTGTAATGCCCTGCGGGAACGTCATGAGATCTAAGAACTCCCACATCCACCGTACATAGATGACGAACATGAAGATATGACTTTCTCAATAAGGGGAGGGAAGGTCGAGCTGAGGTCGGACCTTATGGTTACGCCCAGGACTTGGCGGGATTCAACTCGCTCTGCATCATAGGCGCAACCACGGTCTGGGAGTGGGGGGACCTACTAGATAGGCCTACATGTAACTAGAATGTCTGAGTGGAGGGAATTGCGAGCGCCGAAGTCACGAAGCCGCGTTTGCCGAAGGCAAGAAGCCCCTAACGACTGGAGGGTCTGTCGTAAGCCAACGCAATTTTGAGCATTTCATGACAAATGAAGTACATTTTGGGCTTTTGTTTACCTCTACTATTACTGCTACAACTGCATCGACTACCACTACTACGACAACTACTTCAGCTGTAATTATTATTTTCTTGGATTTATTAGGCACCACTATTTAATTACCAACCATCAATCAATCCTATATACTGCAACTACAATTATTAGCATGTTAACTAATATAAGCGTACCGATACCTCTCTGATGGAATTGATCACAGTTTTCGACCAAGAAACTGGACTAAAATTTGTTACTCTGTGTATAGACTATAGAGGTAAAAAAACAGAATAAATAAATCCAGATTTCCACTCCCTGTGAGTATAACCAACAAATTTTTCAGCCGATAGACTATGAATCTCATAAACTTTGTAGTTACCACAGTTGTGCTCATCTTCTGCGTTCTGGCAGTCAACCACACCGTCGCAACGCCTTGTGATGAGATCTTCGAACCACTCAGACAATTAAACAGAGTTGAGAAAGAAATTACAATGAACACATTTCAGTCTTTCAATATCAACCACATATATTCAAGACGGACACACCGGATAGTTACAAGAAGTGAAATTGATGTGAAAAAATTAAAATCAACGAGAACTAATTTATTTAAAGAATTATCAACTTCTTATTCCAATGTGGCTACAGAAATTCCCTTTAAAACTAGTTAACCAATGACATTAAGATGTCTGTCGTTTACAGCTGTGATGCTGCTTAACAAAAACCCTAGGAATCATCAATCGATGGTGTTTCAAGTGAAATAGCAAACAAAAATTATAATCCATTGGAGAAGCCAGGTTGAAATCTGAAGACCAGGGAACCAGAAGCCAGGCTGTTGTGGATATTCAAGCTGAAAGAGATGAGTTTTAAGTTTTCATCTGAATCGTATCGTATGATGATCGTATATGGGAATTTGTAAAGCGCTGCCTACAGCACAGCATAGGCTATTCAGAGGCGCTCTCAGCGTGACAGCCCAAGGTGATAGGAAAGAAGAGGGCGAGATCCCCACCAAAATCTTACTACGGATTGAGGGGGTAGGTCGTTCCATAAGGAAGGGTCAAGGATGGCAAAAGCACGGTGTTGAGCGATGGCGGTCCTAGCCCGGGAAACAAGGAAATCAAGCTGATCAGCCAACCGCAGAGGGTGAGAAGAAAGGGCAGAGAGAGGATTAAATAAATGACATAAAAAACACGCTAAAACACAAAACTACAAGAATACAACTTAATGCACGGAAAGCTGTACATAAGAATACAGTGGTTAGCATGCTGGACTGTCAAACCATAGGTGGGGAGTTCAAATACCTGCCAGAACATAAAATATTTCAAAACTTCTGTTTCAACAACACCCCCTAGAAGCAAATTGATCTAAAAAAATGAGTATACTGACTTGAAACACTGTGGGTGACAAAATCAGGTTTAATAGGAGGTAAAGGGGTGGCCACCCCGCTCATATAATACTACTACTAATAATTATACTAATAGTACTAATATTACTAATAATACTATATACATAGCGCTGTAGCATCGCCAAAGCAAAGGGTGCCATGCAAGAGTTAAAAACTAGCGACAGTACATGATACTTTAAAAAGATAGGTCTTTAGCTGAGATTTGAAGGACTCCAGAGATGGCGCATTCTTGGTATAGGAAAGACTCATGCCGAGGCTACGCTAAACGGCTAAAGAGTTGCTAAGACTTTGTAACTATGGTTGGATGATTACACAAATACGACTTGACACAGTAATTGTAATTGTAATTAGTAACTTCTATTGCACAGGTGTCTAATGCACAAGGCATCAACCGATGGCACACCAAAATCCAGCCGTAATCAGGTCAATATCCATTATCCAGAATATAAGTCCGTAAGACAGAGAGGTACTTAAGACATCTGAGTACTTACAACATCCGATTGGGTACTAACAACATCCGATTGGTTGATCACTTGCATCTGCACAGTCTACTTTACATTGCATATTCGGGCCATAATACAGTGGCACACTGAAACTGTTTCGGCAGACACGCTGTGTGACAAAACAAAGACGAAACGGCAGACTCAACATACACTCCGCTCTCGATTTCAATTATGCACAGTTTAATTGTCAGAAAAATTGTCATCATCAGCAGCACCAGCACCACCTCGGCAACAAAACCAATATTTTAAGCAGATACTCTCATTTTTTCCTTCATCTTCATTTAAGAATCTTAACAGATTGCAACGCAAGATACACAAATGGCAGATGAAGAACTTCAGGAAATGTTTAATATATCTGAACTAAAGAACATATTTTAACTCAAGAACTATCTCAACTAAAGAACACATCATAACTAGAGAACATAATCTTAACTAAAGGACACATCTTAGATCAAGAACTATCTTAAATAAATAACATATCTTCACTAAAGAACTATCTAAACTAGGGAACAGATCTAAACTAAAGAAATATGCTAACTAAAAAACACATCTTAACTAAAGAACATATCTTAACTAAAGAATACATCTTAACTAAAGAATACATATAAACTAAAGAACTATCTAAACTAAAGAACACATCTGAACCAAATAACTATCGTTACCAAAGAGCACATGTAAAAAATTATCTTAACTAAGAATAGATCTAAACCAAAGAACTATCTTAAGCAAAGAACACATCTTAACTTAAAAAACTATCTTAACTGTAGAACACATCTCAACTAAAAAAAACATATTAACTAAAGAACTATCTAAACTAGAGAACAGATCTAAACTAAAGAAATATGCTAACTAAAAAACACATCTTAACTAAAGAACATATCTTAACTAAAGAATACATCTTAACTAAAGAATACATATACACTAAAGAACTATCTAAACTAAAGAACACATCTGAACCAAATAACTATCGTGACCGAAGAGCACATGTAAAAAATTATCTTAACTAAGAATAGATCTAAACCAAAGAACTATCTTAAGCAAAGAACACATCTTAACTAAAAAAAACTATCTTAACTGTAGAACACATCTCAACTAAAAAAAACATATTAACTAAAGAACACATCTAAACTGAAAACCTATCCTAACCAAAGAAGCCATCTTAACTAAAGAACAAAACTAAAGAACACAGTTTAACTAAGGAACTGTCTTAACTAAAGAAACACATCTTAACAAAGAAATATCTTAACTAAAGAACACATCTAAGCTAAAGAACTATCTTAACCAAAGAACAACTGTTAACTACAGAACATAATGAAAGAACACAACTTAGCTAAAAAAAACTATCTTAAGTGAAGAACACATTTAAACAAAAGAACAATCTTAACCAAAGAACACATCTCAACTAAAGAACATATTTAACTAAAGAACTAGCTTAACCAAAGAACTCATCTTAACTAAAGAACTATTTTAACTAAAGAACACATATTAACTTAAGAAGTATCTTAACTATAAAGTACACATATGAACTACAGAACTATATTAACTAAAGAACACAACTACCCTAAAGAAACTATCTGAACTAAAGAACATTTCTTAACTAAAGAACAATCTTAACTAAAGAACAGACCTAAACTAAAAACTATGTTAGCTAAAGAACACATCTTAAAGAAAGAACACATCTAAACTAAAGAACTACCTCACATTTAAGCTAACAAACTAACTTAACCATTGAACACATGTTAACTAAAGAACATAATTAAAGAACACATCTTAACTAAAGAACTACCTTAAGCAAAGAACACATCTAAACAAAAGAACTATCTTAATCAAAGAAAACATCTCAACTACAGAACACATTCAACTAAAGAACTAGCTTAACCAAAGAACTCATCTTAACTAAAGAACTACCTTAACTAAAAAACACATCTTTAATAAAGAACATATCTCAACCAAATGAATCTCTTAAGTATAGAACACATATGAATTACAGAACTATATTAACTAAAGAACACATCTACCCTAAGGAAACTATCTGAACTAAAGAACAATCCTTAACTAAAGAACTATCTAACTTAAGAACAAACCTAAACTAAAAACCACCTGAGCTAAAGAACACCTCTTAAAGAAAGAACACATCTAAACTAAAGAACTACCTCACATCTAAGTTAAAGAACTATCTCAACCAAAGAACACATATCAACTAGAGAACATAATTAAGGAACACATCTTAGCAAAAGAACTATCTTGAGTAAAGAACACATCTAAACAAAAGAACTATCCTAGCCAAAGAACACATCTCAACTAAAGAACATATGAAACTAAAGAACTAGCTTAACCAAAGAACTCATCTTAGCTAAAGAACTACCTTAACTAAAAAACACATCTTTAATAAAGAACATATCTCAACCAAATGAATCTCTTAAGTATAGAACACATATGAATTACAGAACTATATTAACTAAAGAACACATCTACCCTAAGGAAACTATCTGAACTAAAGAACAATCCTTAACTAAAGAACTATCTTAACTTAAGAACAAACCTAAACTAAAAACCACCTGAGCTAAAGAACACCTCTTAAAGAAAGAACACATCTAAACTAAAGAACTACCTCACATCTAAGTTAAAGAACTATATCAACCAAAGAACACATATCAACTAAAGAACATAATTAAGGAACACATCTTAGCTAAAGAACTATCTTGAGTAAAGAATACATCTAAACAAAACAACTATCCTAGCCAAAGAACACATCTCAACTAAAGAACATATGAAACTAAAGAACTAGCTTAACCAAAGAACTCATCTTAACTAAAGAACTATCTTAACTAAAGAACACTTCTTAAAGAAAGAACACATCTAAACAAAAGAACTACCTTAACTAAAGAACACATCTAAACTAAGAACATATCTTAACCAAAGAACACATTTTAAGTAAGGAACTATCTTAACTAAAGAACACATCTAAACTAAGGAACTGTCTTAACTAAGGAACACATCTAAACTAAAGAACTATCTTAATTAAAGAACACATCTTTACTGAAGAATATATTTTAACTAAAGAACACATCTTAACTCAAGAACTATCTCAACTAAAGAACACATTACAAACTTAAGAATTATCTGAACTAAAGAACACATCTACCCTAAAGAAACTGTCTTAACTAAAGAACATATCTTAAGTAAAGAACTACCTTAACTAAAGAACACACTGAAACTAAAAACTACCTTTAACTAAAGAACACATCTTAACTTTAAAGAAACAATCTTAAGTAAAGAACACATCTAAACTAAAGAACTATCTTAACTAAAGAACACATCTAAACTAATGTCGATGAAAAGCAGATGGCGTTCCCGAGTTGCACAGCTACCGAGAGTCTTTGGAACAGGTAGCTTGTCTCAGGTGTGTCCTGAGTTGCATTCGTCAACCTTCGCCCCAGTTCTAACAGAAAATCCAAACCTTCCGAACTCCAAGCACCGCTGGACTCCAGTGCTACCGCCACAAAAGCATGCGTTCGCGTGAGTGTGGCGTATTAAGATCTCTTAAACCTTAAATTACCCGAACGAATAGAATACAGTTATATCACTCACCTACAACACACTCCAATCCTCCCAGCCCTGCTATCTCCGCCAGCAGTTCACGGTCCAACCACTCCGCTCAACCTGCTCCTCTTCTGCCCTAACACTTCCCCGCCCTTCCGTCACCTCATCACTAAAATTTGCGAATCGTTCCATAGCCATAGCTGTCCCACCTCTCTGGAACAAACTCCTACCAGTACTATAACGATTTAAAAACGTTTCTGCTATCTACGTCTGACACGAACTTCTGACTGCAGACTCTCTGTAGAAATATCTTTATTGTCATTCTTACGAATGTCTTTATTATCATTCTTTCGAATGTCTCTTTACAGATACAGTTTCACTAGCAGATCATAGTTCAGTTGCACAGACGATGTGTTGACTACGAGATTGCGACATCTACAGAACTTCTATACTAAACTCTTAAGAAGGAACGCTTAGTGTCTGTTAGCTCTAGACATGTCAGCCTAATACAGATTGCGCAGTCTAAGCTACATTCTGCCTCGACCTACCGCTGACCACTCTTCGTGCTGACTGCTCCCTCTACTGAATTACACCTCTCAGTTATTCTCAGGTACATGGTTGAGGTATACTCCTGATTGGTTCGTTCCCTGTAGGCCCTTACCTTAGATTATTAGATTGGCATCAGATAAGGTACACTGGAAGGTTGTCCTAGTCTAACCTTACCTAAATCTACTGACGAATAGAAAACCAGTAGGTTGGCCTTACTGACGTGGATAGATCACCTCCTGGAAGGTCCAAGAATCTCCAGCTGTTGACTAATTTGTTTTACCAAAATAATCCACTTGTCAATAACTAAAATCCTCGCTCGCAGCCTATCTTTGAAGACGGTGGCGCTTTCTAGGAGTTGACCAGGTGGATACAGTTAATCTGGAGAAGTCATAACAACGAATCCTATTCTGAACTCCTACAGCTTCTAAGGCGCCTGCCTATGTGTCTACTTACTTAACTCTCTTCTGCAATTATTACTTACTATTATTATTAATATTACCTACCTAAATCTACTCTGTGATAGTACCCTCCATTCCGCCAGATCGAACGCCCTCGTTCGAAAAACGTATCTATCTTAATTCAGGAGCTAAAGAAGTGTCACATATTAATTACATGTCTACCATAAGCGAATTAGAATAAATGATGAGTGTCATGAATAAAATGAGAGTGAGAGACACCTAGAATATCCGCAAATGTCGTATGGAGCTGTACAATTCTCTAAGGAAGAAGGGTCTAAGTGCACGATTAGTCTCATGTATACAGAAATTCAGTCCTTATACCTAATAACAGAATAACAAACTAATTCAAATGCGCTATGACGGTAACAAATTGGAATCAGAGATGAAAACGACGTGAAGATATTTCTGACAAGAGTTCGCATCACGTCTTTCGTATTTTCTCTGATCCGTTGACCTTGAGCCGAGTTGAGCAAATCGCTGTGTTTGTGTAACGTTAGCAGCGTGACAGCTTGACTTGCAAAGAGATTTGCCTTTGATTCTCAGCGCTCTCGGCCAATCCGTCAAAGCGTGACATACAACATTGCAAAAACACACACATATGTAATTTCATGCAAGAAGAGAAATATATGTAAAGCAAACGCGGAAAAGCAACACTAGAGACTAAAATGACAAGGAAAGCGAATGCATAAAACAAGTGTAGGCCTAAGTGTTGAATTGCTGTCTAGGTCTTATAAATACTAATCTTCGTATGAGATCACATAACTTCTCCCTGCCGTTCAGAGATGACCGTAACTATAATTAGGCCTATATCTTGCATCCGTTCTAAAAATGCTTACTGAAAACTCCCTGTACAAATCCCTGCATGAACTCATGGCCCTAGAATTTGTCCTCAATAGTCTAGTTTATCTAAGTTGCATCTGTGTCAGCTTAATGTATGAATAAACGAATTGGATGGATGGATTGATTGAAATATATATATAATTATATGCGTACGCTAAGCTCACATCGTAGACTGCGTGCTAACTGTATAGCTGAATGAAAGAGCTGCTGGAAATATAATTAAAGGCTGCTGTACTGCGTGACCTGACGATAAACTGCTGAATATGTACTGCGATAGCTGAATCTTATATACTGACTTAGATGAGTGCCTGTATTCCGTTAATCTTCGCTGAGGCGTATGGAAATGTCTACTCATAGCCTGCCATTTGTTAAGTGTAGTGTGCCATGGGCACGAACGTTGACAATTATCAAAAGTAAAACGCAATATTGTAGCCGCAAAATTGACTCATGTGACGTAATAAAATATGTAATAAAAACGTAAATAACTATAGCCTCGGAAACAATTGAACGTAGCCTATATATACATACATGCGTGCGCTGCGCGGGCACGGCTTATAGAACTCGCAATTAAACTATGCGTCGGAGGAATGATACGTCTCGCAGGAGCTTTAGATAAATCTCAGTACACACGACGAAAACTTTGAAACTTGTAACGTTGAATCAACATCTGACTTGTAAACTGTACGTAATCAATAACTCTCTACACATAACTCGTATAGCAACACATAAGAAGAACATGCCGTAAACATCGCGATAAAAACTCATCTAATATATACTAATGCCAGTTAGAATACTCCGTAACAGGTTTTGCAGCTGTATAATTATATGGTCAGTGTAAATGCCTTAATACTCCATGCGCTATGCAGAACTGCAGCTATAGATATATATGTATCAAGTCAGCACCATGGAATAGCTTCCGACAGAGAAGATGCAGCACAGACATGTAAGCAATAAACTTCGAAGCGAGCCATGTGTGAAAAACAATCAAGTATAACAGGCTACAAGGAAAGTGTATAATTATGTCGGATAGAAGTTGCCTGCGTATACGGACAGACGAGTGTTTGGAAGATACATATGCGTTTATCATAAGCAAACCCGTATTACACACAGCATCCCAACGTAATCATACAACGGCGTAAAGTTAAAACGGACGAAGTAGGGGCCTAATTAGACAGCACCTCACACGAAGCGGTAAATAGAGATATAGAGACAGGCCTAGAGACAAGTAACTGAATATATATATATATTAAGTCAACGTAGATAAACTGCGGCGGTCCATCGAACGAAAAATCGGCGGGGCCAGAAACAGGTGTAGCAATAAATCATGAAGATGCATCCATGGTCTGACTGGATGCAAAGCAAACAAAACTAAAATTCGTATGCCTCAATGACTGCTTCCAAAGCATTTTCTGAATAACGTGGCCAGTCTAAGAAGCTGAAATTCTAATAATGCAACTGTGCGAAGCAAACGTAAAACGCGGAAAGTAACTAGTGAAAGATATACGAATCTTCTACAGAACACACGACATACACAAATAACTAATTAGTTGTTAACTCTTGCTGTATGTTAAAATTTAAGTTACAAAGTTACGGAACGAAACTTGCGTAAAGTTACAGGCGAAAGTCATGTGCGAAAGTAAGGATAGATGAAAAAAGAGCCCAAGAAACATGAATTGTAAAGTAGCAGGGTGCTACATGACCATAAAATGAATCTGAGGTTGATTGGCAGGAGGCATGTATTACCCTTGAATTCAGGAGCTGAATTATCGGCGATGATTGAAGGAACCGACCACGATGCAGGGAAGCGTTGGCCTGACGTTATCACAGCATCGGTCGTTGGATCGAAAGATGAAGGCATGAGTTGAGCAGACGTGTCTGGTAGTTGTAGAGACATCGTATACAGCGGAAGGATGGAACGGCAGAAGGTAGATGACGAGCAGGAGTCGCTGATGGAAACAGACATCATAGAGCGGGTGGATGGTCAGTATCGGTTCTGGCTGTCGAGCGTCGGTGGAAATTGACCGACAGCTGCATGTAGAACTGATCGGTTGAGCAGCGTCGTGTGCACAGGTAGCGTCTTCGAAAGAAGTGAATGTACGCTGAACTGGAGTCGAATCTGGAGTATCGTCTCTCTGCGTTAACTATCGATAACGTGGGGAACACGGCGTCAAGGCCTCTAACTCACAGGAGAAGCGGCGGGTGATCGAACTATAGGTTCTCCCCAAATATAACGATTTATAACGTTTCTGCTATCTACATCTGACAAAGGCTATCAGACTTCTATTGTCTCTGTAGAAATGTCTTTATTGTCATTCAGTACGAATGTCTCTATTATCATTCTTTCGAATGTCTCTTTACAGATACAGTTCACTAGCAGATTATAGTTCAGTTGCACAGACGATGTGATGACTACGAGATTGCGACATCTACAGAACTTCTATACTAAACTCTTAAGAAGGAACGCTTAGTGTCTGTTAGCTCTAGACATGTCAGCCTAATACAGATTGCGCAGTCTAAGCTACATTCTGCCTCGACCGACTGCTGACCGCTGACTCTCTTCAACGACCTCTAGACTATCTTCTTGCTGACTGCCCCCTCTACTGAATTACACCTCCCAGTTATTCTCATTGTACATGGTTGAGGTATACTCCTGATTGGTTCGTTCCCTGTAGGCCCTTACCTTAGATTATTAGATTGGCATCAGATAAGGTACACTGGAAGGTTGTCCTAGTCTAACCTTACCTAAATCTACTGACGAATAGAAAACCAGTAGGTTGGCCTTACTGACGTGGATAGATCACCTCCTGGAAGGTCCAAGAATCTCCAGCTGTTGACTAATTTGTTTTACCAAAATAATCCACTTGTCAATAACTAAAATCCTCGCTCGCAGCCTATCTTTGAAGACGGTGGCGCTTTCTAGGAGTTGACCAGGTGGATACAGTTAATCTGGAGAAGTCATAACAACGAATCCTATTCTGAACTCCTACAGCTTCTAAGGCGCCTGCCTATGTGTCTACTTACTTAACTCTCTTCTGCAATTATTACTTACTATTATTATTAATATTACCTACCTAAATCTACTCTGTGATAGTACTACGAGAAATATCAGACCCATCCTACGAACTCACCAAAACTTCATCTCTTGCTATCTCTCCAAAGGTCTCTCATTCAAAACTGAAAACACTGCTCTTTCACAAATCCCATCCTGATTCCTCCTCTTGCCCTTCCTATGGTTCCAGCGACTTCGTTTTTGTGGGTGCTGTAGAAATTTCGAGATTACGATTACGATCTTGGCGGCCGCTGCCCGCTTGCGGCCTTACCTGCTCCAGTTGATGTTGCTGCAAGATGTGACGCTGCAAATGTGTCCAAAACGTTCACATCCCAAGTGAGACACCTTCCGCATGACCACGGGATAAGCGTCACGCCGTCCGGTCGCTTTCCATCCTCTCTGGTGAGGCCCAACGGCTCCTTCTGAGAAGGAATATTCGCTCTTGTAAACGATTTCCATACGGTAGCGTTCAGCATGTTGTGCCGTTGTTGTCTGCCACCGTTTTTTATGCAGACTTGGCCTTGGAGTCCTCTGGCGTCAACTCTCTCGCCACAGTGACACAAATGTGGTTCGCAGAGTTGTCGTTCCGAATCTCATTCCAACCACGATCCGTATCACAAGACAAGCGGTTGTCCAATGCAGCAACCGGAGGACCAAGCAACCAATCTAATGTGGTGCCCGAGAAGCTAATATACCAGCCCGGTCTAGAGCATAGTTCTGAAACTCGTGCAAAATTGTTCACGCCTTTCTTGTCCAGCGGCTATCCCATTCTCTTTGACGATGAGCTGTTGATACTGTTGGTAGTTCAGCACCCGTGAGTACTATCCACACTTTCAGTTCTGTACTTACTAGATCGTCTCAGGTATCAGCTAATTATGGTGGCAGCACGTGTGCCTGGAGTTCGCTTGTGCTCGCAGCAGAGAAGCCAAGAAGACAGAAAGTGTCAGCGTAGCAGCACAGCCTATCCCAAGGCCACTATCCTTCACTGGAAGAGATGCCTGAAGCCAATTCTCCCTACAGCACGTTCCAGGTCACCCGCCGTCTTATTTGCCACCTTATCGACGGCTGTCCCAATCATCAGAGGTGAGCCCAACAGCGTCGTCTCTCCTAATGGCGTGTGTGTGAAGCCGTAGAACGAAGGATCGTCGACTTTATTTTCATAATTCTGGAAGACTATTTTACATATCGCGCGGTTAATTTGAAGCCCAATCTTAGCTGACTCTTGAGCGAGCAACTGAATATCGTGGGCCACCTCGTCCATTTTGCCTCCCAGGAGTCCCAATGTCAGATCGTCTAAGAATTCTACTCTTAAATCCGATTTCAGCTTTAACTATGTCGGTATATCTCTTGCGTCCGCTTCCAGGAGAGAGTCCCTGCGAAGAGTATTAAAGGCATGGATAAAATCTAGTTTTACTAGAAGACCATCTGTCGGCATCGAGGTGACCCAGCGGAGGATGCGTGCACTGCTGCTTCGGTGCCTGCTGGTATGCTAACCCCCAGTTGGGTAGAGCCGAGCAGAGGAGACAATCTCGCAACAGCGTGGGTTTCGCGCATTTTGCTGCTAAGCGTCGCAACGTGTATCCGACAGCGATTGGTCTGATGCCACAGTCTTTTTCCTTCAAAGCAATCAGATTGGCCCCGGATAGGATTTCGTTTACATCGGCTGCCTTCCAACATCAGATTAACCAATTCGCTCATGTGGTGGATGAGGTTACAATCGACTTCGATTTAACCGAAGTTAAATCTTTGAGGTCTTGTGGAGTGATACTGTCTGGACCAGCTGCCGACCCTGCCGGAAACGAAGAAATGGCCTCGACGATCGATCGCTCTGATATCCTCAACGCAGCAAACCGATCTGAAAGCGGTGGGTCACAGACTGGTCTCCTGTCCGACGGAGCTGGCGGGTGCTTCGCCTTTAGTCCAGCCAAAGTCTCAGACGTGTCGGGAGCTGGTTCGTCATCGCTGCAGATAAGGCGGATGGCAGCCTTGTAATTACCATCTTCCAGTTTGCTGGCTACTGCTGATGCAATGTATTTTGCCGAGTCACGTTTAATCGGACCTGGACGACGAACTGGCGTTGGCTTATTTTCATCGTCGTCTGTATCGCTTGCCGGTCCTTTCTAACCCGAGTCCGTAATTCTAGAGATAATTGTACGCGTTAGCTTGCGTTTGACTCCCCTCCTTTTGGCTTGGCCAGAATGCATCCTCCAAAGGCTATAAGAGGTCCGACCATTTCCCAGTGTCATCTAGTTTTCTTACTACAGCCTCTACGAGTTCGCCCGAAAGGGCAACGCACGATGCTATTGCCAATCGAGGAATTCTTTCAACGAGCGCGCCTCTTACGACCGGGTACAAGAGGTTCGATACTGAAGGTAGGCCTACATGAAAGCGTTGTCCGTCGGAATTTGGCTGCGTTAGGATGGATGTGTGATTTTCGGGGTCTGCTGTAGAGGAAGGTGACAAAATCGCGCTGGAGACTAGTATCTCTGCCAGTGGCTGGCCAGATCCGGGACAATGTGTAGCCCATGACAAAAGGCCTGGGCAAAATTTAAAACACACCGATGAAAGTGTTTTAAATTGGGCCAGCATAATACAGTACGGAAAGCCCCGTTTCCCTTAGTAGGCTTCATATTCGCGTTAGCCTATATTGCAATAAGAATGTTATTCAAACGGAACTAAGGTAAGCAGTTATGTTCGGCTGCAAGAGATAATAAGTTGTCATGGCAATGATGACGTCATATGCCATTTAAACACGATTTGGCGAAATTTTCAAATGCGCGATGGCCGCTGATGATGAAAACAAAATATTTCAAACCAAACTGTCCTGAATCCTGGGCGATTCGGCGGTCGATGGACAAAGTCTTCGGTATCACGAGATGTTGACTTAATAATAATTATAGGAATCCAACTCTAACGAATACATAAGCTAGAGAATTTATATAATTTATGTCAAGTATAAAATTTCGACTTCCATCGCCAACTGACGACGTCACGATAATAATTATTATCTATCATTATCTATGAGGGGATAGAGTAATGGTAACACTCATGACCAGGAGAGCATTAGGCTCGCGGATAAATTCCTCTAACCCCCCTCTAGGGCGGCGCCTCGCATGGCTGCCAAACCGTGTTTAGTTAAAATTTGATTGTACTGTCATGTTTCAATGTAATCTTACTGCGTTTGTCGGTTTGAATTAATAAAGATTATTATTATTATTATTATTATTATTATTATTATTATTATTATTATTATTATTATTATTATTATTATTATTAATTACTATTATTATTATTATTATTATTATTATTATTATTATTATTATTATTATTATTATTATTATTATTATTATTATTATTAAGATCCAGAGTTTAGCGGTCCTCGTCCACGATTAACTGTGCAAATGTACCTCGAAAAGCGACGGCGTTAAATCGTTGAGTGCATAATTATAGAGAGGCGCTGGAACAAGTGAATTGTCTCGAGTGGGTCACCCGACATTGTTGTCAGTCGCCGGCCTAACTCTGTAATGAATTCACGGCCAGATCTGTTGATGGGGCCCAGAGTTTCGAGTGCAATGGGGAGAAAGCTATGCGTAGTAGGAAGGGCTGCATACTTCATACTTTATTATTATCATTATTAATTATTATTATTATTATTATTATTATTAATTATTATTATTATTATAAAACTGATCAACTCTGCCTGGATCGCTCCATTGGCCATCTTGTAGGCCCCTATCTGACCTGCACTACTGGATGTCGACTAACCCGTCTCTGCCTCAACACTGCTAAGACTCAATTGATCTGGTTTCGGACTAGGCAGCAGCTTGCTAAACTCGACTTTCAATTGCTGACTGAGAAATTCCCTGTTTGCACCTACTCTTCCACTGTCCGCGACTTGGGCGTCACACTTGACTCCTCGGAGTCTCCTCCCTCACATTCACAGAGCATAATATCTCCAACATGACTCGCTCCTGCTTCTTTCAACTGAGGCATCTCAGACGCTCGGTCTCACCTTCTGTCTTTACCACCATAGTTCATGCATTGTCTGCTCATACTGGACTAGTAGGACTACTGCAACTCGCTCCTCGCGGGTCTCCCTAAGCACAGTGCTTAATCTAGTCCCCCTCTTCTGGAAGGGGAAACAAGGTTTCTGGGGGGGAGCAAAGAATTTACACAAGATTTTTTCTTCCATCTTGAAAAAGTTTATGACTTTTCCTAATTTCATCTTCAAAAAAAGTTGATGACTTTTTTTTAGTCCTTCGTCCGATTTTTTCACTTTTTCTACAGCAATTACTCTCTCAAAAAGGTTGATGACCTTTTTAGGAATTAATCTCTCTGGGAGAAAACCATGTATCCACATGTATCGTGGGGGGGATTTTCCTCCCATAAAGGTCTCTACATTTTGATATTGCTGGCCTCTGAGGGGGAAACATAAATCCTGGGGGACATTCCCCCCCCCCAAAGACGTCTAGATTACTCACTGCCCTAAGCAGCGTCTCTCTCCTTTTCAATCTGTTCGAAATGCTTCTGCTAGGCTTATCGCTCGACTCCCCCAATTTGCCCATATCTCTTCTTACATGCTTGATATCCTGCACTAGCTCCCTATTGCCGCGCGCAGCCGTTATAAGATCCTCCTCCTCGTCTCTAAATCTCAGCAGGGGGTATTGTCCCAAAATATCTCTCAAACTATCTGCGAAAACCGCTATCTGCATCTTCTTCTCGCTCATTGCGCTCTGTGAATCGGCTTGATCTTTTTGTTCCCAGCGTTAAAACTGCTTTGGCCCAGCACCGGGCCAAAGCACCATAGTCTGGAATGACCTTCCCCCTCTGCTCAGGGCCAAACTCCTCATCGGCGTTTCTGTTTCCCCGGGGCTTTTGTCCTGAAAGCGCCTCTGAATAGTTATTCGCTTTATAAATTTCTAGATACAATACAGTTATAAAACTTTTCGCAAACTATAACCGTCATTTATTCCTGGGCTACTCGGTCTCCTGGTTGTTCCAATCTGAGGTGCCTAAAACAGATAGGGAGTTTCCAATTTGAAGGGTGACTGATAAGAATCAACCACTGAATGGCCTGATTGCTTAAAACACGAAACAAAGCAATCTATGCTCAAAAATAACATAAAGCCATAAAACACATAAATCTATTTCCAAATACCTGCTGATCTTCTCTGCTTCACCAGTCGGCTTTGGTTTCATGTTCACTTTGTTTTGAAGATGACTGTTTTGATTTTGGCTTCATTGATACATTGATACCTTTGTCTGCTGAAATAAAACTGTAGCCACTACAGTGAAATAGACATGAAACAGACAAGTCTTAGTTTGAAATACCCAGTCTTGTTGTCAAGACCTTAAACCTCAAGACCAAGACCAAGACCAAGACCTTGAACCTCAAGACCAAGACCAAGACCAAGACCTTGAACCTCGAGACCAAGACCAAGACCAAGACCTTGAACCTCGAGACCAAGACCAAGACCAAGACCTTGAACCTCAAGACCAAGACCAAGACCAAGACCCAAAAAATCGAAATCAGGTCAAGACTTCTAAAAATTGTAAAGTCGGAATATTCGCTATTTTAATGAAAACACGAGTCTTTTATTTTATTAAAGCAAATTAACTTTAAATGCAAACTGCAGAGAAATCCGAATTTGTATTCAAAAGTCCTTCATGCAAACTCTTATACCAAATGCCTTTTGTATTTTATAAAAACCAATTCGCTCAGAATTTTCTGACCAAGACGTGCCTGGTGGGCCTCATAAAAATTCCGCCATGTGAAAAAATACGTTCTACAGGTGCTGAAGTCGCTGACACACACAGAGTAGCTTTTCAAGCACTGATGTAAATGTACAGATAGTGAGTCCTTTTGAAATCTTCCCATGGTTTATCATACCGTCTGATACAGAATAACTGTTGCTGCTGCCAATGGGTTTTCCTGACCAACATGACTTGTATCCATCCATAGATATTGGTCGTATGATGCAAGCAGGCTTGATATAGAATTCTTGAGTTCTGTTAAATGACTGTTCATATTGACAGCCGGTCTTGGTCTTGGTCTTGCGAGACCAAGACCAAGACTTTGAACCTCAAGACCAAGACCAAGACCAAGACCTTGAACCTCAAGACCAAGACCAAGACCAAGACCTTGAACCTCAAGACCAAGACCAAGACCAAGACTTTTAAAAACGAACTCGAGTGCACTCGAGACCAAGACCTTGGTCTCGAGGACAACAAGACTGGAAATACCTGTTGCCCTTCTGCTCTGTACTTCTAGCCTTTACTTCGTTGTTGACTTTACTTCGTTGTTGACTTTACTGATGTTGTATGTCTGTTGAATGCTGTCACTGCTAAATTGACAACTTGCAGGATAACTCTTCTGTACCTGTGGGCCTTGTTTTGTTGATGGTTTCACTCTGACGACTTCTGTGTAAACACTGCTGGCGTTGTCTTGATTTTGGCTTCTTTATGCTTTTGCATGTTTCTTCTTCTGCTGAAATAAGTCTAGCCCTAAAGTTAGTGGTATGAACAGAGTAATCTGAACTAGATAAATTGCTGGTCTTCTCTGGCCTTTGACCATGATTGTCTAGGTGTTGGCTACAGTGGCGTACCGAATGTGGGGGGGGGGCAGAGGGGGCGAGTCGCTCCGGGCGGCACTTTTACAGGGGCGAAAAAATAGATTTCAGTAAGTTGAAAATGTATATCTAAAACGGATAATTACAAAATACAGTGAAAGTGAAAAATCCAGAAAGGCTATAAACTATATAAAATAATTATATGTAATACGGTCGTCATGCAATATCTTAGAGAACATAGCAAGCATATCGACAATTAATAAAGTGGCCAACAAGGGCGGCATTTTGGGCCCTCGCCCCGGGCGGCATTTCAGCTCCGTACGCCAATGGTTGGCTCTGCTTTAATGACGGATTTCGTCAATTTTATTTAACTGGTGAGAAAACTTTTTCCATGAGGCTGAAAATACAGACACAAAAGAAATATTAATTTCAAAATACCTGTTGTTCATCTGGTCTGGAATTCTGGGTCTTGTTTGATGCCTGCATCCCTGGCATTTTATATTTTACTTACTGAAAATAAATTCTTGCCCCTACAATGACAAAGAAAGCAGAGAAATCTTCATTTCAAAATACTTGTTGAATCTTGTTGACCTCCTGTTTATTGGGGTGATGGACACTTTGCTCTGATGATGGTTTGGATTCAGTACTTGCTTTCTTGTTGGATGAATAATGATTGCAGGTTATCGGTTGAAAAATACTTTTCACCTACTGTGTTATACAGATGTGAAATAGAGAAATCTTCATTTTAAGATGTCTTTGGCATCATCTTCAATCAGTTGTGCTTAGGTAGAGGTTATAGACTCACGAGCAGCTAATTAACGTCAGTAGGCCTACAGTAGGTATTCTTGTAGAGAATACGAGGTATTCTGTGGTATTTCTATATGGGAGGGGGTCAGGGGGAACAGAGTAATGGTAACACTCATGGCCAGGAGAGCATTAGATTCGCGGTTCGATACCCGTAACCCCTCCTCTAGGGCGGCGCCTTGCATGGCTGCCAAACCTTGTGTATAGTTAAGATTTGATTGTACTGCCATGTTTCAATGTAATCTTACTGCGTTTGTCAGTTTGAATTAATTAAACAAATTAACTAAACAAAATAAAGAAAAGTATTATTATTAATCATAAAATTATGACCTCCTGTTTCGGGTAGGGTAAATTTATGATTTATGCCTAACTAAACAAAATGTACTCGACATCTGTCATTTTCTTTCATCCTTCACTCAAACGATGCGCTCGTTTCTTCCACATGTTTCGATAAGAAACAGTTACAATTATTTTACTTTATCGTTTACCTTTATTGTCGAACTTTTGTAAATTTCGAATCAATTTCCAGCGAAAAGGAATCAGAGATCTCTACGAAAGATGTTAGAAGAAGCCTTTGCGGGTTACTTTGGCAACTGATTTGACGTCATCACATGTGTTTGTTTCTATAGCTTGACGTCAACTGCCATTAGCCAATCATGTTATTTCATCTAAATCACGTGCAACATACATTCAATCATGTCTTAGTCTGATATGTGTATTAATAGTTAATTAATAATTAGTTAATTGATAGTTAATTAATAGTAAGTTAAGTAGTATTAATACATATCAATGGGCTGACTGCTTTTCCGCTCATTCGTGCATGACGTTATCTAATTCATAAGTATGTACGCAAGAGTAAATTTTACTTAGGGGCCATCCATATAGTAATCGTAATCTCCAAACTTCTAAAGCGCCACTCGAAGGCCAACCGCAGGACACCAGCCTATTCACGAGCGCTACGTCAGATCAGAGGGGTTTCCAGATAGTAGTCCAAAAGAGGTCCAAGTCCGATTTCCAGGGTACCAGTCACTACCAGATCAGTTTCCAGATAGTGGTCCAAAAGAGGTCCAAGTCCGATTTCCAGGAGGCCAAACCAAATCAAAGGGGGTTTCCAGAAGGTAGTCCAAAAGAGGTCCAAGTCCGATTTCCAGGGCACCAGTTCAGGAGGGCCTATTACGTACGCATGAATGGGGCGGGGTAACCGAAATGCATGTGCTTGCGTATGGAGGGGTCTACTGACGATGCACGTACGCATAGGAAACGGGGGGCCTTCAAATTGAATGGCCTTCAAATGAACGAGAGTCAGTCTTTCCAGCTATCCGGTACTGCCAGAGGAAGTAGGACTGTGGGAGAGGTGTCACTTGTATTCCACCTTACCTCTGAACGCTATTATTAAACTATCACACAACTCAGCAGTGAGTCCATGGATTACTCACCCTTCAATCTGGCATAGGCGTAATTTGTGGGGGGTACGAGGGGTACCCGTACCCCCCACTTTTTGGACTGGGGGGTACTGTACCCCCCACTTTTTAAACAATTCCAATCAATATTTTATTATTGTGCCTTCCCAGAGAACGCAGTCTCTGCCAAAAGTACGAAAGTACTTAGATACACAGGTAAATCGAGAGCCTACATTAATTAGAATACTGGCAGGGAATATGTTTAAAATGGTCATCATGCGAAAAGTGAAAGTGGAGAAGAAATTTGTACCCCCCACTTTTTAGACCAAGGTATTGGTACCCCCCACTTTTTAGACTAAAGTTACGCCTCTGCAATCTGGCCTAAAGTGCAGATGTTGCTGCCTGGACCTGTGGTACGGACACATTCTGCAGCTGGTCTGGGGGGGGGTACGTCAAGGGGTCATCCATAAAGGACGTCCGCAATGAGGGGGAGGGAGGGGTCATCGAAATGCGGACACATGCTGACAAGGGAATGGATGGTTATGACCAATGCGGACGTCCGCATCTAAACTTTAAAATTTTGTAGTTTTTTAAACACCACCTTGTTTCAACCTTCCCCAAAAGACAAAAAGTCAGTGAGGCGATTGCCTAAAACCTCATGCATGGTATAACCTTTACTGCGACTTGAAAGAGGCTTTTATTACTGTACATCCTGATATTAAACCCAAACTGTCACTTGTCACTTAAATGTGCACAGGCACTGTGGAATAATTGT
Source organism: Allolobophora icterica (assembly GCA_963556255.1). NCBI lineage: Eukaryota > Metazoa > Annelida > Clitellata > Crassiclitellata > Lumbricidae > Allolobophora > Allolobophora icterica. Next base: position 43,608,952 of record OY744606.1, on the reverse strand, counting down.
AAAAATAATGATGATGACATTCAAAATTGGCTTTGGCGTGCGGACGTCCGCAAAGGGGAGGGAGGGAGGGTAAAGTCAAATGCGGACAAGTGCAGACAAGGGGGAGGGAGGGGTCCAAAGTAGGTCATATTGTACGGACGTCCTTTATGGACGACCCCAAGCGTACGTACGCAGGTGGTGTGGGGTGGAAAAAAGTACGTGTGCGTACAGGGAGTCCAATTTTCCCGGATTTTTGCGTACGTAATAAATGGATGGCCCCTTATAGGCAATAGGGATGCTGAATATATGTATATATATATATGTATATATATATATATATATATATATATGGAGCTGCGGACGAGTTAATGCACTGATGTACTGCCGAGGTCGTTGACTATGTCATAAGTAAGTAGGGCCTAATCAATAAGTTGTAGAGCTGTACACTGTGTACAGTAGAGGCCACGTCCCGCTATGGGTCATCGACTAAGGACGTCCGTAACGAGGAAAGGGAGGGTCAATTAAATAAGGACAAATATGGATAAGGTGAACAGATTTATCCCCAATGCGGACGTTCGCACCTAAAATTGATACATAAAGCTCATTTCGTAATACTGTGCCTAAAACGCCAACTTCAGTCAGAAAGCATAATATAGTCGATAGTCTATACTGCATTGGATCTATAGTTCAAGTCCCTTTAATTGCTGGACGTAGCAATATGACATACCCACACAGTACATTAAGCCCTGCACGATCAGCAGAGTAGCCTAATCTAGGCCTGCCTTAGTACTCTTCTGGAGTGTGGACGCCACGAATGGGTGTTGACAGACTGTAATCAGGGGTGTAACTTTGGTCTAAAAAGTGGGAGGTACCAATTTCTTACATACACGAAGCAAGGTGGAGCTGCGATTTCTGGGAAGGCACAATAATAAAATATTGATTGACAATTTTTCAAAAACTGGGGTACGGTACCCCAGTCAAAAATGTGTGGGTACGGGTACCCCACAAATTACGCCTATGACTGTAATGTTAGACGCGGACAAGGGTCCAGTTACATTGGTAAGAGCGTAGGCTGCATCCCATACCCCTCCGAGCACGAGAGCATGCGGATTGCAGTTCACCTCCCGACAGTGGCTTATTTAAGACATTTAAATCTCGGGCTAGCACGGTCCGTACACGGGGACCTTAAATATCTCGGCGCCTAAAAACGGGCAGCGGTGGTTCAAGGAATTCCCCCGATCACTTCATTGAAAAATGAGCAGGGTCGAGGCCATACAGTCACTATATAAAAACGTGTACATTTACATTTACGGTGAATTCTTCAGCTGGTCTCTGACGTGGCTTTTGTGTGGCGCTCTGAAATTTCGGAGATTTACATTACATTACATGCGTCGACCCTGACGTCATAGCTCGCTTATTTTGAACCTCGGATATTTCTAACTGTTCACGATGGTTCCTTCAGATTCGATCAGCGCTGAACTGGCTCGAGAAATTTGGCAAGGGGCGGCCCACATTATCGAGCCCGAAGGCATGAAACTTTTCAGGATAAGGGGCCTGTCGTTTTTGACAAAATGTGACCAAGTCGCCACAATCTCTGCTACTGCCAACTGAATGATTCTGGGATTTGCTTTTTTAAACCACCTCTTCAATATGTGCTTCCAACAACGGACCAAACTTACTAACAAGCAAAAGTAGGCCTACGTACAAGTCACAACTCAGAAACAGTATTAAATTACTTAAAATAAAATTTGTTACTACAGTAATTAATATTATAGATATTAATACTGTTAATGCACACAATGGAAAGAAAAAGGTAACAGATTTAACCAAACCAATTAAAAGTAAACTACATGCTGACCGAATGACTGTATTTTTTGGAGCACTGATATTGTGCCATTGTGCTACTTTTTGCCACTCTATGTATTGTTGTAAAGCAGTGGTTCTCAACCTTTTTTGGCATGCGACACACCTAAACTTGCCACCAAATTTGGCGACACACCACGCAATCGTATGTGAACATTGTTAAAAATGTTAAAGTTAAACTAGTTTAACATTTTAAATTTTTAACATTTTAAAGAATGAAAATGTTCATGTTGAATCCTTTCCAGTTTCTACGTTAACTTAGTAGCATGCAGTTACTGAGATTTTGGTCCTGGATTTTCTGTGGATTATTTGCAAATGGAGGATCCACAGTTTTTGTAAGTGCATCACGTAAGCAGGCTGAGAGAGATCTTCTGACCACTTTATTCCTTTTTTTCTTTATGTTGATCATCCGAGAAAAACCTTGCTCAGATAAGTAGGAACTATGAAATGAAACCAACTCTTTGATTGCTTTGCTCGCCAGCATGGGCGTCCGCAGGAATTTTTACAGGGGGCAAAATTTTTTACATGGCACAAAATTTTCTAGGAGGAGTAAAGTGACGTGTTTCCATATTCATGAACATAGAACACGTGACAACTTTAAAAATAAATAACAGTTACTGTCAAGGACTTACCTAAATAATTAAGAGGTTTTTGCATTTAAAATCGTGTTGGGCTGTTATAATAATCATAGTAATAAAAAGATTTTATTTTTGTAACATATTTGCAAAATTCGGTGGCAAATGCCCCCTTGCCCTCCTCCGGACGCCCACCTCTCCAGTGTATTGTAATGTTCCCCTTTGTATGTCTTAGCCCAGAACTGAGTTCTTGAGGATTGCTTGTACATAACTTTCTAGATTTCTTCTTTCTCATGTTTTTCTTGATTGGTTTACTAAAACTAGCAGTGGCAGCGTCATTGTTTGCGTATTCACTATTGTTGGTGCTAGAACCCGTCTCATTGCTACCAAAATTTGATTTCGCATGACCAGTAGAAGATTCGCAACATGTTCGCTTTATACTGATCAGTTTATCCTTTCCAAATGTTGCAATAATGGGTAAAAGTTAACATCGGCGCCATCGCAAACGTGTAGGGGTCTATGGTGTATAAGATAAACATCATGGCCACCTTAGATTACGATATAATAGAATAGATATTATAAATGGATTGTTAGGAATTCTCACAGCCTACGTCCGCTAAGCTTCAAGTAAGTAAGTGTAATGTAGAAATGACGGGCGTAGGCTGTGAGAATTCGCGACACACCAATTTTATCGCGACACACCAGCAACACACCAGGTTTACGCGACACACCAGGTTTACGCGACACACTGCCGGTCGATGCGCGACACACTAGTGTGTCGCGACACACCGGTTGAGAACCACTGTTGTAAAGTATGAGCGCTTGTCTCGTGCTAATAAAAGATTACTTACTTATTTCTTACTCATAAGCCAGCGCCCCTCAGATGGCATGGATGCATTTAAACCAGTATGTGTTATAATCAATGAAAAGTTAAAAGTGAACATTGGCACATTTCACTTGGCAGTGCAAGTTTCTTGGTAACAACCATGCACTGCTAATATTTCATAATTCATAACATTAGAATTAAGAATTAGAACTAAAATATCATGTTTTTTAATCATATTTTTTCTTTTTTGGGCGGCCGGCCCACCGGGAATTTCCCTGTGTCCCACAGTCCAACCCTGGGTTCGATATACCAAAGTTTTGCTGTAATCCCATAACAACGTTCTTTAGCTCAGTTTCAGAAAACATACAATGCACAGTCAAAGTTACATTTTAATGAACGTACACTTTTTACTCGAGCTCAAAGTAATATGTACGAAGCAACAGAGACATATCCAGAGTCTCTTTTATTGTGCACTAAAAATATCCTCGTCCTCCTCAGCATCATCGTTAACGTTCCGAACTTCTACCTCTTTCTTTACGCCATCCTCTTCCTCTTCCTCATCTTCCTCATCTTCGTCACTTCCTTCGTCTCCGCTAACTTCACGATTCTGCTCCTCGAGTCTTTCAAGCTGCTTAGCCAGTTCCAATTCATCCGTGTCTGAAACAACCTTTGGCTGAACACAACAAAAAAGCCAATTAAAAAATAATCACAAAGAAGCACAAAACAAAAGATTAAGCATAATATGCCCAGCAGTCCATGAAAATTTATCACTACATACATGGTTTACTTCGGTTACATATACAGGGGCGCCCGCAGGCTTTAAAAAATTGGACGCACACTAGGGTGGCCAGGAAATTTTTTTTTTAATTTTTGAATCGCACACCCTCTAATTTGATGAGAATTGATGTAAAGAGTACACAGTAAAAATTTTATGACATTCTAATAAGAGGAAGTGGTCTCCCACAGCCCATAAAAAAACGCACAAGAACAGATTTGGCAAAATTTCTACTATCTTTTAAGGTTCATAACTTTTTTCTTATCCAACAGTTTTTGTTCATATTTGCACAAAACTCTATGCTAAGAGCAGCTTACTGTAAAATAAACTTCAATGCTTGTCATTGTTGGAGCTTGCAAGTCTTTCTAGTATTCCTTATTCAACAGAAATATCAAAAAAATGGAAAAACCGTATTTCTGACTAATTTACCATCCGTTAGCAAAAACTGAACAATTGTGAACATAATTATGAACAAGAAAATTGGGTCACAAATACCCAGTGACCACTGGCCCAGGCTAACTGTCAAGCAAGTTTGACTTATCGACTAGTTGTTTCTTGGTTGCATTTGTCGGTAGAAGCTTTCGGTGGTGCTCAACAACCTGGTAGAGAAGCTGACGCTGCTTGTCATTCTTGGTAAGAACTTCATTGAAGTGAGCAGCCAATTTGACTGTCATTAACCACCTTCAGCGCGCGAACCATCTTTCGAGCTGCAGTGTAGTCGTCACGCTCTGACCACATACTAGCAGGTGTAGAGAGGAAGTCTTGTGGCAGATGAAGGGACTCGAACAAGTTAAGCGATCGTTTGGTGACAAAGTGTGCCACAGAGAGGTTCCTGAACTGAGGAATCTTGTTTGGTGCAAGACGGCGAACATCTTCTGGATTTGGCTCCCTGTGCAGGGCATTGACAATATCCTGCTTGTCTTCATTACAAATGTCATCACTGAATAAAGACAATGGAGCAAGGTCTTCACTTAGGTACCACAAGTGGAGCCGCAGTTTTCTTTCTGCAACTCCAGCAATTTTACTGTCAACTTGTCGGAAGTCTTCAATCAACTGCAACATCAGCAAGTCATTTGTAGGAGCATCTGTCGTAAGAGGTGCAGAAAACCAGAAGCCTGCGTAGATTGTGGATACAAACAAACAGATACGCCGCAGAGATGCCAACTCGCGCTTGCTCAGTTGGAATGAATTGATGATGGAATCCAAAGATTTTTAGGCAATATATGCCTTTTGCCATCCAGCGAGCACGGTGGTACGCACCTGGAGCTGAAAATCCAGTATCTGCATCTTCACCCAACAGTCTAAGTGCTAGTCTGGCAAACTCTCGATAATCCTCACGTGGTTGAACATCTTCAAGATGTCGTCGCAGGTTGCTGACAATGGGAGCACGGCGAGATGCAAGCCATGTCTTCTCTAATGTGCTCAGACAACCTTCACCAGCCTCGTCAGTGTCTAGAGGATCAAACTTTGACTTATCGATGAATTCCCACTGGGACTTCAGTCGACCAAACAACTCTATCTTCGGTCCTTTTGAGATAAAGAAAGTATCAAACATGGCGGCCGCACAGACCTCGAGCATATGGTGTCGGCATGCGAGAAAAAGGAGTCGCCGATTGAACAATTGCTGCACAATAGTGATTGCTCCAGTGTGGATTCCAGTGTTGCTTGAAGTCGTGTCGAAGCAAAGGCCTGCCAGATGTTCTTCGACGCCTGGCCACTCGTGTAAGAATTCCACAATCTTCTGACCCATGAGAAGTCCAGTTCCAGCCGGAAGCCTTGCGATTCCAAGCAGTTTCTCAACATCCAAACCAGACACGACGATTGGTAGACAGTCACGCTTGGTTCCGTCCAAATCTGGCGGCAGTTTTCCATCGAAGTGTGCAATTAGTAGTACTGTTGGCTGGAAGTTGAGTCGTACCGTTGCTGCAAGTGTTTCACGTGAAACATTGCGAGCTTCCATCAGAGAGGTGCGTGACAAAGACAACTGAGTGATATCAATTCCTGCTGCAGCAAGAGCGGGAGTGACAATCATCATTGCCTGACGAGTCGATATCCGGGTTCTATCCAATGCCGCATTGAACAGTGGGTTGTCAATGATGCAGCGCTTTGGTAGTGGTTCTGACATAAGCCTATTTGGAGTTTTATGGTTCGATTGTTGAACACAATGACCATGCAGCTCTTTGGAAGTTGATTTAGTTCCTCGATACTGGAGAGTGGGTGTCCAATCAGCCAGATTGCTGTTGCTGACCAAGTAGCAGTTTGTGCACAATTCACTGCACTAGCCATCTTTAAATTTATTTTTACGAAACAAACGTCAAACTTAAACTGAAAAGCTTTTAAAGGCAGGTTTCAGTCCATACACCGCTCACATAAAACACTGCAGAAATTTAGACAATTATTATCTGTATTAATTTATTATTAAGCCCAAATGCTATAATACATATTTGTGCACACAAAAAGGTGTTTAAAGACAATTAGATATAAATGCTAAAATGAAAATAGAATATTATAAAATATTGAGAAAAATTTAAAAAATACAAACTAAAATAAAAAAATTCAAAAATATAAATTATTGTAAAAATTCTTACCTTATAAGCTTAGTCAATTAGTAATATTAGTCATTTAGCAGCTCTGTATTAAACTATGATTCCACATAGAGGAATTAGAGGTCGGTTGAGAGTAAAGAAGTTAGGAACAATAGACATTTTGCCAAAATTTTTTGCCGATTTTGATCGTATGGGTATGTGTTTCTTAATGGGCTGTGGGAGACCACTTCCCCTTATTGGATTGCCCTAAACTTTTTACTGTGTACATTTTACATCAATTCTCATCAAATTAGAGGGTGTGCGATGAAAAATTCCAGGAAAAAATTTTTCCAATACAAAAATTGGCCAGCTTAACGCACACCCCAAAAAGATTGGACGCACACTCCTCCCGTCCCCTCCCATCCTACCCGTCCTCTGTCGGCCGCTGGTAGTCATACACTGAAAATGACTCAGAATGACTCAATTCAATTTAGATAACATCCAAATCTTTAACATGCCGTATTGTCGTTCATAAAAACTATCCATGATGCTCTGCCTTATACTTGTGTGGATTTGATCTGGTGGGTGGACGCACGTGCGTCCAGTGCGTCCGCCTGCGGGCGCCCCTGTACATATATATTAGGTAATGTTTCTTTGGAATTTTCCTATGTTAACTGTTCATAGGTATGTTTCCGACCAATAATAAAAAATAACTTAACCCTTTAACAGTCACATCACAGTATTATGAAATTAAAGTCAATTACATCAGGATTCAGAAATTTAGATTTGGACGTCTGCACTGGTCATAACCCCTCCACTTGTCCGCATTTGAACAACCCTTCCCTCCCCTCGTTGTGGACATCCTTTATACAGGGGTCGTCCATAATGAATGTCTCTAAAAAATGACCTACTTTGGACCCCACCCCTTTTTCCGCATTTATTGTATTGTATTGTATTGTATTGTATTTAAACATTTATAAAGCGCCTCTAGTAGGGTGAACCGTTCAGAGGCGCTCCCAGTGCGCAAGGCCAAGAGAAAAGAAATGTCTTGAGGAAAGCAAAAGAAGATGAGGGGTTACTTATTAAAATTTGAGAGCGAGTAGAAGGAGACAGTGTATTCCAGAGAGAGGGACCAATTGAGGCAAAAGATCGGGACTGAGCCATAGCTGTTCTAGTATGAGGAACTGAGAGATCAAATCTGTTTGAGGAGCGAAGTGGACGATGCGAAGAGACAGAAAGAGGCCGGTGAACCAAAATACACGAGCCTGCGCACCAGCGTGTAGCATTTAGCCTTACCCTTGTCCGTCCCTCCCCTTTGTGGACGTCCACATCACAGGACAACTGGCTACATGACTCCTGTGGTGTGGCAGCACGGAATCGCATATCCATCAACTGACTTTTCCTTTCTGCTGCTTGTGCATGTCAAACTCAAATCCACTTTTTAATGTCATCAGCATTCTTTTTACAATTTTCCAGTCCCTGTGCCATCTGTGGAAATGATTATTGAGCTGCCTGCAACAGAACATTACTAATGACGAACTAATTCAATAGTCTGCCATGTGACTGAAGTTAGTGTTTGAGGTAGTTCTGGCAGTTCGTCATGATTCTAACCACCTTTCAACCATTAATCAATACAAAGAAAACGCATTTCAAATCACATCCACCATAAAGTTTTTACTCCTGAGATTGAATCTATTTTGCATTGGAGAACATATGAACACTGCATTACAACAAATCCTAAACCCATACAGTTGCTAAGAAGCTAACAGATACTTCAGACAAAATTTAAAACAATCTGAAGCCAGTCTTTTACCTGCATCTTAATGGTGAACACACCGCCATTCTTTTCAATTGACAGTTTAATCTGTTCCAATGCCTCGGTCAGCTTCTGCATACCATCCGATCGCTCTAGCGTCTGTGTCGTCATGACGTACAGTGGAGGGGCAATCAAATTGATCTGCAAACATTCCAATGCAAACACAGCTTACAACACATGCCAAAACACACATACATCACCAGTAGGGATTGACCGGAAACAGATTTTCCACCGGAAACCGGAACCGAGTATTTGGATGAACTATTTGCCGGAAATGAACCGGTACCATTTGTTCCATATGCGAAGCTTCACATTTTCAAATTTTCATAGCTTAGAAGAGAGAGCAGTCCATTAAGCTAGCCCTAAATTAGCGCTACAATATGCGACGCCATTTTCGGATCAGTTAATAGTTAATACATTTCAAGAAAATGGAATTGAATTCAATGGATGTTTAATTGTTTTAAGGCTGAACATTAGTAACTTTATATACGTAAGTTTATTAAATAAATTCTGAAAGAAACAAATTTTTTGCAACTATTTGCGTCTACAATATTTGCCGAGGCGAATACTTCCGGAAACGGGATTTCCGGCCGAACCGAGTATCCAAAACGGTTTCCGGTCAATCCCTAATCACCAGTCGCATTTGCCTAGGCTAACTAATTGATTTTTTAACACTTTCTTTCTTGTCTTAATGAACTTTTCTTATCTAGGTTATTCTAATTGTTTTCCTAAGCATGAATGACATAGGAGTACAGTTCTTCAACAATGTTGCCCTGTGAATTCAATGTACACATCCTAAAAAACTTCATATATGCATAACCTTGTTTCAGGCAGAAATTTCAGGCTTTCTTCTTCTTCTTCTTTCCCTTCAGGCTCGAATTAATCCCTCTTTGGAGAGGGGTCAGCCAGGCTTTGTGGTTTAGCATAAAGATTTTTAAATGTACAGAACCTTAATTGGCATTTCAGAAGTAGACATGTTCAGTCCAGCCCTCAAAGAATCCTTCACAGCATCAACGCCTTCGTATCCGTAGCAAGCCACTTCCAAATCTAAAAAGTTATCAGGTTGACAGAAGTAAGAATTAAGCAAGCAAATTTTCTTCGTAATTTAAAATAGGAAACAAAACAATAGTTAATACTGTGAAAAGCATTAATCAGCAAAACTTGTAATGTAAATGATTCCAGCTTAGACAGAAATAAATAACCTTACATTAATTAACGGTTCTTGCTGGAATGTCAGTTATTCAGACAAAATGAAGCAGATATCAAAATATTAAAAGCCAACCTGCTCGGATTTTGACAGCATGTGGGGTTAACCGACGTTTGATGTTTGTCAACAGAACGTTTTTGGTATTCTCATCAATGTCACACTCATTTAATATCTCTGGATTTCTGAAAAAGTTAAACCAATTATATCAGATTAGAAAAGATCTCTTACAATTATATTGTTACTCAAAATTACCGGTTCAAGATAAAAAAAAACAATTCAACGCAATCTCTTTCTACTTATAAGTGTTACCACAATCAAGTACCAAGCCATACAACAGATGGTGTTAAATCACTGATGACCCTTACGAATAGCAGCTTAAAACATCCAAGTTCATCTGTGTCTTTCCATCACAAACCGGTTACAGTTATCAGCCATGACGCATACAAATATCTTCTAACTTCTGTTTAGCACATCAATGGTGTTTACATTAATTCCTACAATTACAGGATTGTTTTATCAGACTAAATAAAGTGTGTAAATACATACGTGACAGCATGTTTGAATGCTTCATATGAAGCCCCTGGCTTTCCATATTTTCGATCAAACATCCATGCAGTCTTCAGATAGAGATCTTCCAGCTCAGCCTCTGTCTCATATTTAAGCAACTGGGCAACATGAACCAGGATGCCATTGACCTGCAAACATGAAAAGGCCAGTACTACAATTAAAGGACTCCATTCCTATTTCAAATGAAAAATTATGTTAAAATAATGACTGCTAACATTCATATGTCCCAAATTCTGCATATATAAATTGGTTCCTCTAAATTGTATGAATGCAAGTAACTCTTAACATCTTCAAAATGAGTAACATAAAACCCTCAGATTAGTCAAGTCCCAAAAGCCTGACACCGGCACCTTTAAAAGAACCATTCCCAAAATCAAAATATTTAAAATTTGCATTACCTCCACACTTGTAAAAATGGACAGTGTAACTTCCGTGCATCAAACTTCAGTATTGTGAACTTACGGTTATATTACATAAATAAGGCCTGGCCTCAACAGTGCAAACATAACTCTGTTTTATACATTTATGGGAAACTTTTGTATTTAACCTTCAAATTTTTCAATCCTCTTTACAACTAGCTTACTTCATTACAACCCACTGATTCCAACAAAACCAATGATAGCACTGTACAAAACAAAATTAATTCCCCTACACAACTATAAAGTTAGGGGAAAATCTAGCCGATTTATCAAGAAATGTACAAACTCCACAAAGACCTCTATGGCATGACCTCGAAGAAATTTCTTACACTGAATATGGCACTGCAATAAAACCTTATCAACATGAGACTATTAAAATCACGTACACATTTGGCTTTTGCAAATTTCTCCTCGCACTTCACCACTTCCTCAGGTGAGACTCTTCTTTTAGACAGATCAATGTATCCTGCAATAACATCAGTTATCAATGTAATAAATGTATGTATATATGACATATATATAATATATATGCATACATGTATTTATGTGCATAAACATATATGTACAATGTATGTATGCAGTGCTACTGTCTGCACTTCAGCCAAAATATCCTTCAAAATCCTGCAACATTTGTTATGAAATGTGTGATTGCCTTACCCTACCTTCATAAAAATAAATCATAATAAAAAGATGTAAATTATATAATCTCACGACATCCCATATGCAAAACTATCTAGTAATTCACCAAGCCTCAGTTAGGAAACTTCCAACAATGTGCCTGTGGAAATCTTCTGAATGAATTAAATTGGTCTTAAATATTGTGCAAATGGTTTTAAAGTTCATCCTTTAAGTTAGTCTGGACCTAAACTAAAATATCATACATTGCGCAAGTAACAAAGAAAACAGACACTACAATTGTTCCTAGCAGTATAAAACCAGCACTCCATAAATGATCCAGTGATAAATGAAATGTCAATCCTAGCTGATTACAATAGTAATTCTTTACCTTTATCTTTGTCAACCCTAATGACAACTACACACTCGTCCCTTCCGATTCGAATCAGTTTGTTAATGGATCGGATACGTCGTCGTGACAATTCACTGAGAAGGATCATGCCTTCAATCTTGTTGTACTCGAGCAGATGGACATAGGCTCCCATCTCAGCAATGGAACGAACAGTGACCATGACAACATCCTCTATTTCAGGGAAGCGGTGTTCATAGTAGCGACACGATAAGACTGGCATTTTGACAGTGATTCTAAAAATAGATATGAAAGGTGAAGCGAACACACTGGGATCACACGCAAAGCAAAGAAGTGCACATAAAAATCAAGAAAATTATTTGGACAGATTCCTGTAGCCCTTCCTTGGTGGATGGCAGCTTATTCCAAGTTGAAACCCTTGGAAAACGAAAGTTTAATGCATTCTTTTGTGAATTTGGACGTCTCAGATCCATACAACAATGACGTCCACACACAAAATATTTTGAATATATGGATGTTAGCGAACAAGAAACTGAAATGAGAGTTTGTAACAAGTCGTGGTTTGTTTCCAGTGCATCTGCAGTACATTAGACTAAGCGTATTTTGTCATAAAATAAATTCTCCAACATTATGTGTATATCAGAAACTTATTTAATTCAGTAGCTTCTTTATGCAATAAGTTTCTTTCTGCAATAAGTTTTTCACAAACATATCATATGTTTGTTACTCGTGTGGTTTATTCTCTCCGAGTCTGGGGCACATTATTTGTACGTGAAAGGTCGAAGGCAGGGCAAAGTCAATTATACTTAAATCACTCACATGTGCTAAATTACGTTGCTAACCACCAAGCCCCTTTTCTAGTTTTTAGACGACAGAACCACTGAATAAACGCGCCAGAATACCATGTGGCTACCATTCAAACAAGCAGCAGTGTTGAAGGACCTCACCCGATCAATTCATTTGAAAAATACGCAGAGTCAAGACTTTGGCATTACTGTCACTATAAAAAAGCGTGTGCATTTACGCTTTATTTAGGCTACCATCAGGTCGGCAAACCCACCGGATAAAGCATGACTCGTTTTAAAAAAGTAATCGGGATGTAAATAAATTATGCTTAAGACTTGACTGTAATCCAAATCAATGATAAAACTATTCGAATTGTAAAGAATGCAAAAAATAACCTTTAATTAAGAAAGTTTACAAATAAATTGAGAAAACGTACAAAATCGGCCCCGATACAGTTGCATCAGAATATCCATCGACTAGAACTTCCGTTCAGCTTAGAGCTAAATGAGAATATTTTTAGCACGAACCTATATTTGTTTAGCGCAAGTCTAGATCTCGCAATATCGTCAGCGTTAATTCAGTGGTTTTCAACCGGGGTTCCGCAGTCTTAATTTTAAAAACACCAACTGATTTCACAAAAGGATGAACAAATAACAGAATTCTTCACAGCTTTCAGGCGCTCACGCTAGACACAATTCTATGTTAAAATAATTAACATTATTACGGGAATGTATTGTTGCATTTTACATTTGCATTGCATTTTTACGCCGGTAAAGGGCGGGAGTAAGCTAACCAGACGCTCTATTATAGCCAACCCTCTTGGTGTCGAATTGATTTAATTACCCCCGACCTGTTCCCGTTTGGGATAGAGGAAGAATATGCCGCCAACAGCCCTGAATTGCCTAAATGACCTTGGATCGGGCCGAGTGCCAACCACTTGGTGCAGTTGTGATTGCACCGTGTTGACACCGTTGTGTAGAACCTGGTATGTAATCCGGGGCGGATGGCTGGCACATACGAATTACAAAGTACTGGACAAGGAGCCAGCGTAATCGCAGGATGTCATTTAGGCCTATTCCTAGCTTACGTTAGGCTAAACCAAAACGCTTGATCGGAGCGGCTTAAATAGGCCTACGCTAGCTTGTATTCTATAAAATACAAACGACAAGAGGGACACAGACAGTCGCAATTTCAGACACCAACACACAGTGGAGACAAACCAGTGATACAGACCTACACAGTGTTGGACCCATAGGCGTAGCTACATGGAGGCAAGAGGAGGCATTTGCCTCCTCTTGGTTTTGCGAATATAAAAATTCTCCATGTATTTTCTGAAGTAGACCCCAGGGGAGGTGGATTTTGCCTCCTCTTGATTTGTGTCGAAGAAAGTCCTCGAATGTGTTATAATGACTAAAAAAAAAAAAGGTCATGAACTATTTTCGTGACGAAATTTACTTTTTTCGTGACGAAATTTTAGAAATTCTCAGAGCAAGATTCTTAAATTCTCAGAAGTTTTTTCGGACGCTGAAAAATTTCCCTCTGACCTCTGAAACAAAATCGCCGCCACTGCATAAAAGTTTAGACAAGCAGTAGTTGCCTCCTCTTGAATTGAAGTCTGGCTACGCCCCCGGTTGGACCTCCAAAATGTAACTGTCTTTCTGGCTCATCTATAACTGATAGGCCTATATTCTGATAAACCTAAAATAGCCTACGTGAAACATGATGTATAATTGATTGTACAAATAAAGATCTAAGTATGCATTATTGCCAATTTATTGGTGACGGGTCTCCTCTAGTGACAGACCTTGTAGTTCAAGTGGCCATGGGCGGCGATCCCGGGGGTCGAGGGGAACAAGACCCCCACCTTTAAGAGTGGGGGGGACGAAGACACCATATATTTGTCATCCCTCCTCATTTTTAAGAAACACCCAAAAAAGGTCAACAGTTTTTTTTTTTAAATTTGTTTACCTCTTTTTTGACCAGATCAGTTCAAAACTTTTGTGACCAGAGTCCAGATCACTTCTAAATCCCCCCCCCCCACCTGTCAAACAAGATCGCCGCCAGTGCAAGTGGCAAATCTTTTAAATAGAGCTATATACAGTCTTGTTGTCAAGACCTTAAACCTCAAGACCAAGACCAAGACCTTGAACCTCAAGACCAAGACCTTGAACCTCAAGACCAAGACCAAGACCAAGACTTTGAACCTCGAGACCAAGACCAAGACCTTGAACCTCAAGACCAAGACCAAGACCAAGAACCAAAAAAATCGCAATCAGGTCAAGACTTCTAAAATTGTCGTCGGAATATTCGCTATTTTAATGAAAACATGAGTCTATTTTATTCAAGCAAATTAACTTTAAATGCAAACTGCAGAGAAATCCGAATTTGTATTCAAAAGTCCTTCATGCAAACTATTATTCCAAATGCCTTTTGTATGCTATTAAAACCAATTCCCTAAGAATTTTCTGACCAAGACGTGCCTGGTGGGCCTCATAAAAATTCCACCATGTGAAAAAATACGTTCTACAGGTGCTGAAGTCGCTGACACACACACAGAAGCTTTTCAAGCACTTGATGTAAATGTACAGATAGTGCACTTTTTGAAATCTTCCCATGGTTTATCATACCGTCTGATACAGAATAACTGTTGCTGCTGCCAATGGGTTTTCCTGACCAACAAGACTTGTATCTATCCATAGATATTGGTCATATGATGCAAGCAGGCTTGATACAGAATTCGAGTTCTGTTAAATGACTGTTCATATTGACAGCCGGTCTTGGTCTTGCGAGACCAAAACCAAGACTTTGAACCTCAAGACCAAGACCAAGACCAAGACCTTGAACCTCAAGACCAAGACCAAGACCAAGACCTTGAACTTCAAGACCAAGACCAAGACTTTTAAAAACGAACTTGAGTGCACTCGAGACCAAGACCTTGGTCTCGAGGACAACAAGACTGGCTATATAGGCCTAGGTGTTGTATCTCGGAGCTCTGGCCGAACTTAACTAGGGGCCTACTGGATGTACGATATAGTCTGTGGAGTCAGGCAGAGCAGCTGCGAGTGGAAAGCATAGCATGTCAAGGCTTACAGCAAGAGGAGTGCTTTGTAAAAGGTGTATACAGAATAGCATATATATATGTGGCAAAATAATTCTGCCAGCTAGACATATTCTGGGTGTCTAACTATAGATTCGAGGGAGGTGATCCATTCATCCAGCTGACTGGACTTTAAACCTCTTAACCTCAAGCAGATGAATATTAATATAAAACTTCTTAGATATGTTCAGATATATTGGGCATATGAATCCAGTTTTTTAGTGCAACAATAAATGTACTAAAGTAGGCTTAAGTACCGAGACTTCAATAACAGCAAAGAGTTTTGGAAGTTAAATTTTTGACAGTGGAATATAGTGGAATGTGGTCAATTAAAATATTCGTTATGATTACTCACACGATTATGTACTTATGTTACAGCTTCTATTGATCACTGTACAAGTATTATGTTTACAATACTATAATTATATGGCACTGCTTTTAATATTATCGTTAATTTGTGTTATTATTATTATTACCATATTACTGTTACTACTGCTACTGCTACTGCTACTACTACTACTACTACTACTACTTTTACTATTGTCATCATACTCCTCCTCCTCATCATCATTTTGTGGCAGTATTACAGAATAGTTATTTATGTAGTGCCTAAACTTTGCTTGCATCTTTGGCCTCAGCTTCATGGTCTTTGGCTTGATTAACATCACTGATACACTCCGATGAGATAGATAAGCTAGGACAAGGGAGAGTTTATAAAAGCATAAACTAACCATTCCAGAGTTTGATCACTAGTATAAGATGTACATTGAGTATCCCCGGTCTAAAGTCCAATATACTGTGCGCATTTGAATTGCAGCCCTTGCATATTAGTAACATGATCACCGGCACTGCCAAAAACGTCTAACTCATTTTGTAAACAGCTAATAATTTTTACATGAGGAGCAACAATTAATAAACAAATTAGCCATTAACTAATTGTAATTAATTTATTCAGTTAAGTAATTGGTCAATTAAACAACTTAGATAGTTCAGCTGAAAGATGCTAACAAGATTAAAATATAAAATGTCATTTGCCTCGAGGCATAAACATACATCTGTAATATCACACAAATTTGATTATAGCAGGATTTACACAAACTGTAGCTTTAAATGGTTTCAGCCATTATGATTGCACTAATATGAAAAAAGAACCAGAAAAATAACACAATTGCAGTGATCCAAGTCGCCTGAAGACTGAGGTCATCATACTCTGGAAGAATTGGAAAATTTAAATTTCAAATGTTTAGAACAACAATGTGACATGTTCATTGCATCAGAAGTTCTCAAGCAATGAATACCATTTCTGAGGAAATAATGAAAATGCAATTCATCGAACTGTTGGAACAATGAAGGAAGAAATCTTGGAAAATGCAGAAAGAAATGCAACATGAGGAGACACAGGAGGCAATGGGATTACTTTATTGTAAACTGTTAATGCTGCCGCTTTCTGCTGCTTTGTAATACTGTAGGTCTAAATCCTTGTACATCAAACTGTCAAGGCCAGATCAAATTAAAACATGATTAGCAAAAATGCTCAACACATTTCAACAGAATAGGAACTAGGCCGCCATGACACATTGAATACTTTCATTTAAACTATTCACATTTCTCCTGAATAAAATTTTCTTAATAATTGATGAAAGGCTCATGACAATAGTTTGTTCATGATATACAGATATTTAATTAGATTGCAAATCTATTTTGTCTTCACCATTAAAACCCCTCCCAACTGCCTCTTCTCCATTGTGCATCTCTGCTGCCAAGTTTTGGATCAGACAGACCGGATTCAAACATATTAAACCTATAAAATTTAATGTAACAGAAGCTGCCTTTACAGCATCACCTGCAAAGACTAACATTGTGTTCAAATGGCTAAAGTCTTAAACTAATTGCTTCAAGTCATATCATTTCAGCAAGAAAAATTGAAAATAAAACTCAAGGTCCCCGAAACCACACCAGAACCCAAAAAAGCTTTATTACACATACTGAGTTCGAAGTCAGAAAGCCACCTGTGAACCAATCCATTTCGACCGATACACAAACTAAATCTTAAGACAGGATTCGACAGCGTTAACTGATCTGCTGCTACTAAATCATTTGACAACTTAAAAACTAATAAACCATATGATTGTATTTATAACTGATTTCCAAGCAATAATGTACCGGTAATTGGAAAACAGTTTTGATGAGGACTTACAGATAAATGGCCTCGTACCTTGATGCACTAAAGCGTTTGCTCAAAACGTTTGCCAAAAGGCTTGCTGCATGCATAATGAACCCAACCCTAATTCCTTAAAGTTGCATAATTGAAGATTAATAAGGGTCAATCAAGACTAGCAGTTTAATCCTAAGGAGATTTTGACTCTAATTGCCTGCAGTACGCCTGAAGTTCACTAAAGGCATCAACAGAAATGGTGTCTGGTGTTGGATTATGCACTGTAAAAAAAATAAACATCAACAAAAAAAACATCAACAGCAAAAACCTAAAACAAACAAAATTAACAAAAATGCATATTAAAAAATTAGGACATTTACACTTTGCAGCGCTGGTCTTGCAGGAGCCAGATGATTAAGTCAGCACTATTTGGTTATTCAAACTATTAGAATAGTTAATTATTCATCTTTTATAGCATTTACAAATATTTAGAAGAGTTATGGAACAAATTACAACCTCACCACAGAGGTAATATGAAATAATAAGATAAGCAATAACAATTACAATAGCAGAATATTTTCATGTGCAAATCAGTTTCACCATATAAATAAATATTCAGAAGTACTGTTGGATTCAATACACTAGTATATAAATGCATTATTATACATAATGGCTGTGTAAGAGACTAGGATACTAGCAATGACTGGTACAGAGCAAGGTCTATTCGAAAAAAAGCAATTCTCTCCAACCTCTCACATTTATATTATAAAATTTCAGGATTATCTATCAACAGAAAGTCAATGAAAAGTCGTTAAAAAACATATAAGATAAGGTTTTCCTTCATCCATCATTCTCTATATGTACCATCGTTCTCTGCGGACATCCGCTTCACTGCTCAAGATCCTGAACTAATTGTTACAAAACATGGGCAGCGTCATAATATTGCACAAATGGGAAAACTATATGAACATGCCTAACCTAATAGTAACAAATAAGGGAAATGCATTAACAAACATAAGCAACCTAATTCAAATGCAGAGCGATCACCTTATGTTAAGGTTTTATACAAAATACATTCAATGTAACAAAAAGAGGTATAAAATTAATAATTATTGCATTAAAAAAACAAAAATATATCTACTGGAAAGTTCAGACTAACTAAAAGAGCATGCAAAAAATTTGCTGAACGTCAAGAGGCAGAGAAGATGGAAATTAGTATACAGAATCAAGCTCAATGCTAAAAATTGCCTTGAAATGTACCTAATTTTGCAATTTTTAGCAATGTTGAGCGAGCAGAGGATGCACAATTTTATAGGCTGCTTATTGTTGATAAATGAAAATGGTTTTGACCCAATGTTACTTCAAAACCACTCTTTTAAAAATTTTAATTACTGGTATGGGATAGTGCATGAGTTCAGAATGGTATTTTCACAGAAAAGGTATTCTAGTTAGTAATGACAATAGATCTACACAGGACCTGCAAAAACCTGTCTACTGGAATGTAACAAAAAATACAGGGCTGAACACAAGTCCACAATACCTACAGTCAATATCTTATCCAACATTCAGCGTCTGTAAGGCAGGCACCCAAAGATACAATGCGACATCAAACAAAAATCTGTATATTACAAAAAGGGTAGACAGCCTATCTATCAACTATAGCCACCAAAATCAGAGAACTCGACCGACAACCACAGCTCCAATGTTATAATAAAACCGGGTCATTATTTCATAAAACGCAAAACACCAGCACACATAGTCCAATACGGTACCTGAACATGAACCAGTGGCCTTCTCCTTGTCAAAACTGGGGGCAAGAACCAGACTCCAGCAGGTAACCAGTCTTTGCTATAAAACTGTACAGAAACAGCCAAACAATGAAGCAAGTCGCTGAACCAGTCTAGAAACAACAGCACAAACACATCCAAAACTTTACAGAACCAGTCTGCCCTCTACAGAATATCAAACAGCGTTACACATTGGTGAGATAGAGATTAACACAGTACAAATAGGTAGTTGTCAGTGATTACAGGCCATTAGTAATTTGTTTGGCTATTTCTGGCACTGTCTCATGATTTCTAGTCATTCTGTATCCTGCTGAATGGAAATGGCTTATTGGCTTCACTTAACAAAGGTCAAATGCAATCCTTCCTTCAGGTCAAGTCAGTTGCAAGGTTACACTTGTTTCAGATCGTCATCGGCTTCTGTTAGGTATTTACCTAAAACATAAAATTTGGAAAATTTCAGATTGATTCCCTATTAAATAATTCATCCATTATAATATCTTGAAGAGTGTAGTACAAGGGCAGTCTGCTGGTTGCCTATCATAGATGAAATGTGAAGTGCTAATCTGTACCAAGATGCACTTGGCTAAAAAGCACATATAACAGCGGTTAAAAGTAACTAATCTTTGTCATGGCTAGATAGCCTCAGTGCCTCACCATACAAAAACTGTGCATAAATAAGAAATAAATAAAAAATACTAATTAAGAACCACGACAGACAAACAAGCTTCAGTTACAGATCATATTTCAGATCATCATCAGATTCTGATATGTATTTCTAAACAATCAAATTTGGAAAATTATAGTGTGATTCACTATTAAATAATTAAAGCTTCGGTTACAGATCATAAACTCTGTTTTGATCACACTTTTAAGTTAACTAACCCCAAACTAAAAAGCTTCAATTACTTAAACTACTTACTATTGTAGTGATACTAATGGGTATCACTAATATGTATCACTACTTTTCTATCTTTGTTAAATTTATCTTATTTGGACTGAATTTGGCTTGACATAATCATTTTCAATTGTGATAATCAACTAACATCTTGTGCATTGTTAAATAGGAGAAATATGCAACTCTGTATTTTAAATGAAAACATATTTAAAAAAGGTTCTTATTAAAACTCCTAAATCAGAGACTTTACCAGTAATGATTCGTTTCTTGACAAGAGAGACTCTGTAACCAGGTCCAGCCAATTCAAAGTCCACTCCTGAAAGTGTTGTCCCATCACAGACAAACTGTACTGCAGCCACACTTGGAGTCGATGGACCACAATTCAGTTCAAACTTTGCCCTCACACATCCTTGGCTGCCCTTCTCAGACAACTCCGATATGCTACTTAGCTGCCAAATCGCACGCACCTTCTCCGAAGACCTGTGAATTCAATCGCCAACATAGAACTCAAAACCGTGGAACAATTTTTGTAATCTGATCAAAGAAGGTAGTACTACTTCATAATACTTACTCCATCTTCAAAACCTGGATGTTACATATGATAACGTAAGATAACTAACAGCATTCTATATGTATGCTATTTAAGAGAAATACAGCCTAACATTATAACCAAGTACACTGCACAGCATTTGGTAAATCTCAAACTATTGTTATCAATAACTGTCCACTGTTAATATTATAGTTCTCTTGAAACATTATAAGATACACGTTAAGCAAGATAGCAACAGCAGAAAGAAGCAGAACTGGGTTTGTACCATGTTCCCGGAGGAATGCACTGCATTTTTGTGACATCTCCGTTGATTGGTACATGGATCGAGATGTTGGAGAGTGGCATTGGAGAACTAAGAGCAGCAGCATTGTAGAAGTAGTCAAGTCGGAAGTCAGTCTTTGATGGCTCGCATTTCCAGTATGAGACAAGACGGAGGGGAGCACTCTGGAAACCAGGAGATGGTCTTACCTAAGAAATCCATCACACACCAGCAAAAAACAAGAAATAAAAGAACAGCAATGTGATTGGTTATATTATAAACACACAATTGGTCAAAATGAAAGTAAAATAAAAACACACTGAAATAACTTAAGTTTCCATACAAATCCTACCTGAGTTTATGTACTTGCAGATTTGTGTAACCAAGAACAAGGTAAATGAAACATTTCTCACAAAAAAATTATAAACAATGAACACACTCAACCATTTTAATAACAATGATTACAAGAAATGTCTGACCTGATATTTGAGGATGTCAATGTTGAAGTATGACGCAGATCTATTGATCTCGGACTGTTGCCTCAGATGCTGTGCCAATGCTATCATGTCGAATGCATACACACGACAATCTGACGTACACTGTGAGGTCACCCTTCACGACAAAAAGAAACTGAACAGTTGTTTTAAACTGACGACAACAACAGGTAATAAGAAATAACTTTAAAACAACTGAACAGTATCAAACACAAATTACATAAATATCTGCATTAACAAAATAAAAACCATTTATTGGTAGATGACACACTGACTTATACAAAAAGGTAAAAAGTAAACCTGGAAAACAATTCTTTCATTAATTAGACTGTGAGACGGCTACTGCATAGATGCACAAAGATTCTACCATTTCTGTCTATTTAGAGAAAAAACTGGTGAAATTAATGACAGTGGCAAAATAAACTAGCTAATATTTCAAAGCTTCAGTCTGTTCTTAATGCCGCTGCCCGTCTTACTTGGGATGTCCCCAGGTTCTACCATATAGCTTCCTTTATGTGGGACACTTGCACTGGCTTCCTGTCCAGCAGCATATTCAGTTTAAGATCATACCCCTTACGTGTAATTATCTCGTCAGCTCTGCTCCATCATACCTTAGGGACTTCTGCATTTTGGCCTCCTCGGTCCCAGGTCAAGGCAACCTTCAGCCGGTTGCCCACTGTCCCTTGTATGTGTACTGCTACAGTTCAGTCTAGAAGCTTTGCTTCTGCTGGGCCCACCAGCAGGAATCGTCTTTCTCAAGAGCTGCGGGTTGAGCTCCTCAGTTTGTCCCTTCCACAGTTTCACAAGCACCTGAAGTCTGCATTATTGAGTGATTTCACTGGTTTGGATAGGGAGTGCCACTGGAGTGTTTATTCTTGAAGTGGCGCTTTTATAAATGTCATGATGGCACTGAAAACAAGACAGCACATCATGAAAGACACAGTGGACGGACATGTGACTTCAACTCAGAAAGTGACAAATGCAGTGAATGATGTACTGAACTGTAGCTAAGTTAATCCACTTACTCTGATAAAAGTTGTTTATTGACTAAAATCTGTTCAAGCTTAGTAGTGTTTTTGATTCGACATGAAAGCACGGCCACTGAAGGATTTTCCAGAAGGAAGCTGATAATTCCAGCAGGAAAAGACATCACCATATCTCCAGTCAACTTTACTTTGCACCTACAAAATATCAAAAACAGTATGGTGAAACATTGCAAGAATGGAAAACAGGGTTCAAATATTGTGGTCTCTTAAGTTACCCAGAATCTGAAGGGGCAACAAAAATCCGAATAAATTAAATGTACATGCTCTACATTATTGCTATTAATTCAAGAACTGAGATGCATCCAGATATTCTGACTTGTGATGACATCAGAGGGTGAGAAAAAGATAACCAAAGTGAAGGAAGCATGCCAAACTACAACTGTGTCATAAGCAAATTTGTATTCTTCCTATTCATATGTTCCTTCATCTTACTTCGACTCTTCATCGCCTTTGAAGTAGGCATTGACAGACTCTGAGAAGGCAACAGCAAGTGGTATGGCATCTGACATGGCAAGTGACAGAGGGCTCGGCCCACGAGATGACCCAAACGACATAGATGAAGAACTGAAAGGCATATTATTGAGACTCTGCATGCTGTCAGTGCGATCGTTTATTCGAAATGAGTCGCTCGTCTGATGTCTTCCAGATGAACGAACCAGCGTCTGAAATATTAACAGCCACAGAAGAACATTACCAAATTTGTTAATCTAATCTTAGCACTGATCTGTCAAATACTGACAAGTGGTCTGAATGTGTAACTATACACTGTAGACACAATTACCGGTAACTAAAATTAAAATAACTGAGAACCTGATGTCACATATAGCATATTAAAGGTGTGCATCAGTGTTGATATTTATGTAATCAAAATAATAAACAAGCATTTGCATAAAAGGAGTACACAGAACACTGCTAAGATATTTTGAAGCCAATGTTATGAAACAAAATGACTCTTCAGTGGTCAAGGACTTCAGAAGTCAGTCAACCAGAGGATCTGGCACCTCTAATTTAAGATCTGCTATCCAAACTATGAGATCCACAACCTACCTCTGGAGGAACAATTTAACCACTGCAATCAACAAAGCCATAACTAAACTCTTACCGACAAGGGTACACTGTTGCGAGACACATGGACATGACTCATTCCTGGCAAGACATTGGTACCAGTGGGTGTGCTCATCAGTCGCCTGGCAAGAACAAAGTCATCTGGACTGCTCAGAGACAAGTCATCACGACCTGGAAGAAATCATCATGCTCTGACCTTCAAATATTATTCAGGTCTTACTGAATGCATCAAACATCACTGTGTGCTACAGTAAGCAATGCTTCTCTGAGGTACTCTATAGGTCTACATAACTAACAAACTAACAAGACATCTTGTTTGCAGGTTCTTCAGTCCACTAGGCCTTACAATCAGTTCAAAACAGTCCTTCATGGCTCTTCTTTGACCTACTAAAATGAAATTACGCAGTGTGTCGTATTCTAAATTTAAAGAAGGTTACATCCCTAAAATTTGAGGTCACTTGTGGATAGAGTAACGTCTAGCGTGCAAGTTCTAATGAAAACATAAGGACCCGAAGCTTCACACCAAAGTAATTCTTGACTTCGTGCAAAAACCAAGACTTGAACTCTGAAAGTTCTCTTTATAGGTCTTACGATACGATAACGAAGTCTGATTCAAAACATAACGCAAGTTAAGCGCTGTTCCATATAATCGTCAAATCTGCAGATGCTCAAAATACTATTCAGTTGTCAGGAAGATGACTCCACACAATTATCACTCACTCCTCCTACCATACTACTACAACAAAGTTCTGTAGTACTTACCAGGTGTGGTACTGGTATGACTGTTGGTGGTACTTGTGTTGTCAAGGGCTGGAGAATGGTACCTTGAACTGACTCCTGTGTTTCGCACTGGATTGGAAAAGGAATCATTAAAGATGTCCGGGTCGAAAACATCTTGGCTTGGTTTTGAAACATTTCTGAACAGTAAAATGATAAAATACTAAGGTCCCAATTACAAATCCAAAAAAGTATTTTCTGTAAATATTCTACCTTAAAAGTCACATCTTTGCAGATACAGACACAAAGATGATCTTAATAGCCGATAAAGAAAACCAGAAAAAATATAATTAAAATTAACAAGCTATTGAAAACTTAGGATTTAAAAGTACATGTACAAGCTCTGATGCATGAGAAAATCAGCTTTCTTACGTCACTGATGATGAGCCTCTTAGAGTGCCATCATTAACAGGAGTAGCCCTCTGCAAAACAAAAATACTAGGCAAATTACAACCCTAAACTCAAGTCCAACAGTAAAGGTTTCCAATCTTCTGTCCACTTAAAATTCTACATCATCACCTACCGCTCACCACCTAAACTGCTGTCATCTGTCAAGTACAAGTTTGCAGTGGTGTCTACCAATGTGGGTTGGGAGAACAATCTCCCACGGTTATCTTGGAGTAATGAACCCAAGGATTAGAATGGGGTGGTTTGTTCTCCCATTCCAGGTAGGGGGGGGGGTTAGATGCCACTGAGTACTTGGCACAAGAAACTAGTTCATTTATATTTGCATATTTCACTCACTAAATGTTAAACATTTATTGAGCTACATTTAGGACACCCCAAAACCCAATACACAATAAACTCTTTCTGAATGCTTCAGACAGACATGCCATACGCTTACTAATTTATGACAGAATGAAAGCTCTATTATTTCCAACATCCGAAATGCTCGTTGGCAGAGTGAATTTCTAGCAACACTATACAACAGACTGACCTTATCTTACAGTGATGGACAAAGTTGCAAATAAATCAAATGACTTCATTACGACAAAACATACACTGCCAGTTGGTGAAATGTGGAGATTCATGACAAGCGTTCGTATGTCATCAACATTGTTCGCAGAGGCCAAATTGTCATTTGGGCTGAACGGTTTTATCTCAACTTTAAATCCTTTCTTCTTGTCCTCCTGGTCTGAAAATCAACCAAAATGCATTCATTTTAAAGACGCAAGACCAGGTATAACCTCAATGCATCAACTTCAGCTTATGGTAGATGGAAAATTGTGAAAAATGTAAGCTCACAAAAGAACTACATAAATGAAGAAGATTATGAAATAATAATTTTATATTTCTATAAAAGAAATAAATATATCTACAAAATAATATCATATGAAAACAGAATGTAAAATGGAACACATTACATCTTTTACTGGCAACTACCTTCTATTATTAGCTACTGTACATGTCATCAGCAACATCACTTGTTGCTTACTGCATGTGTCATCAGGCAGATTATTTTGTCTAAATCTAGAATTTACTCGATAATTCTGGCAAGTTTAGACTATTACTGTTTCCAACTGAAACAGTCATACCTCAGATCTACAAATCTTCATGGAAAAATCGACCTGGCAGAACAAAGCAATTCGCTTATCATTGTTCCTCATCCTTGATTCTAAGTGCTTTAGGAAATCTCAACCTGCTGCCATCAGTCAACTCTAGCTTGGAATCTGTTGGTTGGGCTCTGTGTGTGGGCATGAGCCTGCCACTGGTGACTCTTCTAGTTATTATCTGAGCAATGTTTGCTCACTGATAAATGATGTTCTGTTCTTAATAACATTTAACATAGCTTAGGCTAGCTTTGAAATTACAGTCAAGGCGTCATCTAGTAAAGTCAGTTACATGGCTACTTTGGATGGGTCATCAAGATACTTAAGAAATCTTGAGCCTTGCCTTAATTCCACTAAGCACACATTTTGTCCATCTAACACACATCTTGTCCAATGGTGAACTGGAGGTGTTTGCTCAACAGTGTGGGTGGGGAGTTTCCCTGATGTGGTACCATAGAAATGGCCCTTAACGTTACAATCAAGATCAAAAATTCACCACTTACACAAATCTTCATGTCTCGTATTTACCAAAGGTAAGAAACGATGACAATAAAAAGATAAAAGGAAACAATTATTACGAAATCCAGATTAAATGAATGATGCAACAACCAACCTGATTCGCTCTCTGAGCTTGAATACCAGCTGTCACGATCATCTGTTAAAAACTCTTAAAGAAAAAATGCACAAAAGCATAGAAGTGATTAGACCTAAATATGCAAGAGAATGCGATAAACACAACGAAGAGCATAGAATGGTCCAGTACCACAAACGAGATAAGTAGTTCCAACATCACAGTTTCATTTCAAAGGGAACAACATAACAAGGGGAGGGGATAGAGTAGTGGTAACACTCATGGCCAGGAGAGCATAAGGTACGCGGATCGACTCCCGTAACCCCCCTCTAGGGCGACGCCTTGCATGGCTGCCAAACCGTGTGTTTAATTAAGATCTTGATTGTACTTTCATGTTTCAATGTAATCTTACTGCGTCTGTCGCTTTGAAATAATAAAGAATATAATTATTAATTATTATAAACAAGTCACAAGCAGAGCCAAGTATCATAATATAGTAGCAGCACAGAAGTGTCCATTTGCTGCTAATGTTATCTTACACTTATCTGGTAGACATTGTCACAACATATTATCCTCAAATTTTGCATCAGCATTTAAAGGACATTATCACAGCAGAAGAAGATTTGATATTCACTTGTAGAATCGAGTTCATAATCAAACACCTGAAACCATCAGGAAAACTACAGACAGTCAACTGACAGTTGGTACCCAGTGTTTCATTAGCCACCAAACATGTAAACCACAGAGACAGACATAAATTTTTACCAAATATTAAGTAACATCACTAACTATGCTGATAAAGTATTTTGCCTCCATGTTTTACAAAATGTTGTACTAATGCAGCATTTGAAAAGGATACTGCCCATTGGATTGCTCGGCCTAATCTGGTACCCTTCCTCATCAAGTTGAAGAGAATTCTAACATAATGTTCAAAGAAACAATGAACAAAAAGATTCAATTAACATAATTAATCAAGCAGTTTGAAATAGATGTAAAATGTGTAAACAAAGCTTATTTAAATTACACAAAGATTTGGGGGAATGGGTCGAGTGTGATGCGGATGCACATTGGACACTACTCATCTGAAATAAAGTTCTGCCAGAATTACAATTATCAGACCCACCTACATGTTTAAAGAGTAACATGTAGAATTGTTTTCTAATGGCTAAAGAATCTAGTTTATTGAACAGGACATATTATCATTGGTTGTCCAAGAAAATATCATGATAATGTATGTGCGCATATTACACACTACTATACAAACATGTGAAGACATCACTGCTCACTTACATTGTTAATACTTTGTTTACTGTTATTGATATGAAAGATGGGTTTTGGCAAATAAAGCTAGCTGAGCTCAGCTCAAGACCTTGCACTTTCACCACACAGTTTGGAAGATATCCTTTCTTCAGCATCCATTTCGCCTTTCGTCGGTGCCAAAAGTGTTCCAAAAGTGCAACCCTAAGATTTTTGGACACATCCCAAATGCAGCTGTGGGTTTGATGAAGTAATTACTGAAGCAGGCAATGAGATGGAACTCTGTGTCATGTGCTAGAATGAACTCATAAGTATAATCTACAGTTCAACAAGGAGAGTGCTGCTCAAACAGGTCATGTATCTAGGTAACATACTTTCAGACAAAGGCACGAGAAATGAACTGGAGAAAGTCACGGCTATAGTAGAAATGAAGCAGCCTAGTGTAGAAAATGACCTGCTTCGATTTCTTGCAAATGCTTCCCTAGCTTCCTAATTGATTCATTTAGAGCTGAAGATGCACATGGCACTCTATGCCATCAGCATAGAACTTCTGTCCCATGATGAGAGGCAATGGTGGACAGCATCGAAGTAGAGGATGAACAAGGTCTTAGATAGAACAAATGCTTTAGAAAAGTTCTACTTACTTTGTCTACAGCTTCTGCTTCTCTGTAATGAAAACCAAATTACAGAACAAATGGCTGTTTATTATAGTAATATAATTTTTATGGTACAAAGCATATGGTACAAAGCATTTTCATTATGATCTTAACTGTAGTGCTCAACACCAAAAGCAAATTACTGGAACTGAAAAGCACATCGAATTTAAAAAGCTAAATTCACAGTAAGTGAATACTTTAGGTGAAACCCTAGAACTAAGCATTCAAACCTATGGGTGGCAGCTTGCATAGAGAATATAACTTTGGCATGTAACATTGAACCTCTTTCATATGTGTATGATGACCATTCCCTAGAATACTTTGTCAACATAACTTAACACTTTGGCTGCGGGCCAAATTATTACCATTACGCGGCAGCCCTGTAATCAATTATCGGTAATGTATGGATATCGGATAGCAACGGCCATTGTCACTTATTATCGACAGTAACTCTGAAAATCTACATAAAATGAATGAAAATGCAAATAAACTGCTTTTTACTCTACTCTACTCTACAGTAAACTGACTAAAAGTCTGCATTTGAATGATAATCATTGAAGCGTGAAGGCTATAGAAGCACACGCCGCGACACGCGCCGCAAATATAACGCGTTTCTTTGCGCTGTTCACGCGTGTTGCAAACATCATCAAAATATTCATCGTCTGACAAATCTAGTTGTTTCAAACTGTTCATTGCTCTACTCTACTTTATTCTACTCTACAGTAACCTGACTAAACGTCTGGATTCGAATAATAATCATTGAAGCATGACACCACGCAGAGTGCAGGCTATAATAGCAGCGCATGTGCCGCAAATACAACGTGATTCTCTGCGATTTTTTCACACGTGTCGCACACATCATCGAAATATTGGACAGCCAGATGAGGAAAACATACATTAGTAGGATGTTGCATGGGATCAAGACTGTTTAGAACATATATTACGCGACGACATAATTACCAGAACGCCGACGTCTGACAGTGCACATATGCGTAGTCTAATGGCTGCAGTTACAATAAAAATTAAAAATTAAATTAAAAAATTTGCTTCGCTATTCATCAGATGGCAGTACTCACCATAGTAGTAACAGAGACGCGGCAGAATGGATTGCCAGCACACTGGATATGCCTATAGTCCCTGTGGAACTGATGTATACTGAGGTACGAGTTATCTCGTACGTCGCGCCTAGACCCGTGAAATGACATACGAGTTAACTCGTACCTCGCGTGCAGTGTGTTAAGACCAAACTCAGCCTATCGGAGCTGCAGTACCACAAACACAAGTTGGGAAATTTAAAAAATGTTCCTACTGGTGGATGGCTGCTGTTCCATTTGAACTTCAGCTGATAGATTATTCAAAACCAGAGACCACACTTTCAGAGGGTAACTGTGCTACCTCTGGTTTTATTTTTTACATATTATATTTACTATTTAGTAAATACATACATTCCAGTCAATGTCAAACACATGTATGCATATATAACATTACATATCTAGAAAGTGTCATGTCACATTTACCTCCCAAATATAATACATACAAAAATTTTTACATTTTATCTTTGGAGTCTTTCCTTGATTTTTTCTTTTTCTTTCGTTTTCCTTGCAAGAAATCTACATAAAGACAAAATTAATAGCTATGTATATATGGTGCAAATAGTAGAAGAAACTAACTGGCTAAAACCAGTGCCAATAATGAACTAAATGGAGATAATCAAACAGACAAAAAGAACTATAAGGAAAATGAACCAAATGACAGGCAAACTAAACTAAATATTAATGCTAATACAACACTGCATTTTTCATGTGCCACTTTGACTTTCAGTGACCACCAGTGCATTACAACAACGCCAAACACATTAGGCAGCAAACTAAGAGTTCACATAGCATCTTAGCACAGAACTAAACATTCACTAACTATGCATATATGAACAAACTGGATTTTGGAATTTTAAAATTACCATAGTCTACTATATATGGTCACCTTGTCACCTTGTGCTGTCAGCTCGTGGAGCTCTAGCGACCGTCCTGGTGAACACACTCCACCATCTCCTATTCGATGACAAGTCTCTCAATTCCGCCAAATTCATGCCAGTTACATCTTGTATCTCATCCATCCATCTCCTCCTTGGGCGACCCAGTCTTCTCCTCCCCTCACCGCACGCCAGCATCATTTCCTTCTCCAGACCATCAGATCGCATAACATGTCCAAAGAACCTTAGCTTCATTCTTGTCGCAGTTTGTTTTAACGACTCTTCATTCTCAACTCCAATCTCCTCTCGTATTGATTCGTTCGTTCTTTTCTCAGTCCAAGATATTCTCAGCATCTTCCTCCATATCCACATTTCACAAGCGTTAACCTTATTTTCCATGTTCTTTGTCATTGTCCACGTCTCGCAACCGTACAGTACCGTAGGAAAGATTAGTGCTCTCACGAGCCTTTTTTTGGTTTCTATGCTCACATGTTTGTCTTTCCATATCTTTTCCAGTCCGGTCATTGCAGCTTTCCCTATAGCAATCCTTCGTTTTATTTCTGGATCACACTTTCCCTCCTTTCCAACCAGTGATCCTAGGAATGTGAAGCTTTCTACCACCTCTATTTCCTCTCCGTCTATCTCAAAACTATCCCAATCTGCTGTTGTCATGACCTTTGTCTTCTTTATGTTGAAGTATAAACCAGCTTTTTCACTTTCTCTCCTGACCCTTCTTATCAGTTCTGCCAAATCCTCTTTTCTTTTTGCCATTAATGTTGTGTCATCCGCGTATCTAAGGTTATTCAGTGTCTTTCCAGCAATTTTTACTCCCTCAATTGCCCCCTCCAGTTCTGCCTTTCTCATTATTCTTTCAGCATATAGATTAAACAGGAATGGAGACAAGATGCATCCCTGCCTCACTCCTTTCTTGATTCTGAAATTGTCAGTGTCTCCGTATTCTGTTCTTATCACCGCTATCTGGTCTTCATATAAACCCTTTAGTAACATTATCAGGTGTTTCGGAATTCCCATTTCAAGCAGGGTTTTCCACATTAAATCATGGTTAATGCAGTCGAATGCCTTGCTATAGTCAATGAAACAGATGTGAACCTCCTGTCCATACTCCCTTTGTCTCTCCATTATCCACCTCATGTTGGCTATATGGTCTCGAGTTCCACGAGATTTCCTAAACCCTGCCTGGTTCACCGGAAGTTCTCTTTCAATTGTGCCTTCCATTCTTTTGTGAATTATTTTCAGTAATATTTTACTAGTGTGTGATATCATTGCTATCGTCCTATAATTTTCACACTCCCTCGCATCTCCTTTCTTGAATATAGGTATAAAGATCGACTTCTTCCAGTCCTCCGGCCATTCTCCAGTTGCCCATATTTGATTGCACAATTTTGTTATTGTTTTTATCATCGCATCATCCCCTGCTTTTATCAGTTCTATAGGTATCCCATCTTGACCGGGTGCCTTATTGTCCTTGAGTTGTCTGATTGCCCATTCTACCTCCGCTTCCATGACCTCCGGTTCCTTTTCATACTCTGTTACGTCAATTTGTTCTTTTTTGACTCGTTTGTCTTCCCTATACAACTCCTCCGTGTATTCTCTCCATCTATGCTTTATCCCTTCTTCATCGCAGATTACATTTCCATCTCCTGCCTTCATTGAGCCCATTCTAGGTGCAAATTTTCCCGTGATTGTCTTTACTTTTATATGGTAGAAATATAATAAAAAATACTAAGCCTGTAAGTATAATTTTACCTGAAACATGATTTGCTGTATCTAGCAACATCGGAAAACGCTGAACTAGAAAACCAAACAATTTGCGATTAACATGCACATGAAAGCAA
The DNA here is from genome assembly GCA_963556255.1 of Allolobophora icterica. NCBI lineage: Eukaryota > Metazoa > Annelida > Clitellata > Crassiclitellata > Lumbricidae > Allolobophora > Allolobophora icterica. The sequence goes on along the minus strand of OY744606.1, from coordinate 43,576,645 downwards.
GCCAAAGTGAGGTAAAGTAAGAAGATGTTGATTATGCAGCTCCATTAGCCTAAGTGGTCAGCAGCACAGTCAATTAGCTGTCCTATTCAGCCACAGTGTAAAAGTGATCACAGCAAAAGCAACAATAAAGCTCTCTCTACAACAAAATGACAATTCCACAACAAACATTCATTATGCAAATTAAACTTCATGTGCAAGGCATTTTCACAAATACCTGCAATGATGATTATGATAATGACAATCACAATGAATTTTGACTGGACTCACCTTGAAAATTTGGCTGTACAATGATTTTGGTAAGTAGCAACCATTGACTAACGCCTTGAGCATTATTACACTGGCACTACAGAAGTTCTTAGATTAGGTTAGATTACTCAGAGTAATCAATCTCAAACTGTTTACCTCCACCCTCCTTTTTACTTCGATCTTGGCCAACAAAGTCTTTCTTTTCTGCATCAGGTGTTGATGCCTGTTGAGGTAACGTAGAAAGATCAGCATCTTCAAATTCAATTGGGCCTACAAAATGTGGACGAGAATGCAGAATATAGATATAACAAAGAGCAAACAACTATACAAACACAACAAACATATCTTGCAAGTGATTACCAATCCGCTGAATAAAGGCACGTGCCCATTTCATATTTATGATTCATGGACACGGTGTTCAGTATTACGAACCTTCAAATAAATTAAACTATCTCAGTTACATTGTAGCTGTGTTTATGCATTTACTCAATTACAACAGAGCAACAACACTTTTGAAAGCACAAGTATTGAACTTGTACCTTATCCCCAAGAACTTTGGTAAATATACCTGAGTGTAGAAACCTTGGATATTTCTGCTATCACTGTATTACATTACATTATATGACAAATAAGACAACTTATTACAAGAATATAAATAAATTAATACAATCATTCACTATAACTATGTAAGTTTATATAGAACAACAATATATATCATGTGTAGGATTATACAGTCAATGAATTTAACATATACTTATTTTAGTACAGAAACAGATTCCAGAAACTTCCAAAATTACATGCATACTTACAAGAATTTAAATAAACTAAACATAACAGTTATATGATTTGAAATATCCATAATACAGAATTTATGGAAATTCATTTATTTAAATTAGCAGAGATGTAAAACAACATGTAAAACAACTGTAGTTTGTTTCAAAGCAGTAGACAAGCATGAAAGAAGGAGAAGACAAAAAAAGAAGAATAAGAAAGAATAAGAAGAGCTATTTTAGCCAACCTTGAGACGCAATCACAATTATTAAGTCTACATGACTTCTTTTTCTAATCTTCTGCACGCAGGGTTTTTATAATTCATTGCATGCTCTTCCAGACGACAGTTCATGTCCATCTATGGCAGTCGAGATACTGGTTGGACAAGAATCTGTCTGTCCTGGCATGGATTTGAACCCTGACCTTCGGATTGACAGGCCATATGCTCACCACATACTACTAGACTAGTGTTCAAAGAAGTTGTGACAAAGAAATGGTTATTTAATATACATCAAATCAATTTCACTGCCAAAAGTGCTTACATTTAATAGTTTGAGTGGGCTGGCTCAAATTCTTCTTTCTAGTTAATTTTTCTGCACAAGTTGCTTTCTTCTAAGCTAATCCAATGACTTTTATACTGCACAAGATATCAATAAACTGTTTCTTCGAGTTTCTTCATAGAGTATAATCCATTGAGCAATGAGTGATATGTTGATATTTGGGGGTCTTCATTTTGACTCTGCCAGGAAACACTGGACCATCACTGCTCCTATTAAATCTCTCTTAATGACCTAGCAATCAACTCATGCAACTCAGAGGCAATACATTTTTACATGCACCAACAGAATTATGCAGTCTCTCTCTTCACATTCATCTGCTGACCTTGCAGGAACTAAAATCCCGGTATTAGACAAAATTAAAACTCTTGGCATTACCAGTGATAACTCACTATGACTTCAAATGTATAGATCTTCATAATTATATAATCTTGTTGTTACCACATCACGGCCTTTTGCAACATCAGGTATTCTCTGAAACAGTTGCTGTGCACTTGTTGGTGCTGCTTATTGTATTTGAAATTGTCTACCACAAAGACTTGACTTGCCAACAAGCTATTGTCATTTAAATCAGTTGTCAAGACTCACTTTTTTCTTTTGGCCATTGCAAGATTCTGTCTTGGCCCATGGCAAACATTTGTTCATGCGTCAAATTGAGATTTATTCATGTGCCCATCTATAACTGAGTCTTCGTCTAGCAAAACCTGACTTTCAGGGCACCTTTCATTCTATTATTGAATTATTCAGTACGAAAATATGCACTTCGATTATCATAGTGTGTAACTGGGTTGAGTATCTCTATGGAAAGAACCTCTCTTCAGAAGGTAATGTTACATAAATGCTCAATTAAGATAATGATACTGTAATAATCTTTGATCAAGCTTCCAACTATAGTGTAATGCAGAGCAGCTTTCAACCTCATAGAAAATGCATTCCACAGACAATAAAGAGTACAATGTGCGCAAAGCAGAAATGAGCACATACATCATCAAATAAAACTAGCCAATAGAAACTCAGAAGAACCTCATAATTGTAAGCAGGAGACCACTCAGTAATTACTAGTAAATGTACTTTAATTCTGCATGCTTCGAGTCCTATATAAGTAATTTCAAAGAAGTTATTATGCAGAAATATTCCAAACCCAAGGACAACATCTCTGAAGACTATTGCAGCTTGTGATAGCAAGTAAAATGTTCAATTCTTTACCTTGCCTATTGACCTTTGGCACGTAAAACAAAATTTTATATTTTAAAACTGAAAATATTGAGATATAAGCCAAACACCCCAATAAAACATATCAGGACAAAGTTACCAGAAAGAATCGGTAGGCCAAGAACAAGAAAAAGTAAAACTGATCAAATTCATCCACAAGAATTAAGAAACGACACTCAGAAAATAATAGACATATGACGAGTTTAAAGGAAACAGAACACCAAAAACAGAAACAAATACCTGCAGTAACATTCCAGATAAGAAGCGCTTGAAATTAGCAAACAGGAGAGTTAAAAATTCGAGCGAAAACAAGTCAAAATCCCAAAGCAAACTAGATACTATGCCTGGGAAGCATATGTCCAAACTGCAGCATAACATGGTCAGATGACAATACAAAACAACTTCAAACACATCACAAAATGCATGACTGAATAGAACCACCTGTAACATTTGCTAATTCAAAACAATGCAAAAAACATAAATGGCAGGCTAGATCAAGTCCTACAAGCTTCTTCATGAACGTTAAAATAAATCAGCAAACTAAATAACCATACATCCATTATATGATCTCTGCTAATCTAGACTCCTACCCTTATCGCATCTGATCTGACCTAATGTGAAAATCAATGTCTGAATATCAATTTTAAAAGAGCAGCAATTCGTTCACTTAATGCACAACAGAACTTTAGAACATTCCGTTGCAAACGCCAGGTGTATAATCTAGTTATTATGGATGCAACAAGCACAAATGCCTTCAAAACACACAGCAAATGTTTACTACACAACATTGCACTTCACATGCTGCACTTACTGAAAATGAATGGCAGCACACCAGCACCTTACCTGGTTTCTCAGTTCCTGTTGTTTTGGATTGGATTAAAGTGTCGAGTAACTTGTCAACAGTCAATTCATTGCTGCTTTTCTGAAATTCCTGTTGTGCCTGCACAACAGAAATTGGAAAACAGCATAAAGCAAAATCGTTCTTTATTCAGTGAATATAAAATCTACAGCACACAAAATAAATTCCTGTATAGCATCAGTTTTATGAACAAGTTCACTTTAAGAAGATAAAAAACTCTTATGATGCATACAGTAAGAATATCAATGACAAGACTATCTTTAGTTTTCAAAGATAACGACTAAAGTTAAGATCCATTTATGCATAACCCATTTATGCACAAATTTGCTTAATGAATAGTTAGACCATGGTGTCCAACAATACCTATTTAAGACACGAGATATGAAAACAGCTCTGTACCCATGCTTGGTAGTTCAATCCAGACACTTTCATGCTTTGAAATAATGTCTGGAAACAGTAGTGGTAATGTGGCCAGAAACCTTAATTGTCTTGTAATAAATCACAATCATTTTTGCCCATAACCAGCAAAGTGGCCTTTCAAAGTAATTGGACAGAATTATCTGACAGCAGGCTACAGTGCTTTCACATCAGACAGCCTATTCTTTATACTTAGACTTAATCAAGTACTGTTGCATTTCCATATGGCCCTTTCAACCCGTGCTCCGTTAGCACAGTCGTAGTGACTTTCGTTCCCAATGACTATGCCTAAATGGGTCTGCACTGTATATTTATGGAGGCAATTCTATCACAGGTACTATATCTATATCAACATACATGCATGCATGCATACAAACATGAAAACAACTCATATACCACAATTAATGGGAGTTTAGAAAACTTTTTGAAACCAACCTCCCCTAGTTGGTCGTAATGTTTCTCCCAAGCCGTGGCATAGCTGTCCACAAAATCTCGCATCTGTTTTAAATGCGTTTCTTCCAGTTCTTGAAATCTCTGAAACAGACCTTTGGAATTTCAATCATAAATGTTATTATTTATTTAAATTGTTGACATAATCACACTCTACTCTCACATGTAAGGTTTGAGATTAGTCAATAGTTGGCAATGACTTCTGGATCCAGTCCACGCTTCAGTGATGGTAGAATAATTGCACCCTTTTGATCAATTGGTAGATATCCTTTGGCCAGCAAGAATTACAGAGCTGTATACAGAAAGGGAGCAACTCATCAATGAATTTACGCAGAAGAAATGTTGGAATACGGTCAAATGTGAACGTTTATGGTAGGGAAGATAACAAAAGCAATTTTAGTTCTTTACTATTCATCATTTTTAACCAATCTAGGTGACACTGAGCTGCCAAACATGTGGATGGAGCTAAGCCCTCTGTCTCATTACATGCATCAATAACTTTCTTAATCATGAAGCACTATCCTCTGCAGTAAACACTGGATTCTGTGACGTGTGCAGATGAGCGAGAAGCATCTTTCCAGAGCCACCAGCTGCCCCTTGAGTGACAAGCGATCAGATTTACTCAGCAAAACCACTCCATGTCCTGGAAGGAGTGCTCTTTTCACAGAAGCCAAATCCATTCACTGCAGTCCTTGTCCTGCCCATTCTCTTGAACTGGTGCTCGGCATAAACAACTGTCATGCACACTGCTTTGCACACCAAGTTTAACTATGGAGTGATACGGCTAGATCTGAAGCAAACAGAGCATCACAAAAGCAGGCAGTTGATGATGGAACTGAGCATAGATTCATACAGGTCAAACAGCTCTGCGCAGAAAAGGTCGGCCTCTGCAAGTAGCCGACATAGACCACTGTTGAACAGGTTCCCATATTGTCACAGTTGTTTAGAGTTCAACGACTTTAACTAAAACTTAACTATAAACACTGTACAGAGATGTTAAGGGAAGGTCATATTCTAGTTGCAAAAGAGACAGAGAGGAGGCAGAGGAATTGCTAAGGTGGGTTTTGTTGAGGACAAGAATAACAGTGACATAATAACAGTCTCATTTTACATACTTTACAAGCATCTGTCATCTTCGCTTCAAATTCGGTGCGGACGGTGGCGTATTTTTCAACAAATAATCGATATTCGTCATCTGTGATTAAGTAAAACCAGAAGAATATCTTCAAAACAAAAAGATCTGAGAAAACCAGCAGTATGAGCTCATAAAACAGAAGGTGCAACTTCTTTGTTTCCATTATATATCAAACTTAACAATTCAATATATAACATTGGAGGTTCAGTTGCCTGGCCAGCAAATACTTCAGTGTGATATGTCTGGCAGAATACACAACTACTGTTGGACACGCTCATTTGAAGCAACATTCTTTCACTGCAAAAACACCCTATAGTGAACAGCTGCTAAAAATATGATCATAATTACTGGCTCTCTTGAACTTTATTTCTGCTCGTTCAAGTTCTTTTGGCGATGCATTCTCTCGCTTCAGCTTCTCATATTCCAGGGAACAGGCGTGGTACTTCTCCTTCGCCTAAAAGAATCAGATTAAATGCAGAAACAACTGTATGAAACAGATCATCAAGAAGCAAGAACAATAGCATTCAACCAATCTCAGACCAATATCCAGAGACTCTTCTATGTATTCAGAAGTCTGCTGAACACTCTCCTTGAGTACAAACTGCATGCTTCATATAGTATTAAAATATATAAAGACTCACGCCATAACCACAATTTTGAAATCATATAATATGGGGTTGCTGTCGAGGTAACCTTAATTCTGGCTTCATTGCACAAAGAGATCACACAGATGATAGTATGCATCTAAGATTTTAAGGAGGTCATTACATGGAACTTTTGACAGAAGATTTTCATATCAAAATTACACCCTGTAGTTCCCAACCACCACACACTCTGCTTCAGTGACAACTAGCAGCTTTAAGAGCAAGCTGGAACAGGCTGTGAAACAGTTTAACTCCTTAATCTGCCTTTAAGCGGCTATTGTTTTACTGTTTGCATGATCTCTAAGCATCTGTCTGTGCATATGTGAAACTGCACATATGAGCATGTTGTAGATGTCCAAGATCATAGGCGCATCACATATAAACAGAAGTCATTGCATCTAACCTTATGAAGAGCTGCCAATGTCTGCTGTATTCCCTGGACAGAATCCATTGTGCTCGACTCATGGTCCTTAACCTGAAGAAACAATCAATGACATAGCACTAAAGCACTTCAAAAAATTAATAAAAAATCATTTAAGCCTCAATTTTGTATGAATGACCTTGTTGTTCGTAACTTTACTTAGGCTAGCACAAAGTCACTTGAGTTGATCACAGGTCATCCCAGCCACTGCCAAAATGACAAAGTGAGAGACATTTCTTGGCCAGCATAACCAGCACACTACATCTGTCGACAATCCCTCGCCCTTGGACAGTGTATTCTGCTCTGGTCAAAATGTGCAGCAGCACCAGACTGAGACGAGTTGCAAACAAAGAACCAATGCATGCAGTGATACCACACTCCGGTGTATTACAGAGCAAAGTGTACTGCAGAGTACCCATGATAATATGTATAGCAAGTCACTTAAACTTTGGCCTACTGCTAATTCAAATAACACCTCACTGATTGGTATGTTCATATAAAACTTCAATACTTATAAAAGAACAAGCATAAACATAGTCCATAGCCTTGAATGATAAACTGTGTAAGAGCATTGGCCTTTGTTCATGCACCATGATGGTTTGAGATAAATAGTGCCTTTTAAAACTGCTGTAAGTGAAAAAACATGCACATAGAAACATATAAATGCCATATATTATGTGTACAGAATTGAATTTTAAGTCATGTTGACACTTTAGCTCTATCCTCAGTGTTGTATGCGTTATAACATTTATACCCTAAAGAAGTGAAATACACTAAAAATCCCAAAAATATCTGGTCGGGCCAGAACAAGGACTAAAAATATCTTGCATGCAAAGGGTTAAATACAATGACCATTGTCATATTGGCATTTCAGACAAAAATCCAATGACCATTTTTGATATTTTCCTGTCAGGGTGCAACCATTCACTCCTCTCTGGTTTACTGCGGCTCATCAATATGCTTATGACGCTCGAGTATTAATCCATGGCCCAGCTGTATAAGCAATCTTCTTCAGTGAGAAATGGCTTTGGACACAGGAAGTGCCTTAATCATGGATGTGATCCAACCATGTTCACCTCAACACCAGAAACCAATATATCTTGTTTGGTAGCCATGGGTAGATTAGCAAACACAGTGAGAGGTGCTTTATCAATGTTTAGATACAATACAATACAATACAAGAGTGTGTATCAGATGTGCTGTTACCATCTGCATCACATTCCTACAATATGCTGCTTGCTTACAACTCAATCTGCCACAAACCCGATGCATATATTGATGTGCACAACAGTTGTTTATAGTAATGCCATCCGTCTGCTAGACTGATTAGCGATATACCTATATTGGGCATATATTCCTTTCATGCAGGAAGAACTGCTCTGGCCGTCTAAGAAAAAACTGCACTGATCTTAAGATCTTAATGCCAGTTTGCAAGCATCTTGCAAGCTCATCTAATGTAGTTCAACGTCTCAGTCACATCCAAATCTGGCTCCAGATCTCTTTGCCCTTCCACACAAGGGTGACCTCGCTGTCCTAATGGGCTGATCTCCCACTGTACAGAAGCTGTGCGGTTGTTGGTCCATCTTTTGAAAAAAGCTGCCTCATGACCTAGCTTCTTAGTCTCTCTTTTCCTCTTTTCTACCAGCATTTTGAAACCCATTCAATTGAGGTTTGTATTGTCAGAATTGACGAGTTTCAGTTTCAGAGATGCTATATACATATGTGTAAATGCAATTATAGTTATGATTACCATATCTTTGTTTGACTGCTGATGACAAAGGCATAAGAAAAGTAATGAGATGAACTTTGAAATCGGTTCAGAATATTACTATTATTATAAAACAAAACAAAAAATAAACAGTGTAAGACCTCTCTGTGTTTCTTTTGCTGGTCAGTATTATACTTCTGAACATCTTTCAACAACTCCTGCCAAGATGTAAGAAGCTGCTGATGCAAAAGAGATAATTTCTCAGCCAAAGCCTTTAGAACTTGCCAGTAAGGACCAAATGACCTAAGCAACACAAACAGAAAATGTGCAGCTGTTTCTACTCGCAATCTTATCCTGTAACGCTCCTGCCTTCACTCTAAAAAACAACTGTGCAAAATCAAGCACAAATTTACAAAATCTGTTGAATATCAAGTCTGGTGAATGAAACGCAAGGAATTTTCATTAATATACTTAAGCCAGTTTAGAAAACTATATGTTTTGTTTACTATAATAACTTTCCTTACAGGAATAACTAAATCACTTTTGGCAACATTAACAAGCATAAAAACGTCTTCTCAGAACTTAGAAACATAAGACAGATTCCTAAACAGAGCAATGTTAAGTTTCTTAAGTTATTTAAATACAATCCAGTCTTGGAATTAACTAAGTTCTGGACTGCATTACTGATACAGAAAACTTATTATCCTGCTCTGCTAATCGTTTAACATACCATATGCCCCCAGGTCAACCACTTGCAGACCATACAGAATATGTTTTTTTCTGGATTAATTCACATGCTATATATCCAAGATATGTACTAACCCTTTTGTGCCACAGTTGCTAGCAAACTTGGCAAGCTTAACCTGCAGTTTGACGTAGCTCTCTTCTACTGTACAACTACAAGAAATGAAAATTCATATTTTAAACCAAATCTTCCACGGTAAAGTAAGGTTTACAAGAAAATTGTTAAGCATTTATACATAAAACTGTATACATTCTTCTAAGCGATTGCTTCCATACAGTCACAAACATACACACATTCTTTGTAAATAGGATAATAAGTGAAATTTTCTGACCAAGACGTGCCCTGTGGGTCCTCACAAAAATTCTGCCATGTGAAAAAATACGTTCTACAGGTGATGAAGTTGCTGGCACACACAGCATATGCAACTCCGGTCGATGCGTCGGGCTTTCGCTCTATGTATCGACCGCAGTCGTCCTAGGGCCTCTGAAGCAGCACGAGTCACAGCGTTTCTCTTACGACAGATGTATACACAGAGCTTGGAAATTATTATAAGGGATTTGTTAAAATTCCTGCATTTCGTTGAATGACTGCTCAAATTGACAGTCGAGTCTTGGTATTGGTTTTGCAATACCAAGACCAAGACTTTGAACATCAAGACCAATCCCAAAACTTTGAACCTTAAGAACAAGAACAAGACTTTTGGTCTCAAGACTTTTAAAAACGAACTCAAGTGCACTCGAGACCAAGACCTTGGTCTCGAGGACAAGAAATCTGCTAATTATTGTATGTATTTAATTATAGAAAAATTCATTCCGACACGTTTTATTGTCCCGGAAAGGACATGTCCGGGACGTGGGACATTTTTCATATTCCGGGACTGTCTTGGACAATCCGGGACATGTGGTCACCTAGGTAGAATGTAGAAAGACAATGTGATAAAATACATGTGTTACACTATGATACTTCATATCATGTCTATGATATTTCATATTATGTCTATAAATAGCAACCACAAACACATGACTGAATTAATAGATTTGTTCAAAATTAATTTCTACACAATTATCATACTTACACTTTAACTGTATCTTCAGAAACAAAATTTTTTTCCCTAATGGCTCAAAAATACCAAAAAAAACAAATCTTTACACAGCCACAACAAGAGCTAAAACTATCTGACATGCAAAAAGGCTAAGAAAACTTGCAGAAATGACAAGTGCAATTCCCCAAAAAGGCAACATTTCAACATGGTTTGCATATCAATCTCACATACTAGAACATGAAGTCTAGAGCCTGTGTTGTTGACAAACAACCATGCCACCCTTGATGAATGAACAATGCACAATTGCCCATACATATACCTTTCCCGTAGAAATTCAGCAAATTCTCGGCTGGAATCTTGTCCATTTTTCATGTTATGGTAAAGAACATCAAATCCATTGTTTTTCTCACCCTAAAAATAATCATATCTAAAAAACCAGTAATGTTGGAAGCAATTCACAAATAAGGTCCGATTCTTATATATTGGTTGTCTTCTTAATTGGCTTTATTTATCTCTATTTCAGCTGCACTTGATTTGTTATTCCATTTGTGAATGTGAACTCTGCCACCACCAAAACAATGAAATACCAAAGGAATGGTAAGTTAGTTTTAATGCCTCATTTTGACTGCATAAATATATTAATCATGAATTCTGTCAACAATAAACCTAACTTGAAATATGTAAAACAGCTAATAAACAGCAATGCTGTATCTAGTGATTTCTGTCAGCAGACTCAGCACCACATCAAGCACCCCTTGAAATACAAAAACACCTACTATACGGCAAAGTTATACATTCAAAATCTCCTACGTTGTCTTGAAAGAGACTATAGGAGCACTGTAAGGGTTAAATTTGGAGATTCAAACTCAGGCTGCAATGGTGAATTACAGCTGGAGCTGGCAATTGAGTGGCATTGTTTTTCGCTAACAAATGTGCTACGTAACATACTACATGCATCACATTAACTGGTTCAATTACATTTCAATCGCATTACATCTACGGTCACTGAATGGAAAAGTAACACTGCCACTCCCCCAAAAAGCAAGTTCGGCTACCAGATCCAAGCATTCCATAACCACAAAATAACGTGCAATCAGTCAGTATATTAGTATACTTGTGATATTTATGTACCCAGAAGTAATCAGTAAATGCAGTCATAGTAGTCCAAAAATTGACATTTAATCAGCATTTAATACTAAACTGCAGCTGATTATATTTTGTTCCACCGGTGCGCATGCGCATTCTGTATCAACGACCCACGGTGCTTGTAAATATATAGCGCTATAGTTTAAAACTTTCGGTGTTTTGCCGACAACTTACGGCAAAATATATAAGCAAATTACTACCATGGTCTAAACAAGTTTCGATCAAACATCAATGAACTATGCATGGTTATAAATAAATTTCATCCTTAGAATGAATACTAAAAGAACAGCTTAAATCTAAGCCGGAGAAACAGCACACAAGAAATTATACCTCTCACAGTCAGATTCTCTTGGCTTACAATATGGCTGTCCACAAGTAGCCAACTAATTTGACCAAGTGCCTGTGTAGAAGCTGGTTCCGGCGACTTCGGTTTTTTGAGCGTTGTAGGAATCTCGAGATTACGATTACGCTTACATACATTAGGCCTACATCATACGCACACAGTTACTCACTCATTCACCATAACTGCGGCGCTCCTCTTTCTACAACCCCTCTGATTTGATCCAGCGCTTGTGAATAAGCTTATGCCCTTTGTCTATAGCTTTCAAGTGGCGCTTTAGAAATTTGGAATTTACGATTTCGATTACGAAGACGTAACTCGCGAAATTATCGTAGTTTACAATTACAATATAATAGGCTATAAGGTAAATATATAGTGAGATGAGACTAGATAGCATAGCATAACATAACATAACATTAACATAACATAACACAGCATGACATGACATAATACGACATAAAATGACATAACATGAAATAGAGTAAGTAGGTAAGTATTTACTCAACATAACATAAAATAATATAACATGACATAACATAACATAACATAACATAACATAACATAACATAACATAACAAGGGTTTTAAGTGGTTCAGAAGACGTGTAGTCTGTGTTAGAACCATTGCAAATTTACCTCGAACTCTTAATAGCCCAATTTTCCTAGCTTCTTCTTAAAAGCTGTTATAGTGTCCACTGAGACAGTACTATCGTCCAAACCATTCCACAGGTCTACAACTCTTGCACTAAAGAATTTCTGCCCTAATGTTCCCTTCGGCCTCTTAAATAATTTACACCTGTGTCCCCGAGTTGCCTTGTTCGGTGCTAATTCAAAGAACATAACACGAGATAACATATGACATAACACGAATTACACGACAGAACAGTGATATATCATGACATAGGCCTATAATGTGATCAGCATCGACAAATGAGTATGGGTGTTATAGCTTCTAGAGTAAATGTAAATGTAGGCTACGCGCGACGCGCGAGCCGCGCGACCGTCAACCCTTGCTCATTTTCAGTGAATTGATCGGGTGAGATCCTTTACCGCCGCTGTCCGTTTGAATAGGCGCCACGCCATTTAATCCAGCTGCCTCGTACTTCCCACAAACAATTTCAGATATTTAACGTTGACTTAAATCTAAGTCATACAGTCTCTTCTGAGTTGAAATAACGCATTTTACCATGATCCAAAGCTGAGCTAATTAGTTACGTACGAAGGTACGATACTTACTATCGAATTTTTCAAAAATTATAGCGCTATAAAATTGTGTCAAGTTCTCAGCTGATAAAGAAAGTTAAAAGCGTTGTTAAATAACGAAAATCGTAATAAAATTTTGACATTCTGTAGGGAATTATTGTGAAAACAAGTGGAAAGGGACAGCTGTAGCATTATGAAGTATAGAGGCGTATACAATGTTCGATTCAACCAGGATCAGGGTACTTTTTACTTTCATATACTGTGACCCTTACGTGCTATTCATGAGCACTTCGCAGAAAAATAAGATATAAATTAATCGATCTTGTAGTAAGGATTGGAACACAACAGCAGCGTAGCAGCTGTTATAAAGCGAACTACTGTTAAAAACGAGAAAATACACCGGCATTTTCTGCACTGATAGTGATGAAATTAAGAATTAGCTGCACATTGTTAGACTCCATTAAAGGCTTCGATAACGATGGATTTTAGAGTCGCAAATTATTGTTTCTGTGGAAACATGCCTAAATCATGCATGAAATGGATTGTTTAATTCTGGTTGAAAACAGTCAATGATATGAGTAAGCTATTAAATATGTTTACTGATAATTTTCAGCAAGTATAAATGAAGAAGTTTGCAAAATGTTTCCAAACTAATTTATGTATATCCATAATATATACAATATATATAATATATAGGATGTCCTTTATGGATGACCCCTAACCATCCATTGCATATCAATTACTTACTTAAGAGAAATTTGCTGTGCGGAGGTCATGGTGCTCTATTCTGTCTCAGTCTGAGGCATTGTTCAGTATGAGTTGTTGACAGCCAACGTAAACTTAACGATAACCAGCCTAAACTTAAATTGTACTGAATCTGGATGCCCATTCAAATATGTTATAAGAGACACAGTTAAGGAATAGGTCAGTGTCATCAACATGCTGAACCATGCAAAAAGCATTGAGCAAATTTCAGGATCTGTTGACTAAATGTTCATAAATATTAAATAATAATGTGAAGAAATAATCTGTTTTTTTGTTCTACTGTTTAGGTTGTTTTGCTTGTGCAACAGAATCTGGTGTAAAGATTTACAATGTAGAACCACTTGCACAGAAGTTGTTTCTGGGTATGAATTGGCATGAGAGTGGCTTTTCTATTAGTTTCTTTAGTATAAATAACCAAGGCTGGACAGTGGACAATGACATGTACTACGATATTTAAGGAATTCTAAGATGGCTTTTTACTTCTGGAAGTTCTTGTTACATAATTCTTGAAATTTTTAGCCCTCATGAGTCAATTAATTTTAAGCCCTGCCGATATAGAAGAAAACTGAGTATAGAAATATTTTAAATTTGTCAGAGTAGCTATGGTAGGAATTACATGTAATAGTCAATAAATTGGTAGTGGAATTTTAAAAATTGGAGAATTATGGACAATGCCTTTGATGAGGTACAGTCTTGGATGGCAAATATCATTCACTAGGTGATTGATTGCCTATGCAAAAGTTTCAGGTTTATTGCCTATGCGAAAGTTTCAGGTACTCTGGCTATGTGTAACTGTCTCGCCAGTTGTGTCACTTCATATCTTAGAGTGCTGTGGTTTCTGATGCAAACAGGCCCTCAATTTACTACACTACCATTTCTTATGGATCCAAGGAGAGACACCCATGATTAGTTAGTGGCTCAATGTCAGATCCATTACTTTATTACTTCTTTTTTGTTTATCAGTGCATCAAAACTTACACTCTCAACCATTGACTTTCATTAAGACCTCTATATAAGCTGTGGTTCATATCATGACAAATTGTTTATAAGAACAACCCATGATCTTTTTATATATTAGATATCTAAGGCATTAGGCTTAGACATTAAGTGTAGGAAACAATACTGTAATTCTACTTATATGATGCAGAAACTGTTTAAACTTGACACAAGAATTTTCAATATGTAGGGATATCTATGGTTTTAGATAGTTTTGCAATAGAAGTTTGATTTCTTTGCAATAATTCTGAAGTTTTGACTTTTAGGTACCGATGTTCTTGGTAGTGTGCGACATGTTGAAATGCTGTTTAGATCGAATCTTGTAGCAATTGTGGGAGGTGGAAAAACGCCAAAGTTTTCAGAAAACTCTGGTAAATGTTATGCACATTCCTAGTTGGGTTCAGGCCATTATGCTAGTATTTTTTCATATGTTTGTCAGGGGTTGCATATAATTTTTGCAAAAAAATTGGGTATGAACTGTTTTGAAAGGTATTTACAAGCATTATAGAAATGCCCAGAGATGTACATGCATACACATTTACACTTGGGCATAAAGTTTTCTTAATATAAATTACAGTCTTGTTCTGAACCCTTTGTTTTCCCAATAAAGATGTACTTTGTGTGCGTGAATTTCTAAAAGTGTGTTGTTCATCTAGCTGCGTAAACAGGGAAGCTGTTGTATGATTTTGATTGATCATACTGAAGTGTTTGCCATAACACCTCGTAGGAGATCGAACACATCTGGATTGCGTTGTAGTGTTTGGCTGATAATGTTTTGATAATGACTTGTTCTAGTTTTGATTCTGGACGATTCAAAGCCTGATGTTGAGAAGAAGATCGTCCTGGAATTCAGATTTTCTCAGCCAGTGCTTTCTATAAGAATGCGCAAAGACAGGTATGATTCCAGACTTGCCTTCAAGTTTCAGTTCTGAATCATGTTGAAAACATATTAGCAACCTGGTGGTAATGAATTGGATCAACTTGCCAGAATTTACAGTTATCATAAATGAACAATTTAGTATGATTTGTAGTTTTTTTTTACTGTGGAACCTCCTTCTAACATGCCTTATTGTAACTTGGATTTCAATATAACGTGGTTGAGGACAAATTTAGTTAAACTTTACAAAATGCCTTTGATATTACACCAACTCATTGAAAATGTGGATTTTGATATGGCTCGCAAGGAAAGTGATATAAGGATTTGCCAGTATAGTTTAATGTCACAAATGAAGATGTTCTGCTTATGCTGACCTCGTAATTTTGAATCACAGTATTTTATTATATATTCACAACGTTCTGAATTGTTGGCAGATTCTTACTTATTTTTGCAGTATACTAAGTGTTAATGGCGATATGGATCAAGTACAGGACATGGGTTTTTCTAAACACGTAATTTGATTGACTTCTAATTTTTCTAATTTAACATACCAGTAAGTCATTATTTTTCAAATAGCTTTGCCCAGTAAAAGTTTCTGAGTGATCAAGGTACTGGTGGCAATCTATTGGTTCTTTACCGATCATGAAGCTGTGCTTTCTCATATTTTTCAATGACAAACGGATTTCAGTGCATTTGTCTTCAACACTGCTGAAATGCATGGCCATTTACAAAGTTTTGAACAGTACTGAAGTATGATGCATAAAGATTTGTCCACCCTTATACCCAGTCTTACTTCTGGAGTAAGTGACCAGCATTTAGGTTTTTAAAAATATTGATACTTACGTGTAATTTTTTGCATATGTTATTTCTACAGTATAGCTGTTAACTTAGGTTGTGGACAGCCAAGTGTTCACATTAATTGCCTTGTACTAGACTACATGGTTAGAGATACGGATTTAGCATAGATGCTCATTTCTGCCTAGCTTTTTATAAATGTTTGCACTTCCTTAATTTTTTTATCAATATTTTCACAGGTTAATAGTTGTGCTTAGGAATCAAGTACATGGGTTTACTTTTCCTAATGATCCCAAGCTGAGTTTCAGCCTTGATACAAGAGACAATCCAAAAGGTATGTATTTTAGAATTGCCTGTAAGTAAAAGACTTGAATTGTATTGTATTGTATTTACAAATTTATAAAGCACCTCTCGCAGACAACCTAATCAGAGGCGCTCCCAGTGCGAAGAGCCCCATGAGAAAGGGAAAGTCTTAACTCATTCCCGCCCAATCGGGTCGCTAGCGACCCGAAATGGGAGGACTTGAATTAGACTACAAATTAATTATAGCAGAATGAAATCATACTTCCAAATGGCACCAGAGATGTCTACGGAAGATTTGTTTACATTTTGGCGTTAATTTATTTTATTGGCTTTTGATGTTTTTTGTGGCGGGAAAGACTTTAAAGTGATGGAAAAATGCATATAGATATCGGCGGTTTTGAGGCACCATTTTGGCAATTCAAACGATTAGTTTTCGTCTTTTATCGGGGAAATTATTGACCTATTTGAGGTCGGCGGTGAACACAGTGTATGGAATAAGGCATGTGCTTGATGGAGAGCAAATTCTGCGTGTGCTGAAGATTCATACTAGTCGAAGTCAGAATCAATGGTGGAATTATTCGCCGTCCAAGTCATGGTCAAGGTCAACGTCTAGATGATCATCAGCAGAACATCACTGAACCAAAGAACAGCAGCTTTGATAACCAATGGAACTGGCAAGAGCATTACCAGAAAGGATATTACATTTTAGATGATGAGGTTTTCAGACTGTACCCTACGTAGGCTCAGTGCCAAGTTGATTGCACAGCATGAAAACCCACCTGACGTTGCAGTTGCACCAGGTTCTAATATATAGGCCTACACCTTCCAAACCCAGCTAGCTAGGCTACTTGGCAAGCAATTTTTCATCAAACTCACATCTCACACATAGATGCGGTGTCTGTCCCAAGTATAAAAATTCAGAGACTGGCAGATATAAAGACACTGCAACTGTAACCTCTACGAGGAATGCAATAACCATCATTTAGCAAAATAAAGGTGCTATATAAATTAGCTTTTGCTCACAATAAGATATATATTTTAGAGCCAGAAGTCTGCTGATTTAGAAAATATATATTTTATGATACTTAACTGTAACCCTTGTAGTGTTGTTGTCGTTCTACCGTGTGTACTATCAATTTACATATTTTCGGAAAAACTATTTGGGCGGGAATGAGTTAAGACAGCGAGACGTAGCAAAAATGCCCCCAGTTAGGATCTGAGAATGAGTCATGGAAGGAAGATCATTCCAGAGGGACGGGCCAACAGATGAGTAGGCACGGTGTTGAACCATAGAAGTCTAAGTCCGAGGGACCAAGAGGTCATGTCGGTCTAAAGAACGGAGAGGACGGCCAGAGGCAGCCGAAAGAGGTCGACAGATAAGATCACAGAGATAACGAGGAGCTTGACCTTTGAATGCTCGAAAGGTAAGGAATAGGATTTTAAACTGGATAAGCGCAGTGAGCGGAAGCCAGTGTAAGTGCTCAGACATAAACGTCGAGATATGACAGTAGCGCAGATGCGGGCAGTCGGGCGAGCAGCTGCGTTTAACACCGATTGAAGTGGAGAGAGACAGGATTTCGGCATATGTACTATGAGTATGTACTAGTATACAGTGTGGATTATTGTTATGTCCATCAATGACGTTCAGCATGGAATCTTGGTATCTTGTTGTTGTGACTTGGGAAAATGTTTATTTTTTCTCATACAGTGTCAAAAGAAGATATTTGCATGTCGTTACTGGACAGAATATTTGAATCATAATTAGTTTTTTATTTGACATGTTAAAGAAAGGTTAAAGTAACACCTTTCATTAAGTTGACAGATGCTAAAATATGCTGAAGTTTTTGTTATTTAATTTAGGACTGTGTGAGGTCTGTCCAACTTCAGAAAACTACCTGTTAGTCTTTCCAGGTTTCAAATGTGGCTCTGTTCAATTAGTAGTAAGTGCAAATTTTTAATGTTCTTGTTCATTTTACTTTAAAATCATTTCTTCTTTGCTGTTTAATTTTTGTTACTGAAATATTTTCAAAGGACGATCTTCTGCCTCTCCTTGTTCGTACGTAACTGTCAAAAAAGTATGTGTTTTGTTTGATTGTGTTGTAAATAGGTTATTGATACAGAATGTCTTTTAAGTTTGTCAAGTAAATAAGTAAGTAAGTAAGTATATTCTTTATTATACCACCTGCAAACACACTGTGGTTAACAATACAGGTTATACAAATAGATGCATATGAAACTGAAAAAAGTATTGGCGTGCAGAAAGATAGACTTAATTTCGGTCCATATGCATTTAGAGAAGAGGACTATTGCCTGCATAAACAACTTATCTAATATTACATTTATTTCTAACTCTATACTTAAAGGATGCTAAGAAGACAAACTCAGTAGTTGATAACTCTGTCACTAAAAAATACTTCTCTTATCATGCAATAGACGGTCCTTCTAGAAGTCTTCCTTAGAAAGTCTTAAGTCTGCTGCCTGATGCAGCTGAAGAGACTTTTTTTTATCTTTCAATGCACTGTTTAGATGCGTTAGATACCAATGTTTCAGCACTTTTTCAAGATTGAAAATGGTGCTATACGTGCGCAGATCACATATACATACTGTTTCACTTTCTCAACATACATTTTCAACACACTTAAAACGCTTTTATTTAGATCAGTTATATGATACTTTGTGCAGCACTTTTGAGAGTAATAAAAGTGCTATATAATGTATCTTGATGGATACAGACATACAGGGTGCGGCAAAATAAAGTAATCCCCTGCAGCGTTTGGTTGATATCTCAAGAACGAAGTTGGATTTTTATAAGAAAATTTACACGGCCATTGGTCATTCATATCTACGTACAATTGCCAAATTACATTATATTATCACAACAATTGACTAAGTTATGCTATTTGAACAGAGACAAGCCCACGCTTTATAACGTTCAAATTTTACGGTTGCGTTATTGGTTGTACTGTAGCATTTATTATGAAAACAAAAAACAGGGCAAACTGTCCTGAGATCATTGAGAAGGATCAGTGGCCACCAAATTCCCCAGATCTCAACCCCCTTGACTATCACGTGTGGGGAGCCATGCTGGAAAGGTATCACAAACTCCAGCCGAAGCCAAAGAGTTGAAAGCCGCTTTGCAGTCAATATGGGACGATATGCCACAGGCGCCGATCAACAAGGCCATCAAGAACTTTACCAAACGGCTGAAGGCATGCGTGCAGGCCAATGGTGGACACTTTGAACACTTAATGTAAAATTGAAAGTGCAATTCGTAAAGCTTTGTTGTAAAAATATTTCAAGTTGTACCATTTATTTTCTTGTTTCTTTTCAAAGTAACTATTTTTAACCATGTAAAATCGTGGGGGTTTCGTGTTTGAAATAACATAACTTTGTCATATTTCAAGATTGTTAAATAACATTTGGAAGTTATATGTAGATGTGAACAGACAATATCATTACCAAGTTTTATATAAAAATTCTAAGCGGTTGCTACAGAATTTGCAACACACTGCAGGGGATTACTTTATTTTGCCGCACCCTGTACAATTAAATTTATACGTGTTTACATATGTGCAAATTATGCATACATACACACACATATCAAGTGTGACACACTCAGTTGCTGTGGAAAAATCCGATAAATAGTTATGGCATTATAAAATAATTTTTGTGACAGGATATGTCTGTAACTGAGAAATCTCAGTCTAGTGCTCCATTAACCATCCAAGCCCACCAGAGTGAGATTGCTGCACTAGCCATCAATGAGCAAGGAACGCTGATTGCCACTGCATCTCGAAAGGTGCGGAAACAATCATTTTAACCTTTAATCTTACAGTAAATCTAACACATTTTCATACTTGCTGTGATAATATGCCTTAGTCTGTTATGTATACTTTTTACTGAATTTATTCTGCCTGTGTTGAAAAGAATTTAGAAGGAAAATGTTGATTGCTATACCAGATTCAGTTAAATTCAGTCTTTGATGCTGTGATACAGAACTTGGATGGCAGTGGGATTTTGATTTTGCTATGGCTAGTCCTTAGTAACAAACTTGATTGCACAAGAGCCCATGACATTGTTACATCAAGGCTCAACCCAGAGACCCATACCCGAAGATCGCAGACTGCATGGCGGAATGTAAGGAGAGAGTAGTGGTTGCAGCAGTGTTTATTGAAAGGGTTTTATAGGTAAGACAAGCCAGTTTAAATCTTATTCTGAAGCAAATGCCATTGAAAGCAGAGTTATTAAGTTTGAATGAGAAGGTGCATGGGAGCCAGAAAATTTAGGATGCATTGAAGTCTGTTGCCTTGAAGATCTTATAATGTGTGCAAACACAGAGTTGACATAGTCGAGAATATGATAGAATGATGATTTGGTTATGGCCGGACTGAACTTCTCCAGTTGCTTAATTTTCCTGGGTGACATTTTGTTAGGGTACACTGATTCGTGTCTTTGACACTGTTACACGACAATTGACTAACGAACTGCGCAGAGGAACAGATACAGCTTTGCTCTACTGGTAAGTCGTAATGTTTATTCATTTATGATTTACTGGTACTTTTGAGGAATTTCCTGTTAAGTTTTCTCTTTGAGGCAATGTTAGACCTTTGCATCACATGCTCAGGAGTCATAAGTCATCTTCAGACCTATGTCCAAGGCTTTGGAGTGAGAATGTAGACATTATATGCGGACTTAGAGATGTCACATAGGATTTGCTGCTGATTACCTGAATGATGGTATGGTCAGTGGAGAAATGGTTTTCCAGTGGAGATAATGTTTGAGTTTTCTGTTTGGTTTCTACACATTTTTTGTGTTTTGGTTTCAGTTTTCAGTCTGGTTACAGCAAAATCATGTGTAATTGTTTCTAGAATATTGTATAGTTCTTCACGTTCTGTGGATTTTCCCTTTCAATCAACGTGCAACCATACACCATCATGCCTTTTCAGTAATGGTCTTAGCCTTGATCTGGTGAACTGATTTTGCTCCATTCTTCCATCTCAACTTTAGACCTCTTGGTTCCAGGGCTGGATTGATGGCGCGTTTGCGAAGATATCTTGAATAGGCGCTATATAACTTGTGTATATGATTTAATGAGTATGGTACATTCAGTGCTGTACTTTTTGACTGGTTAAATTGCTGGCCACATTATTTTATAGTATCTCTAGTGTCAGACAGATTTGGAAGAATGACTGTTAAAGATTATTGTCCATAGTTGAGAGACTAGTGTCTGCTTACAGCATTAACTTCAGCCGTGACTCTGCCTACCTCTGTGCATCCAGTGATAAAGGAACCATTCACATCTTTGCCATCAAGAACACCAGCTTAAACAGGACGTCCTCGTAAGACTTATTTATATATAATCCTTGGAGATGTGCAATAGTCTAATGGTTAATAAGCTGGACTATCAATCTCCTTATTGGCCTTCCCAATATCCATCTTCCTCCTCTCCAGTCCATACTCCGTGCTGCTGCTAGACTCATTGCCCATCTCCCTCGGTTCTCTCGTATCTCCACCTTCATGGTTGAACAACTCCATTGGCTCCCTCTCTCTGCCCGTATACAATTCAAAGTGCTTATTCTTGTGCTTAAGTCTCAATTGGGTCTTGCTCCACATTACTTACGTGATCTACTTCTATGGCCTCATTCGGCTGCTTCGCTGCGTCCTCTCCGATCTTCTGATCGTCTTGACCTCTTAGTTCCTCGTGTCAGGACTACTATGGCTCAATCCAGGTCCTTTGCCTGCATAGGTCCCTCACTTTGGAACTGACTTCCTCCTTCTGTCCACACCACCATTCTCTCTGGTAGCATTGCTTCTTCCTTTTCACACCTTAAATTCTGCTTTTTCTCTTGGGGTCTCGCGCACTGGGAGCGCCTCTGAATGGTCTACGCCGCGAGAAGCGCTTTATACAACCCATATACTATACAATACAATACAATCGAGAGATTGGTAGTTCAAATCTCTGCCAGTGCAGAAATTTCTTTTGAGATTTCGTCTTCACTTGTTCCAACCCCAGCCAACTCAGCTGTAGTAACTACACGGTCATCGGGAAGAGCAGGCGGTGAGGGAGACCCTGGGAGAGTACAGGCCACCCACTTCATTTGCTCAGACTAGGTAAACTGAAGTTGCAAACACTTTATACCCATGGCATCTTCTGTGCATAAGCCCTATGATTTCTTGGAGTATGTAAGCCAAATAGTGATTAACATAATTATGGTGCACTGTCATTTAGTTGCCTTGCATGGCTAGATAAGAAAGTCAGATTCTAGTTAGAATTGTATTTAGTAAGTAGCATCTTTTTAATAGGTAAATGAATTTCTTCTTTAAAGTATGTTTTTTTTCTAAGTAAAAACTTATATGTTGATTGAATGATTCAAACAGAATATGTGATGGCTCCCCCATTTTAGCAAAAAGATATAGTTCTAGCATTGTTATTCTCCTAGGTGCATGCTGTGGGAGCTATACAGAAGAAAACAGGAATAGGAGGAATAGCCATAAAACTTCGCTCTTTGGAAACAAATTGAGCTAGATTTGCTGCAAAACTATTAAATAGTGTTTGTCTGTTACACTTTGGGCAACTGACTTCTTGAAACTATGTACTTGTAGTAGACAAAAGATTGTAGTAGCAGCTAATATTCCACATGGCATCAAAACCAGACAATTTTCTAGCAGATATATCCAACCAGGCTTATGGCAATGTCAAACCTGTACATAGATAATCTAGTGCATTTTTTACTTGAATGTTGCAAGGTAATAATATTAGTTTTATTGTGTTGTCTGCTTTACAGATTTAAAAAGATTGGTTTTCTGGGCCAGTACGTAGAATCTCAGTGGGGTCTGGCAAATTTTACAGTTTCAGCTGAATGTGCCTGCAAATGTGCCTTTGGGTCAGGAAATTCTGTTATTGGTGAGATTTCTTTCTTATTGCTAACATAATGTGAGGACTTTTGTAACAGTTTCCTTATGCAAACCGTTATCGGTATGTAACATAAGATTAATGTAGAGAAAATCAGTCAGGCTAAGAGGTCCATCCTTGAAGTACAAATGATTGCATGTTCTCCTATCAAGATAACATGTTTCTTAATGGCCTACAAATGTGATTGTTTCCTTTAAAAGTGTCATTTGTACCCATGATGCACTATTGTTATTGTACATGTAATTATTATCAGATATTAATATTAATTACTTGTCAATCATAAGTGACACGGAAGAGTATAAATTGTTTTATTAAATGTGCCAAAGACAGAATTAGAAACCTTTGCAGGGACACATCTTGCAATTAAATGAAAACCTATGCTCAACTCTGTCAACTAGCTGATACCCGTCTCTTCTTAGCCATAAAAAGCTTTAATGGTCATGTCCTTCATGATTTATTGCCTCAAATTAAATTAACAGGATATCTGTTGTGCCCCAGAGGCCACAATCTTACTTTACCCCATTCTGATAACCTGGTTAGAAAAAGCTTTATTATTAGGATGCTTTTTGATGTTGTTTAATTAGTAAAACTGCCAAACATTTTAGATAATAGTTATAGTTTTAAATTTCTCTACTATTATGATGCTTTTGATCATACCCATAAGCCGCCGCCGTTAGCCGCCGAGCCGAAAAAATTTATGCAAGCCGAAAACCGCCGGAAATTTTGCGGCTTAGCCGAAAAACCGCCGGCAGTTATTTCACGGCTAGCCGCCGGAAAAAAGTTCGGCTAGAGCATGCACACAGTTGTGATTATAAAGTTTCCACGCTGGCTTGCTAGTTTGTACTTAGTGCGCAATAAGCGGTGAGTGTTTACGTCAGTTACATGGCCGTCTTCTATTGTAAGGTCCGTGTCCAGGCTGTCATATGTTGCATATATTCCGAGTTCTACTTCGGGTCTTACATTCAATGTTAAATATTTCTAATAATCTCTCATGCAGGTTAGTGCAGAGTGCACACTCTTCAACTCTGCTTCAAAAGCGGCTGCAGTCTATTACCAGAATGTTCACTTTTTTTCTGTGTGTCTGTTTCTTTTTTCTCCCGCTATGCGGCTAGGCCTACACCTATTAATGCATGTCTGGTAGCCCTGTTATTTTGTGGTTCTAACTTACAATCAGTATTACATACAGTAACATACTCGTAAATCGTTATTGAATGTGAACTCAATACAATGTAGGTGAACTGAAAACATTAAATGTCCGTTTGTGTCTTAACATAATTATTTGAATTTATTTCTAAAATAATGTTCAGACTGAGTGGATGTTGCCCACCTTTCGATTTAAAAGTAGGCCCTAATGTATATTCTATTACTGTGTTAATGATCGATGCACTCGTAGCCGAAAAATTAGTTTACGCTCTTTTACGGCTAGCCGAAAAAGGTATACGCTCCTTTATAGCTAGCCGAAAAAAGTAGTTTACGCTCTTTTACGGCTAGCCGAAAAACCAGCCGTAAATTTCCTCAAGCCAGCCGTTAACCAGAAAAATTACGGCTTAGGGGTATACTTTTGATGTAGTGTTATTAGCCTAGTAGCCTAATATTTAATTTTTGTTAAATTTACACTCCTTTTTAAAATATTATTATCTTCTTATTACTTCAATGTTTTATATTTTTTTCTATACTTGTTCACCAATGTGCGGTTCGCTTTTGGTTTTCAATAAAGAATATTAATAATAATAATAATAATAATAATAATAATAATAATAATAATAATAATAATTTACACTGCTGCTTTTTTGCTGTACTGCTGTAAGTTGAAAACCTCAATCTAAATGTATTAGAAAGGTGACTTCGGAAATAACTGTGTATATTGCACATTAAATTAATTTAGATATGAATTGTATCTTTGCATAACTATTTTATGCATGTATAATTTGTACAGTGAATTGTCTGCATTTTACATTATTTTATTTTGTTTTATTTTACATTATAGCTGTCTGTGTTGATGGTACATTTCACAAGTTTGTTTTCACACCTGAAGGCAACTGCAACAGAGAAGCCTTTGACGTCTACTTAGACCTAGATGACGATGCCGAGTTTTAAGCTCGGCCAGAAGCCCACCTCATATACATGAACATTTAAGTTGGATATTTCGTAAATACGAGTCCAAGAATTCAAGGCCACCTTACTGTAATGTAATGTAAGAAAGGTTTTGTAATGCATTGGTGAGGTATCTGCTTAGAAGTGTGCCAGCTTGGACAGAGGAAGAGTTTTCAGATGCTGAAGAAAACGTACATCATGTAATTTTGGAGATATGAGGAAGCACTGTTCAGAGTTTAGGGTCCTCAACGCAAACTTGTGATTTTATCTGTGCAGTAATTTGCACATTTCTTATGCTTCTTTGACAACAGTGGTTACTTGATACATTTGTAAAGTTGTTTGGATTAGATGAAATTGATGAATTTGAACCATTGTTGGTATATTTTGTAATAACCATGACCAATGCATTCACAGGTAACCTCACACAATTTGTTTGGTCTTGTGATGCTCAAATTTCTTTCACCAGTGTTACAAAGTGTGTAGTAAATATTAACAGTGCTTGTTATTTAGTGGTAAGTGAAAGTTGGGCAGGTTTGGTACAGTAAATGTATTGGCCTATACTGTAACCATGGTACTGGTCCAGGTGCTAAACAGGAATGTATAACAAATTTGTTCATTCACTCATTCAGAGAATTTATATAGCACCTCTTCAAGACACCTACTCAAAGGCACTCCTAGCCACAGTTAAAGAAATGCGATTTGAGGGACTTGTAAAAAGCAGGCAAGTTTAACCAAGGCAGCAAGCGCAGGTCTAGAGGGAGGCCATTCTAGATGGAGGCCCATAACTGAAAAGGCCCGATGCTGTCTAATAGTAGTGCGAGCACGCAGGACAAAAAAGCCCCCCTTGCCAATAGTCTACAAGGTCAGATACAGGTCGACTAAGATTAGACCTGTAGGATGGAGCATAGCCAAGAAGGCACCACCAAACAAGTGCAGCATCTCGATAGGAGATGTGCCAAGAAACAGGGAGCCAGTGAAGGACATCATGCGCATAGGCAGAGACAGGAGCATGTTTTGGAAGGTTGCCAATGAGGTGAGCCACTGAGCGGAGAAATCTATCAATGCGCCCAATTAGCCTAAGAGCAAGCCTAATATACTGTAATGGCAGCTGAATGTGACATTTGTGCAGAGTAATAATAGTCTGTGCCTGTATATAGCTTTACCTCCGTTATCAATAACTTTTATAGATACATTATAGGCATGTGTTATTGCTATGTACGTGTGATGAAATTGATCAAATGTAGGTAATACATTTTCTCAAACAGTTTGGACTTGGATGGATTTGAATATTTACTGGAACCACAAGATAACAGACCATGCCTATTTATATAGCACATTGACAATACAGCGTAAACAAGGTAAATAATAAGATAAGAATCCAGCCTATTCGGTAGGTTCGTAACAACAATAAAATGCAACGTGTGAACAATTACATGCTCTTCTGAATAAGCTGTGTACATAACTTGGTGATATAATGTTACAATATTGCTATACTGCATAGAAATTAAACACCAAATTTCAATTAGTTGCTTTATGCAATCATTTTAATGGTGATTTGAATTTGATACCTGTGTCCCCATACTGGTCGTCCATCAAGGTTGTTTACAAAGAGGTCAGGGAGGGTCATCTAAATGCAAATTAAGGCAGGTGAATATGCGTAAATGCAGATGTCTGCATCCGTATTTGTTATTTAGTTATTTTAGCACCGCCCGTATCTTAAATACCATCTTCAGTCAGTTGGCAGACAAATCTAGATGCTAGTATGTGTACTTGGTTGTGGACATCTCCAAATGTGGGCAATGCATAATTTTTTCTAGAAAAGAAATTGGTTGAGAAAGTGAATGCCAAATGTATCAACACCCACATGGAAACAGATTTTCAGTCTGTTATAATTGCGATATAGCCTACAGTATATTGCTTTAATAAATTTTGAAACACAAAAACAGGGTCCAAAACAGGTCATTTTTTGTGGACGTTCTTTATGGAAGACCCCATAACAGAAATCATGGTTAATATAATAAGGGTGCCTTGTCTTCTAATTATTTAAGAAATTGATGGAGTAGACAAGTCATGAAATTTATGTAATGCAGTATAACCTCTCAAGAAAAACAAGCTTCATGAGGAAAATATGTGAGATCTACGTTAAAATGCGTCTTTTACATTTACAATTATGCATTGCATATGACATACATAGTACTATATACATACAATAATGTTATCTATGTCTGTATCATGATATTTGATGTAGCACCTGTTAAATACCTAACAAAATTGATGCATTTATGGCTACTTAATTTACCTAACAGTTCTCGACATATGTATATGTACAGTTCAACACATTAGGATCCAATATTAAAGATATGCTTCCATTTGAAAACCAGCAGCTTTTCTAAAACGAGTGGGAAATTTTCACCGATTAACTAAGACTGGCGCTGTTTTTTGTCATCACGCCACAAATTCAGATCAATGTCAGGAATTTGGTCACAGTCAATTTCAGTGTTGAAAGCATTAGCCAATGACGATCTGAAAGACACATGAAAATCAATTTAAATTTACACCATGAAAGTTTGATCTAATGTCACATTAACTGTATGTGACCTCTTGGCCAGTTGGTTATGCATCAGTCAGCTTTAATTCTGCATCCAGCATTGAAACCCCAGTGCAAAACAGAAAATGTTTTGCTGTGTTCTTATGCCTCGCAATATAGGTGTTTGCACTTTCCAGGTGTTTGGCTGGAGTGTGTCCGTTACAACTGCAGACTGCTCCTGCATAATCAGATATTTTATTACACTACTTTACTTTGTTGTTTTTGTCAAGCAATTAGCATACAAACTGTTAACTTACACCTGTATGTACTTAAAACAAACGTTTAGTTATGTTTGTGTCTGTGAGTTCAGTGGTTTTGAAAGCTTGAGCAACACACAGCAAATCGGCCAATCAGGAAACATCTGCTCATGCATTAGTGAATAAGTTTAATAGGCTGGCATTTATTAGGTAGCAATACACTGTATTACAAAGCAGAACATACTTTATTAGCCATAGGTCATTGACAGAGGATTAACATGGAATTAAGACTCCTGCATAAAGGCACTTGCATACGGTAGTCAGATGGATATGTCTAGTACTGCAGTGCTGATGTATGTATAAAAAGGAATACTGGCAAATATCATAATTTGCTGAAGGTAAGGAACATTCAAACAGCATTAAGGAACCCACCGGAAGTAGCTTGGTGCCTTTCCAGGTTGCAGGAAGACAAAAGGATGAATCTGGTCAACTGAGTCTCCATTTGTGCACAGAATTCGTGCCAGCGTTATCTTCCTAATCTCCTTCAATTGATCTGTGTTCATGCATTTGTACAAATGAACCGTAACAAAATGGATTAATTAACTTCAATATAATTCGTACCACAGTCCTTTCTTTTCATTTAAAGGAGGCACCGATATAAAAGACATGGGCCATAACCACAATTCTTCCACAGTCGGTACAAGTACCAATACAAATTGGAGGTTAAGAAAGGCGTTCTGTTATTTGAATTAAGTTGAAATGGTGTACCTCAGCTGAAAGACACTTCCAACCCTAAGATCATGCTTCAGAGAAGTTTCTGTAGAATTGTTCAAACAAGGGTCTTACCTTTATTTTATTGTTTTATCTTAAGGTGGGTCTCTGATAATGCAGAACTATAGTGATTTACTCCCCAAGACAGGTTCTGATAGGAGCTGCAAAGCATGCTGCATGATTTTGTGCAACTTTGAGATAGTTGAAAATTTACAAGTATAGCCAGTGAAGCCATCTGATTTACCTTCACTGAATCCATTTTCTTTGTTCTCATACCACAATCTGTCACCTTTGCGTAAATTCTGAAATGATCTTGCGATGATGCATCCAAATGATGGCCCAACAACAGCGCCATCTGCAGGATCTTCAGAAACTCCACCAATGAACAGGTCAATGTCATCAACGTGTCTAAAGCAAGCAACAAAGCATTGATAGAATTTCAAGTTCCTTTGATGAAAATGATACCAAGCGCTGCAACAGAAAATTGTATCAAGGCAAAATAAAAATGAACACTGCCATTCATAAAATAGAATGCTTCGACTATTTGAGGCTTTTTGGCAATCACTAATTATAACCATTGCACACTGACATAATAAAACTACTTAACTAACAACTAGTATTCCCTTAAAAAGTAATTAGTATTCATTTAATATCTAAGCAAATTAAGATAATATTTACCTGATAACGAAAAACTTCAGAATATCAGAAGTTAAGAAGGCATTAAGACTTAACCATATTAGATGTTACCTGTTGGGTGTTGGCCATATATATGCATAACAATGATAACACATTTCCAGTTTCCTTTGGCTTAGCGCTGCTTGCACTGACTTTATTTAAAGCAAAGTTACAGGAATCAGTAAATGTCAGTAATGCTGTCTTGAAACCAGTTGTACGTAATTAGGTCAATGACTCAGCAGGACGTCATCTATCCAATCGGTGCCACCGTTTGACACTCGTCAGCAGACTGGTTTTGGGTGCTGAAGAAATTCAGAGATTAAGCTTACATTTCTAAAGTGTCAAATTGCAATGTGATTTTTTATGGTGTTCAGTAAAGGCACCAATCCTTCAGTCAATAAATGAGTCAGTCAATCAAAGACTTACTTGTAGACTTTACTAAGCACAGATCTGAAGTCTGAGTCACGGATTTCATTAGCCAAACCATCAAATGACTTGGCCTGATTCAAACCGCAGAATTTGCGAACATCATTGTAACCTGAACAATATAATATAATTGTAAAAAAATATAATAACTTGTGAATAGTATAAGAAATACAATAACTGTTACCTTACACAATAAATGTACAAAGAAGAAAAAAGCAGAGCAGTTTATTAAGCTATGCTGAGAGCATCCATGGGCATAAAGTGTTAGCAACTTCATTTTTCTTAGCCTAGGCATATAAGGGCAGGTGGCCAGTCCTCTTCCTCACCAAAGCAAAGGTCTTCCCACAGACAGTGTACAGACAGTGTACTCATTATAATTCAGTTGGTTAGGGAGCACAGGTGGAACAGAGATGTCATACCATCTGCTGTTGTGGGAATTTCAACCTCTGACCTCTCAGTTGACAGTCCAGCATGCTAATCACTAGACTACTGTGCACCCCCTCGAAGCAGTACTTTTAACAGGAAGTAAATAACACTTTTATATGCCCCAAGTTATTCTTTTAAATTATTAGTTTAGTTTTCCACTGAAATAGAATTACTCCGGTAGATGTATTTTGCAACAAATGTCAACTATAATATTTGTAATCAATATCATGTCTGATCAGAGAAACACCTATGTGACTGTGTATAATAAGCGTTTAGTTACTGTCAGGGCAACCACAATTATAACAACTAAACTTCTGGCCAAAGAGGTTCAGTCAACTAGGACACCTTGCTGTTATTAGACTCATTTCTACTAATTCAAGGCCATCTGGACTTCTATAATTCATAGGCCATTCATGGTTCATCAATGCATGTGGAGAACAAGGCTTGGCAATCTTGGAAAACCACAAGATGAACAGAATTGTTCATAAGAGGCAGAATTTAATGCAGAGAAGTTATTCAGGTAAATTTTGAAATGACATTTGTCAGTTTTGCAGGTTACAGTTTAAAGTGTTGCGTTCATTTGATTATGCATGATTCGTTTATTGCACACCACTTAAAACTGTAGCTATAGGTGGCACTACCATGGCTTTGTTGAATTTTTTTACAATATGTCAAACTGATAAAAGAAGTTTAAAGATTATATTTGGGTGCCTTTTCTGTTTTATTTCCTGAGTTTTAAGAATACTGTTTCTAGAAAAGAGAATTTGGTTGAGAAAATGAATGCCAAATTTGTCAAAACCCACAGGGAAGTAGATTTTCAGTCAGTTATAAATATTGCCTAAATTGTTTGAATAGTATATCAAAAACATGAGAAACCTAAAAAAACTGTATGAGCATATAATAATCTTGATAGACTAACTTGGCAGACCATGATCTCGGCCTCTTTGAATGTTAAGAGACATGAGGTCATGTCCAAGGCCATTTGGAGGAAGCTCTGTGAAAAGACTTCGACTGAGCTGTTTCGTGAAAAACCAGTCAAACTGTTGCGATGGATTCCGAGCAAGGCCTCGAATTAATGAGTCCATTCCACCATTTTGTTGACTGTACAAGTGAAAAGGCTGCCGAAATGTCTGAAATTGCAGAATATCAAAGACCACAAACATATATATTGCTATGTTTGAGGCACTTCAACAGCATTGTCTGATGGCAAAAAATAATAACACATTACCAGAACAATAAGTGTTCGCTTAATGAATGAAAACAGAACATTCACTTCAAAAGAAGCTCTAGTAACAGTGACTTCACCAACCAGCACACTTTGTGGCAGTAAAAATGTGAGGCCATATATAATGTTTTAAAAGATTATAATAGTTCCTTCACTTATTTAAGCAACAATCTGAACTCATTCTCGTTGGCAGTGATGGGCAATAGTTAACTAAAAGTTGGTAACTTTTAGTTTAACTAAAATTTTTTTAGCTAAGGATGAAGTTTAACTAAAAATAAATAGTTTAGTTAAAACCATAGTTTAACTAAAAAATTTTAGTTGCTAACTAAAATGTTTAACTACAAAAATCAGCAATATGCAACTATTTTACCACAATGAACATTGAACACTGTTAACAAAAAAGCATTTTAACACTGCAAGGTACAGCCTGTGCTTTCAAATTCATACACTACTTACAGTATGCCTGTAACTGTATGCCAGAACAGTACACATTGCATAGTTTGAAAGTGAAATTGTGATTGAAGCTCTGCATTATTACAGTTTACTTAACCTCCGTTATTGTGAAAATGTTTCTCGTAAAAAGATGGAAAAAAGTTGGATAAAGTTTAACTACTTTGTTTTAGCTTAGTTAACTAATTTCCAAAATCAGTTGCCAACATTAGTTAAACTAATTTTTTTTGTTGGAAAATAGTTTTAGTTTAACTAAAAAATATAGTTTAGTGCCCATCACTGCTTGTTGGTAGTGGTGTGGTTTCATCTTGTCTCTTCAGGGATTTTTTTGATGTTCGTTGCAGTCATTTAACCAGTAATGCACAACTCTCTTAAATTATCGACACTAAACTGAAATATACTAATCATAATTATTATTGAAAGAAAAAACATTTTCATCAGAAGTGGTATACCTAGGAGTTATGTTCTGGGGAACCAATTTTTTGCATACTTCACACTCAAACA
Organism: Allolobophora icterica; assembly: GCA_963556255.1. NCBI lineage: Eukaryota > Metazoa > Annelida > Clitellata > Crassiclitellata > Lumbricidae > Allolobophora > Allolobophora icterica. The sequence goes on along the minus strand of OY744606.1, from coordinate 43,543,747 downwards.
CAAAACACAAAGCTCTTCAAACAATTCAACCAAGGGGTTTCAAATCTTCAAATAATATCCTGCTCTCAGAAAATGTGCAATTCTCACAAGTGGTCATGATCCACGATTGTGGTGCAGCTCCATAAAATAAGTTTTACCTGTGATACCCAGAGGCTGTTGTCTGCATGATTCTGTTTGTTGACTCTCAGGAAATGTTCTTGGACAAGAGTGTGTCCAAAGCGATAAGCGGCCGCAGCAAACTCATTTGGAATTCTTGCATCAACCGACGAGTCATAACCTATTTTCATATGCAAACCTCTTCATTTATTGCAAATTATCGAAAATGTCCTACCTAATTTTATAATGGTACATAAAATATGTTTAAAAACTTGATGACCATGCAGGCATTTAAAATTTCTGGAAAATTCCTAATTCTGTCAAACTTTCTTTAACCACCAAATACATGTAGTGATTGTCAGTATAACTGCCGGGGATATCCATCATGCCTCCTCATTCCCAATTTACAAAGCCAGTACAGAAAAAAGAAAAGTTGTATAAGGATGGATCTAACACTCTGGGCGTGGAACATCTCCACATTTTGATGGAAGGGCCATGTTAAATATGCCCCTGGATCTGCTCTAGGCCATTGTAATACTTTGATTAAGTTAGGTCTGGCAAATCTCTTTCACTACTCATGATCAGAAGTAGTTACATGACAAGACTCCATCAACACACAACAATAATTTAATAACTTAATTTCTGCCTTATTGTCAAACGTCAATAATAGTACATTGTTTCCTGAAAATTCTGCAGCTCATTCCAGTAGCCTAAGAACTTCTTTTCTCTATGTATGTATGCATGTGTGTATATATTTATGTAAGTGAATATTTATATAGCACATTTTAAGTATTTCTTGAACTAACCAGTGAAATAACCATTAGCCAAAAGGTCAAGTTCGTATTTCTTGATATTAGCTGGGCCAACAACCAGTGGAAGGAATTCATTGAAGATGATGTGCTGGAGAGAGGCAATAATGATCTTCCGTGTCTCCTGGAAAAGTCGTTCTCCATTCCACAGGGGGTTGATGTGGTGCAGCTGCTCCTCAACCCAGTTGTGGTGACGGATAAACAGTATATGGAAAAGGCCAAGTCCCAAATTTTCATTCACTCTTGAATCTCCTGCGGAAAGAATTTGTCAGTGTAAACATTATACATCACTGCAGTGCTTACGATCTGACAAGAATATTTCAAAACATTTTCAACCATTTACTGTAAAAAGCCAAATGACACTGAAGTGATCTATGTCTTTTATATCACATTTACGTATAAAAAATATTATGTACTAAAATTCCAAATAAAAGTACAATGCTAGTGACTATTAAGTTGTTGCTGCAAATCAACCATCAATCATTTATATTTAACCTACGTAAATGTTCAGAGAGTCATGATGTTTATAAAATTGCAATAGTTTTTGATGTTAAATGACATTAAATTAATAATAATGCAAGCAAAATAATAGATTTCACAAGTGCATGTTAAATTCATATCATTCTGTCAAAATACTCGTGAACAACAACAGCTAAGAATTTAAAGTAAATGCAGACAACAGTTCTGTTGCAATACTTTCAACATTCCTGGTGTTATTAGTTTCAACCAAAAAAATAAGTTAAAAAGTCCACTCCATATGGAAGAATTCAGGTTGCTAAAACTAGTTCTCTTGGCAAACTATTAAAACACGATATGCAACACATGAACTGGTTTTTGTCAAACAACCAGACTTCAGTTCTCTCCAAACCTGCTCTGAAACATCCAAATGTTTTGTTCACTTCCTGACAGAGTGATGCGTTGGCTTGTGTAGGTAGAAGTGGTTTCTGATTTCCAAAAGGATGCTCAGCCATTGCCATCCTACCACGTCCTGTGGGCATACAACCAATACTTCCAGCACAGCTGCATCATCATAATCATAACCATCATCGTCATCACCATCACCAACAGTTTCACTAATTAGTTATACATTTACTGAGGAAACTAAAAAAAAATAATGAGGATACTGCCTACTTTTTAAAGGTTCCAGAGAAGCAATCATTGCTTTCAAATGAGTTAGCCCACTTGTGGCCTAGTTAACCTTGATAGTCCAATCCTATGACTGTCTGCTGGGTCTTAGTTCAGAAGCTATGGATGCAAACAAAGTAAAGTAACACATCATGGATGCTTACCCGGATTCGTTAACTCCCGAAGAGAATCAGAATCATTTCTGGAACTGCCATACAGCTGTGAACCGTCAATCCAATGTGTCACCTGGTTGAGCTGCTCACGAGTACCTGCAGTTGCAAATATAATTGACAGACTGACTGAAGATTGAAAAAGATGAAGATCAGTGCCTTGAGAGGCAGCCATGGCTAAAACTTCTCATGAGATGGCAGTTTAAGCTTGTTTCAAGTATTCAAAGTGCTAGTACAAGTTCTTGAGTAGCAATTACATTACTGCTTGCTCACTGCAAAGACAACAACCAGCTTTCATTTTCCATGCTCTACCTGTAAGTAGGTTCAGTAATCGACCAAATGCCATTCTTCTTCAATCTGTCCGTTACATAACTTCTCTGTAGTCCTATCCAGTTCCAGTTCCTTGTTAATAAACCAGTCTAATGGCACTGCTCTTGGTCTTCCTGTTGTCCTTTCCTTCTGCATCAACTTTATTTTCTTGGGATTTACATGTTTAAAGCATCTACAGGTAGGCTTCTACCTTCTTATAGAGTCCATGTCTCTGATTCATATATAATGCCATGTTCCTTGTGAGGTCTTCCAACAACCTTTACTTAAATACAGACTTACTTTTTCTTTACAAAACACAACACTTTTTGCTCAATGCAGTTCTTTTGATTTCAACATGATACTTAAAGTTCTGTCATCATACCTGAAACATGACAGAATTGACCCAAACAATTAAATTTAAATAAATCTTATGCACTGCTAACTAATGCTTGCATTTGTATGCCTAATTGCAAACTATATACAGACAAATTTCTGAAATACCAGGCTGGCAGTCAAGAGGTGGAACCTCAAGAGATCTGACAAATTTAAGACAGCGGTTGAAGGCAAAGTCAGAGTCATCGTCTGGTACTGGAATCGGCCAACATGACCTCATGCCCTCCTCCTCAGCTGATGTCTGGCATCCATCATTTCCACACTTCACTTCAGCCATCTCTGTAGAGCAATTTACATTTAAACAAAAGATCTTCATGAATAATATTTTTAAAAAGAAAGCAACTTCAACCATGAATCTTAAACAGTGAGTCCGAAAATCCAATGTGGCATTAGCAATTAAAACCTTAGTTGATCTGTGTCAATTGAATTCCTTGTAACTGTTATGAACCATGTTAGATGAATATGCTAGCTCCCAAAAATCAAAATCTAGAAATGTTACTTCATGTCTTTTTGGTGCTAGATAATACAAGTACTGACCTTAGTAGGTGTTGTGTTTGTAGAAAAACATCTCATATTAGAAATATACTGAGTCAGGGCATATTTTAACTGTATAACTAGTGGGACAAATGTCCCAGTACTTAGTGTTAGGATTTGTCCCAGTAGTCAGGCTGATTTGTCCCAGGCAATGTATGTATAAAGCATAACTAGTGGGACAAATGTTGGAAGAACTTAAAGATTTGTCCCAGTAGTAAAAGGAGAAAGGTATGACATTATTGTTTAATGACCCCTTATCATTGGTTGGGAGACCCGAGAAAAGTTGTAAAAAAAGGTGATGACTAAAAAAAAAAAAAGGTCATCAACTTTTTGGGGAGATGAATTCCTGAAAAAGTCTAAAAGTTTGCGGAGATGAATTCCTACAAAAAGTTCTTCGACTGATTTTGTCCCAGTAGTAAAAATTCCTTAAAATATGCACTGTACTGAGTTTCAGCAACGATGGGAGGTTTTATATTCCCCACAGTAAAAGGAAAGAAGAAGACTAAATTTTCATTTATCAGCAGATATATATAGAATGGCCGTAGTCAGTCAGACATAGGAGGCCACATAGAGGGTTATGCAGTTTATTCTTCCTCTCAGCCACTCACCTCCACTGGCCATTGGTATCTTGGAAATGGCTGTTCTCGTTATATCATGGTCAACGAACTGGCCAAAAAATACCAAAGCCATGGATATGTCATGATGTGGTCTATCCAGATCAACTAGAACATTTAAACTGATGAAGCGTGCACTTGGCAGAGAAGCACCAGTCACTGAAAGCCGCATCTCTTCAAGTCCTAAAAGGCAATTCCATTCCAGAGAAATACACCTTCAGGCAATGCAGGTATTGTTGAGGTGCATCCAAAGTAGACAATAAGTTTGCCTCAGTTTCTAGAGTGAAGATTTCTGTGGTCCAGCAAACTGATAGCACAAAATGTTTCTGCAATTAGGCATGCACTCTACCAGCAATGCTCCACCGTGGGTCCATGTCCACAAAGAAATCTTTAATGAAATTAGAGCTATGAAGTTGATGCCATCAAGCATATGTTCAAAAATGTGACTAAAATTGAAAGCAATACCAACAAACCTAAATTCAGACTGTATTCTGCTGTCAATTCCACACCAATGGTAGGCTGTATGGTTGATGCTACAGAACTCAATCTTACTTTAAATAAAAGTATGGACAAAATTAAGAACAGCACTAGATGTAAGTGAACACAGTCTGTAAGCAACAATTGGCGCAGGCGATATAAATAGGAGCAATAAAAAAGGTTACGTGTAACGTAAATTCAATGCCTGGTCAAGCAAGATCCCCAAAAAAGAAGCATCTTGTGCATTAACATCATGACAAAAATATTCATTTCACATCATCTGCCTATGCTGTCATCCAAGTTACACAACAAGCTGTTGATTTGATGACAAGACAGTCAGTGCTTTACATCAGCAGGCCAAGAAAGATATAAAGATCCCCTTATAAAGTAAATTACATCTATTTGTAGTATTATCAATAAGTAAATTTGGAAATGTTAGGGCATACTCTAACTGGTTTGATATCTAATACAGATACGAGTGATTCACTGCCTAACCATCGCTGTATTTTGGCTGCAGCAGTCTTCGGAACGGTGTCATCATACGTCCAATGATTGGTGATTTCAAGTTGTTGCACAGACCATCGAAAGTCCGAAATCTCAAGCTATCACCATCGCATATAAAGGTACTTGGAAACGGGCAGATATCAGTGTCTGTAACACTTGGAAGAGCCGTGTCCGGATGATAGCGACCTTGCATTGGCCTCAGCATCTCGGTCAGATGCATATCCTGCATCGTTTGAAGTACACGATCAGTTGACATGCCAAAGCTACAAAATAATACAGCATGTTGAACTAATTAAAATAACAGAGGCTTAAAAAAATTAGGCAAACCCAAGAAACTGTATGAAAAAACCAGATTACTTACCAATTCTTCACTAAATCAGTTCTATAAAGCATGTCATTTTAGAAGCAATCAAGCACTAAATGCCAGTCTACAGAGAGGCCTTCATTTTCATTTTGTTGTAAATACATGTATTGTCTCCAGCATTAGCAGTCATAACAAAACATTGCCATTACTCTCAATATCATAACTCTAAAAGATTTTATCATCCCTATACATCACTGCAGTAATTTCAACATGTCGCTGCAAATAATTTATGGATGGTCATTCGAGTTATGAGCAACTCCGGGTCATATATATAGTCTTCCTTCACCCAAAATAAGACAATGTAATCAACTTATTCACAGGCACTACAGGTAACTCAACTTACTCAAGACAAAATCCACAAAGGTCAGAAATTCGAAGATTATAATGCATTATTCCTAAAAATAGCGAAGAGTATATTCCATGATATCATGATATAAGTAGAAGTTCAAGTCAATCACAGCAAGTCGATTTCAGGACTGTTAGCCAACTGTGCAAAAAATAGTAAAGTTCATACTTTTTGCCAATCGTTCTTATAGCTTCAATCATTGTGATCGCACTTTCAGCCAGTGACCTGGCGTATAGATTGGAATTCATGAATTCTGTTACATGGCTGAAGGCTGGCGAGTCTAGCACATCTGTCACAAACAAAGTTATGAAAAATTCATACTAAAGCCAATTTCAAAGGATCTATGGCTAAAATAATGAAAACTCCATGCATCAGTCTCTACTGGTACATGTAGTCATTATTTTCCCATAATGTCAAACATTTATCTGCTCACTGTCCCATAGCCAATTTCATAGTTCCTTGATTCATATTCCCATGCATATAAAGTGTACAGATCATTGCTTGAACGCTTAACAACTATAACAAGTAAAAGTTGCAATCTCCCATGCAGTTGCAAGCAGAAACTGATGATAATTAAGAGCCCTGTTGGTGGCATTAACAAGTTTTATTGTATTCTGCTGTAAATGTCATAGTTGTCATACCAACAAAAGTAACATTTACACAAAGTGACACAGATACCCCTTGCTCATGGGGGGTGCTGGACTGTCCAGAGAAATCCCTGCCAGGGCAGAAATTTGGTTTGAGATTTACACCCTACCTGTGCCCCTAGCACTGTTGATGAGAAGATTAGATGGTGAGGAAGAGGATTGACCACCTGCCTCATATGTTGAGGCTAAGAAAATGAAGTTGCTAACACTTCATGCCCTTTGAGTTAACTCCAAGAGGTACCATGGGCATGAAGTGTGTTAGCAGGGACCTGAACCCTTGACCTGTGCATTGACAGTCCAATATACTAACTAGACTTATTATGAACAATAACATAATTGACAGTGTATCTTCTTTAACGCCACTTTCTCGTGGTGTTGCCAAATCAGCAGAGTATAATGCACCTAAGATTTGCATTTCTGTGTAACTTTTGTGCCTTGCAAATTTTCACAATAATAATAATAATAACAGAAATAATACTAAAAATGAAGGACTTTCCCATAACGAACATTGTGCTTAATGAAAGCGCATGCAGATGTTTTGTGTGGAAGAGACTAGTTCTTATATAAAAAACAAAAGGCAGAGCATTTACCTCTCATTTTTTCACTTAAAGTTGACTCATGAAGAAGTTGTTTCTCCATCGCTTTCTTTGCGCGTTTAATTGCACTTGAGAAGAACTTCCTAAATTCTAAAATTACGGCAACAAAGTCAACTCTGTGCTCTTTTAACACTTAATTTCAAAGTAAGTTGAAGATATATTTATTAATTCCTAAATGACAGGTCAAGTCTTATGTTTCTCCAGTCTGCAATTTTGGAATCACCTTCAACAAAACTCACCTTTGCCAATCACAGTGGCCAGTTACCATGCACTTTACTACATGCATATTTGTGACCTTCGTTAACTTAATGTATCATAACATTTTATGTTCAACATAATATAGTCACTTCAGTTGTTCACGTAAAACTTAACTACTGCAAACACCCTTTTCTATAACATTGACTCATCTCAAATAACATGTTTACAAACAGAATGCGCTGTCATATTAGTTCTCTGGCTTAATCCTGGAAATAGAAGATGCACTGGCAAAACACAGGCATTAAAGGTGCTCACTGTTCATGTTGCAGTTTTCATGGAAGCCAATTTCAGAATAATGGGCCAACCACGGGAAAGCTTCCATGTTGTATCATGGAAGCAAGGGACAGAGGAACAACCAGACCACCCTCTGTGGCAGAGCAGAAACCTGGGTCACACTGAAATACACAGCTCCCTATGATAGAACTGAATACAACTGGTCAAGTGTTTATGCATCAGCATAAGGATCACATTATTCAATGCATCTTCTATTTCCAGGATTAAGCCAGGACTTAATATGGAGTGAAGTGCAAAGTCCAAAATAATAGCCAACCCAAGTAATAAAAGCGAGATGGCATTCAGCAAAGTCCTAGCACTGATAGGTCATTTGGTCCAAATGAGTACTGCTATTGACTTCTTAACTCATTGGTCATAAAATTTGAATGACAGAATGAAATATTGCAAAATATAAAAATCTGATATTTACATTCATCATTCATTCATGCCTCAGATTCAGATTTAATTTGTGCATATATACCGAGTGCTTTAAACATTTGGATTTTGCACACAGCTTTCCAAACAAATTCACAGAACTTTTCTATTTAGCATAGTTAGCTGTCTTACCTTTGGCATTAATGTCATTTGGTTCAATGAAAATTTCCCTTGATCTGTATGGAAAGCCATAAACAGTTTCCTGGTACAATTGTCTGTGGACGGTTTTGTTGGCTTCAGATACTGGAATGGAAGGTTGAGTTCTGTCATAGGAGGAAGAAAATGGATGAGCTGATTTATCCTCAGAATTACCATATGCAAGGAACGATCTCCCATCATCAATGGAAGAGGCCAGTGATGCTTTTTCTTGAGAACCAGATGTAGCATATGATGGTCTCTCATTAGATACAGGGTACATAGGCAATGGTCTTTCTTGTACAGGCTCTGGAGTGCCTGGATAAGCGGGTATGTGTAGTGGTCTCTGTCCAGACAAAGGAATACCTGGCAATGGTCTTTCTTGTACAGGTAACGAAGGCTCTAGAGTTTCTGAATAAGCAGGTATGTGTAGTGGTCTCTGTCCAGACATAGGAACATCTGGCAATGGTCTTGCTTCAGAGTTGTTAAATTCGAGTGACTGTTCCCCTTGTGAAACAGTCTGTGTGCGCAACGGTCTTTGTTTCCCAAATGATGCAGGTAATTCTGTCCCTTCAGTTCCAAAATGTTTAAGTAATGGTCTCTGCTCAGGCCTAGAATAATAGGCAGGCAATGGTCTCTGCTCTGATCCGGTACCAGTATATGCAGGTAATGGTCTTGTATCAGAGAATGCAGGTATTGGTCTCTCCTCAGCCCTAGAATATGTCAGTAATGGTTTCTGTTGAGTACCAGTATATGCAGGTAATAGCCTCTCTTCAGAGACTGACAGTGGTCTCTCTACTGGGTTGGCATTTACAGGTAATGGCCTATGGTTTACTGAATAAGCAGATATTGGTCCCTCTTTACTTGCTGAATAAGTAGACAATTGCCCCACTTTTGACCTAGGATAATCTGGCAATGGTCTTGCTTCAGAGCCATTAGAAGGAAGTAACTGATTGTTTTCAGAACCAGTATTTGCAGGTCTTTGTTTATCCGAATATGCAGGTAATGGTCTTTGTTCTTCAGTTTCAGAGTATGCAGATTCTTCATTTTCTGAATATACAGCTACTGGTCTTCTTTCCGGCCTTGAATTTGCAAGCAATGTTCCAACTTCAGAACTGTTATTTTTAGGTCCAGAATATGCAGGTCTCTGTACAGAGTTGCTATTGCTGTGTTCAAACAATTGTCTGTGATTCTCCAAATAAGTAGCTTCTTGTCTCATTTCTGACTCCAAGTAAGTAGAAAATGGTTTCTGGGGAGATCCCGAATATGCAGGTCTGTCTTCTGAGCCTATACTAGCAGGTAATTCTCTATGTTTTCCCAAGATGGATGGTGATAGGACCTTTTCAGATACAGAATATGCAGGTAATAATCTCTCTTTAGATTCAGAATATGCAGCGAGTTGTTTATCTTCCCAGTTGATAAATCTATCAGTATCAGTAGGTTTGTTTGTCACAGAATGTGGTGGAAGTGGTCTGTACTCAGTATCTGGATGTGCAGGTGCTGACTTCTGCTCACCAGAATTTGCACCTTCAGCTAAAGGTCTCTGCTTACCTGAATGAGCAGCTAATGGTTTCAGGTCCGAAGCTCGGTGTGTAGGTACTGGTTTGTCTTCAGATTTTGAATAAGCAGACTGAATTTCTTGATCAGAGTCAGTATCAGAAGGCAGTCGTCTCTGTTCATACACAGAGTAGGCAGATAATGGTCTATCATCATACTCAGAGTGTGATGATGTGGATCTCTGAGTACCATAATCCTCTGGCTGTGGTCTGTTTTCATACCCAGGTACTGGTCTGTGATGACCATAGTGAGACTGTAATGACATAGGTCTCATGGTCTCAAAATTTCTAGGCAATAGGCTAACTTCAGGGCTGGAGTAAGCAGGTGGTGGTCGCTGGTTAGCATCTGAATGTGGATCAGACTGGGCAGATGTTAGTGATAACTGGTCATTATCTGCATTTACACTTGACAGTTTTGCTTTGTCATCAGATGAGGTTGGTGCAGATGTTGACAGCTTCAAGTCAGATGCATCATAATTAGGAGAAGACATCTCACCAGGGACAACATATGCTAATGGTAGCTTAGCCTCAGAATTTGTCTCTACACTTTCCTTGATATCTGCTGCTAACAAAAGACATAAATAAACATATTATCCGAGACAGAAGAAACATTAGTAATAACCCAGCGATTTAGCTTCATTTGTACGGCCATTCTGGAAGCTTCTGCACAGTGAAAAATGAAAATCTTTATAGAAGAGGAAAGCAGTGTTGAAAATATACTAAAAATTAGATAAATCTTTAGCAAAGAAATTAATAATGTACAAATGCATCATATTTAGATAAGTTCTACTCTACTTCTTTGTCCAAACTGAACCAGCGCATAACTTAACAATAGTGAAACAACTGAAAAGACAATATAAGTGCCATACTATTGTCACAAGATTGAAACTAAGTGAAGTGGAAACATGTGTAAAACCTCAACAACAATGAATAATTATAATTAATAGCAATAGTTATAAAATAATAAAAAAATATTCAAAATCAGTTTTATAGCTTTCTCACCATAGGCAATGCTAATTGACACACATTAAGTCCACACTTCTTTTTATTAAAGAAATGTTACTAGCAGTTTATTCTTTTTCAAGATTCATAGGAATAGACTAAACTTAGGGAACAGTTCATAGTTTAACAGGAGAATTCTGTAGATTTTCCCGATGCCAGTCCTTTCAATACAATACACTACTTGAGATGGCATTGGTTGACGTGTTGTAAACTAGGTACAGATCCCGCAAAACCATCAGATTAAATACTGTTGGTGTGTTAATTACCATCTTGACTGTTAACAATATCCTTGTGTTAGAATGACATACATAACAGAAGTCATTAGCTTGACATTAACTTATGTTGCTCAGTAAAGAAACTCACCTGCAGGACAACGACTAAGATGTGGAAAGTCACAGACTCCTTTGTCAGGGTTGAAGTGCAGAGTTGGTCCACACTGTCTAGTGTAGGCACTGCCTTTTCTGCACTCCACAAACCAGTCACATCTCTCAGGATGACTACGCAATCTTCCACCATTCTCAGCTCCATCACAGATTTCTACAACAAAACATGCAAACAATATTATTATTATTGCTGATTATAATTTAAAATAGTGTTCAGATCTTCATGTTTAGGAAAGCGAAGATCTATGTGATAATTTACTTCTTTAGGTCAGACAGCTGCTTGTGTGTAAAGGTATTTTTCAGAACAATCATCAAAGTATTGGATTAAAGACTCATGAAATTATGCTTCATTTAAAATTTAAACACTTGCACACTTCATGGCTGTAAGAAATTTATTATTAAATGAATTACATTCATAATATCAAATCAAATATAAAGAATAACAAACTTAGAAACTAAGCAAACCTTTTGTAGCTGTAGTGGTTTCCAAGATCAGTTGAAGTAACAGCAAAGCTCCAAAACTACACAGGTAAATCATTACACAATTTAATGATATGAAATAATGGTTTCTATACCACTGCCTGAATCCAGTCCTGTAGTTTCAGTCTGATACTACGGGTATAGTTATAGTCCAAGACATTGAGGCAAGCTATGTCAGATGAACCACTATGCTATTAAGTTATTAAAGATGCCTAACTTCTTGCCACAGAAATCACCAAAACAAACTGGCTCTCTCAGAGGCATGAAGTTAGGGATCTAAAGCCTAGTTGCCAAGTTGGTCATTGGTGTTTTTGGCAAGTTAAACCCCTTCTCTGCTTCAAGAAGTTTGTGCTCAGTAGCACTGAGCTTCATATACAGTACTTTATTTGTTGGGGACTTCAACCGTCTAGCTCTTCTTCTAACCCCCTCAGCTAAGTAACTGAAAGGACATTGGGAAACTATAATACCTCATGAGTTTCCACTTTTTTCATGTGCAACAGCATTAGATTTTGACTTGCTTTCATTCACTTCAGTAATCTGTAAAATTTTCGACCCTCCCCAGCTCTTTTTTGGCAACTTAAACACAATTCATATGCCACTGAACCTAACCTTACTTTACCTTAACCTGGGGGCTGCCAAACCAGGACCTGAACAATAGAAAAACATGACAACAGAGATCCAGAGGCCAGGCAGCATCATGGCACTTGAAAACAAATATGGCAATATTTCACTATTACATACCATATTTTCTGGACTCTAAGTCACGGTTTTTTACATTAATGATGAGGATAGCAACTTATATACTATATTACCGTTATATACTATTTTCTATTATTGTAATCTTTCTTTTATTCTGATTATCATCAAGTGCTGCTCTCAATTTTGTTGTTTAATTATCATGAAAGGATATCACAAGTGACTACCCGTAAGCTGCTTTACAATAAGTTCAGTAGCAGCTATAGGCAGGCTGTTTATTCTTTTCCTGACTAACATTGCATAGCATCCTTTCTGGCCACTGAAAGTGTAATAAGCACACTAGAGATGCTGTGTTGCAATGCATTATAAGTTATTTCACATTTACAGGTAATGTGATAATCATAAAGATCAGAAATTTAGAAGCTATAAAATTACTAGCCTTACCTCTTCCAGAAAACTGATTTCATAATCAGGCCTGTGCAGTTGTTAACTCCAAACAAGTGATTCTGCATTCAATGAGTAGCTCTGTGCAAAGGCTGTATTATTTATATGCCTTTTGCAGCTATGTTGTGCTCCAGCAATTTTTGCATCCATTCACACACCAGCCGCATTATTGTTCTTACAAGCAGCACAGCAAACAGCAAGCAGTATGCCCATCTGCTACTGCATATGACAACACCCTAATGATTCAGTTGCCAAGAAATGGTCACTGGCAGACTATGCATTCTGAGTCTGATCATCATCAGTCAAAAAATGCAATTGCTGGTCAAGTTGGCAAATGCATCATGAATAAGTTATCATCTTGATATAAAAATTCCTACTCTGATGCAAGCAAACTGTACCCACCATATGTTCTCTTCTGGTCCACCTGCCAATCCCACGACAAAGGGCATCAGGTTTGTTTTTCAATAGTTTCTACGCTGGTTTTGTGAGATGCTTTCTAACACCTGACCACGTTAAGAATGCGCCATCTCTGGAGTCATTCAAATCGCACCTGAAGACATATCTTTTTAAACTTTCGTACGATTGTCATTGACTTTGTGACTCATGTACAGCGCCCTTTTCTTCGGCCTCGGCTGTGCTACGGCGCTATAAAAATCGTCTTATTATTATTATTATTATTATTATTATTAACACGGGTGCAACAATTCTTGTAAAAGAAGAAAATCATATACCTACAAATGTCAGGTTTAGGTGACATTATCTTGTTTGTTTATTATATGCCTTTGTATAACCCACTCGGGCGTGGTCTAGATATCGAAAGCTCTGCCACCGGGTTAATCCCTCTCTACTGAATGCATTACACGTGTACACGTAGTCAAATATGTCACAAAATTTGGATAGCTCAAAAAAGTATGAAAGAACCCTGCGCACATACATAGCAACTCTGGGCGTTTACAACATAGAAACCTTGGAGCAAATACTCCTTCCAAGAAATAGGGGATCTGTCAGTGTGTGTGTGTGTGTGTGCCATCATTTATGGAGGGGCGGGAAGGGGAGGGAGGGGAGGGGAAGTTGCTCCAATATCTTCGGGGATAGACACCCCTGTAGCAACTGCTGCACCATACTATAGCGCAAGACCATCATAAACCAATCTCACTGCTGCGCAGCAGCGCATGTCACCGGCTATGTTGGTCGTTGATCGACGAATTATTTCGTCTAAATACAAAATTTGCTCAGTAATTTCAGACATGTTGGAGTTTACTGGTACTAGGTAGGCGTACCGGACTTATTCGTCGGCTTTGCCAAAGATTTTTGCGTTTAGAAGGTATTTTGATCCCATTTTAGTCACCTTGGTCAACATGACTGCATCAGACCCATACTTCTAAGTTCTGATATTCAACCAAATCAACCATACGGATCGTGCACATGTGCCGCTTTGCGTCACCTTTAGCCGGGTGTTATCGTTTCGGCGGAGGACGGCGTCGCGGCGAGTCACTGAAGTCACCTCGATCGTTAGTCACTGGTGGCGCTTTCATCTATACCGACCGATACGCAACGAATACCTGTTCTGCAGGTGTCTGGTCGATGACGTTTTTCTAGGAATTCATGTCCCCACAAAAAATTTCTCCACACAAACTTTAAGACTTTTCTACAAATTCGTCTCCAAAAAAGTTGATGACTTTTTTTAGTCATGATCACCTTTTTTTACAACTTTTCGGGGCTCCCAACAATGATGTCACTATAAACTTTATTTGCCTATTTCCAGTTCAATCAATCAATCGATGTGTTTATTGCATCAAATGACAATCCAGTAACAGAGTTAATTAGAATTCAATTACACATGTTATAGGAATAGTAGGTTAGATTCAGATCTGGAAAAAAGAGATGTTATTTATATCTGTAGATTTTTTTTATTCTGCCCATTAGCAAGAGACCGAGAAGCTTATAATTATGTCATTTCACTTAGTGATTGGCATCTGAGGCAATGGGCATCCCCAAAGGGATGTAAGTCCCGCTAGCCGGGGATACCCTATTAGTTCAATTAACCTAAGTCTGGATGGCTATTTAGTTGTGGATCCTCTCAGGTTCGTTTTCCATTGGTAATTTTGTAAGGATTATGGCCCAAATCTTGTAAACCAGGGTAAATAATAAGAAATGGTCTTAACTATCCTTAACTAATGAAACTTAAATACTGCACTCTTGTGCGAGGCTCTAGTGCTGCTCCGCCCCCGGACCCGACCGACCATATCACCTGCTTTGGTCGTTATTTTACCACACCCTCACTTATTCAAGATATAATCTCTCATTCGTTTCTTAAACTGATGTCTATTTCTAATAGACCGTATTTCTAACGGGACCAAATTCCAGACCTGCGGTCCAGTAGACTTGATACTGAATCGTCTGAGGTTGGTGCGTGTCTTAATGGGTCTGTATAATTCATCCCCAAAAATTTTATTACCTTTTTTATAAATTCTTCTCCGACAAAAATTTTATGACCTTCTTACTTTCTCAGAATTTTCGGGGGACACTTCTGCTCAAAAAAGAGTTTTTTTTACCTCATCTGGTCAAAAAGGCAGTGAAAACCCTCCAACCCAATTACATTTCTTGGCCTTTTTTCGTGTTTCTTCCAAATTTGGGGGAGGACAAATGTATGGCGTGTCCCCCACTCTGAAAGGTGGGGGAAATGTGCCCCGTCTCCCCCATGATCGCCGCCCATGTGCGTGGCCTTGCGTCTCGACGAATAGCCCGAAGTGCGTCATCTTCTAGACTTCTACCAACGCGCGCCTCTGCTCGGCGGCAGCGTCACCGTGTGCTGCGAGCGCTGTTAACTGTCGTCTCTCCTCTCTATCGATGCAACTTGGCTCACAGACTCTAAACATCCATGCCATCTGGTGGCTGTCGACGACAATCCGTTGGTTGGTTCCACGTGTGTGCGTGGGCCAGCCACTAATTGTGACTCTTCCAGCTTACTGTGCATTGATTTGCTAACTGCAGGTGTAATATTTTCGTTTGTAGTGACATTTAACTGTGGGGTCCTAAGAAAGATTGCCATTGCATCATTGCATGAAACGTACACTCGTACAAATCTCACACTTAGCCTATTCTTACAACTTCAAAAGACCGAATGCCTATTAAACCCTATTTGTTCTACATGAATATGATCTAATCATCATTTGAGATCAGATGAGAGAGGAGACTGATAACCAAGTTTGCTTTTGCAAATAATCACTCAATCGGGAAATCCACCTCTCCTAGGCCCAAAAATAACATTTAGAAATGTTGCATACTTTTTGTGAGCAGTGGCGGCGATGTTGTTTGACAGGTGGGGGGGGGACATTTTGGAACTAATCTGGTGAAAAGAGTTTTGAACTAATCTGGTGAAAAAAAGAAGTCAAAACATTTTATGACCTTTTTTGGGGTTTCCTCAAAATTTGGGGGGTCCGATGTATGGCGTGTCCCCCCCACTCTTGAAGGTGGGGGTCTTGTCCCCCTCGACCCCCCCGGGATCGCCGCCCATGATTGGTGCAGTCATGTATAGAAATAGTTATGCTGTTGTAAGTTCAAGATTTATATTTCAATCTTTTATCCAGGTTCTACTGTTAGCTATAATTTAATCTATGGAACACAATGAAGGCAATGTTTTAAATGCGACTGCGCTTTAATAAGTGGTTATCAAAACGCAGACTTGTATTCGAAGTGCAGGGGAGGAGGAGATCGAAATGAAAATAACAATAAATGGAGAGGAGGTGGAACAGGTCAAGAGCTTTTGCTACTTGGGAAGTGTGATAACAACAGATGCAAGATGCCATAGTGATATTAAACGAAGGATAGTATTGGGAAAAGACGCGTTCACGAAAAGAGGAGAGTTGATGAGAGGAGGACTGAGCAAAGACCTAAAGAAGAGACTTGTCAAGGCACTGGTATGGAGTGTGGTACTGTATGGGTCGGAGACGTGGACCATCAGGAAAGAGGATATCAAGAGATTGGAGGCCTTTGAGATGTGGATATGGAGAAAAATGGAAAAGGTGAGCTGGACGGAACGAATGACAAATGAAGAGGTGTTGCAAAGAGTAGAAGAAAAAAGATCACTGATGACAACATTAAGAGAAAGACAAAAGAGAAAGACTAATACCGGTGATCGGATGGAGCAGCGAAAGATGTAGTCAGTGAAAACTTGAAGTAGGAGAAGAATTAAAACATGCAGCCAGATATTGGTAGTCCTGTTTGGAACGCTTTAAGGTAATTTTGCGTGTACCGTAACCTAAATTATCAGTTATTTTTCTACTGCTAATTATATATGTCACTTCCAATAATAATTTCACGACAATTTGGCCAAAAACGTAACATGTGACCAGTTCCCCCCACTGTTTTCCTTAACTAAGAAAAGTGGAATAAGAACTAGCTTACCAATGAGATTGTAAGGTACACTGAAGATAGAAAAAGAACAATGACGTGCCGCTGCCAATCTTCGCCATGCAGTCAACCTAAAGGGTAAAACTGCATGCCCAGAGACCACCACGAGGAGGTGTTGGCAAAGGTCTCCGTAGCCCCTTCATTTCAGCGCTCAGGCAGTGGAATTTCATCGCCAG
The DNA here is from genome assembly GCA_963556255.1 of Allolobophora icterica. NCBI lineage: Eukaryota > Metazoa > Annelida > Clitellata > Crassiclitellata > Lumbricidae > Allolobophora > Allolobophora icterica. Next base: position 43,526,512 of record OY744606.1, on the reverse strand, counting down.
TTTGGCAGTATACCCAAAGAAAGCCCAATTTTAGAAATATTTTCAATTTGAGTAATTTTCTTTTACTTGGATGGGAATGCAAGACAAACATTAGCACTGATGCAAGTGAGAAACGACACAACTACTAGGCATTAGAATACGTAGAGAGATCGGGAGAAAGCTCGGATGTGTCATAATGCAAAAGCATTTAAATCAAAGACTGAGCGACTAAGGGAACGAGAAAAGACTTGGCCTGCGTGCTAGAGTAAAATGGAATGAGAGTAAATGAAGAGCAAGAGAGCGGACAAGAGAGCGATGTTGACAGAGCGAGACGGACAGAGAAATGAAGATGGAGAACGATATACAGAGACTTAGTAATAGAGTAAGAGGAAAAGAGAGACCCGAGACAAGGTAAAACGGCAGAGCAAGAAAGATGCAGAGAGAGACAGAGAGAGACAGAGAGAGACAGAGAAAGAGAGAGAGATGGATAGACTGTCAGATAGAGAGATAGACAGATAGACAGATAGATAGATGACGGACAGAAAGACAGTTACATAGACAGATAGACAGACATACAGAAAGGTATATAGCTAGCTAGACAGATAGATACACATGAAGACAGAGAGACAGATAGACGAACAGACAGACATTTAGACGACAGAAAGACAGACAGATAGAAAGATTGATAAATAGCGCGAGAATGACGGAAAACGTCGTTAGGTTGAGAAAAAGTTAAATGAGCATAACACTAGAAAGTAAGAGCGTCTGAAAACGCATGAATAAGGATAGAAACAGAGAGAGCATGCATGTGTGCATGAAAGATACGTATAGAGTAAGATAGAGATAGTGAGTAGGGCCTATATGAGGCAGAGATTTAGATTCTGCTTATTCGCGTAACAACTTTTAAGCAAAGACGACTAGGCCAGCTTAAAAAATACAACGTCAAAATGGAAAGTAAAACTGCCTGAGACGCTTGCCATGAAGGGGATACCCAAATGTAGTTTACCCAAAGTACTTCTTGTCAGAAGTACATTTGGCTAAACTTTGGCACTTACTTTACCCAAATGTACTTCTTACAAGAAGTACATTTGGGTAAACTAAGGCCATACTGAGAAAATGTGATGCATTTGGCCCATCACATTTCCCAAACAAAACATCAACAAGCAACAGTTATCAACTATATAACATTCACTGCTTAATTCAAGAATACGAATAAAGCTTGGATTGAGTTTCATTACTTGCTAGACAATAACTGCCTGCAACTCAATAACTGTTCGCCTGGTTTCAAAACCCATCTATCTTTCTACTCCTTATAGTCTCCCCATTTCAATCTCAATCTAGCAGATTCATTCAACAGAATCCGCAGCTCTTGCTGTTCCTATTGACATCATTCATTCATTCTGGATATTTATATAGCACCTCTTCAAGAGACCTACTCATGTGCTCCATGGAAAACGAATGGGTAAGAGCATGTGTCCTTCTAGACTGGGCAGATTATTTTAATACGGTAGGCCATTCTCTATCACGCTACACTGAAATGGTAATAATTCGTCTACTGAATCACTGACACATGGAGACAATTAACACTAGCACTTATAAGAACGATGTAAAACAAAACTCGGGCACAGACAGGAAAAGAGATTGGGAGACACACAGACGTGCAAAGTCAGATGTAGACAGAAATGATAACAGAAAGGCAGCAGACACAGATAAGCACAGACATAGACAGAGATATATACAGTAGTAGCAACAGGCAAGCAAGAAGACCTCACGTGAGACACAGAAAGTGACCAAATGTGATATGCAGCCAGACGTAAACGAAGGAACACACAGTGTTAGAAAGAGATATGAGAGCAGACAGAAAGCAGGACATAAAGCCAGAAGAAATAAGCAGGCAGGAAGATCAATAGTAACAAGGAGACATTGATAGAAACAGAGAGGCAGACAGACCTATAGTCAGACAAAGACACCGAGGAAAACAGATAAGAGGACAGATCTACAGTCACACAGAGACATGGAGAGAAACAGAGAAGCAGACAGACCTAAATTCAGACAGAGAAAGTCAGAGAAAGACATAGGCAGACAGACTTATAGAAAGACAAAGACCATAAGTCCGTCTGCTTATCTGTTTCTCTGCTTGTCTTTGTCTTACTACTATAGGACTGTCTGCTACTCTGTTTCTCTGCTTGCCTCTGTCTTACCATAGGTATGTCTGCTACGCTGTATCTCTGCTTGCCTTTGTCTTACCATAGGTATGTCTGCTACTCTGTATCTCTGCTTGTCTTTGTCTTACCATAGGTATGTCTGCTACTCTGTATCTCTGCTTGCCTTTGTCTTACTATAGGTATGTCTGCTACTCCGTATCTCTGCTTGTCTTTGTCTTACCATAGGTATGTCTGCTACTCTGTATCTCTGCTTGTCTTTGTCTTACCATAGGTATGTCTGCTACTCTGTATCTCTGCTTGCCTTTGTCTTACAATAGGTATGTCTGCTACTCTGTATCTCTGCTTACCTCTGTCTTACCATAGGTATGTCTGCTACTCTGTATCTCTGCTTGCCTTTGTCTTACTATAGGTATGTCTGCTACTCTGTATCTCTGCTTGCCTTTGTCTTAATATAGGTATGTCTGCTACTCTGTATCTCTGCTTGCCTTTGTCTTACCGTAGGTGTGTCTGCTACTCTGTATCTCTGCTTGCCTTTGTCTTACTATAGGTATGTCTGCTACTCTGTATCTCTGCTTGCCTTTGTCTTACCGTAGGTGTGTCTGCTACTCTGTATCTCTGCTTGCCTTTGTCTTACCGTAGGTGTGTCTGCTACTCTGTATCTCTGCTTGCCTTTGTCTTACTATAGGTATGTCTGCTACTCTGTATCTCTGCTTGCCTTTGTCTTACCGTAGGTGTGTCTGCTACTCTGTATCTCTGCTTGCCTTTGTCTTACCATAGGTATGTCTGCTACTCTGCATCTCTGCTTGCCTTTGACTTACTATAGGTATGTCTGCTACTCTGCATCTCTGCTTGTCTTTGTCTTACACTAGGTAAGACAAAGACAAGAGAGAAACAGATAAGCAGACAGACCTATAGTAAGCAAAGACAAGGAGAGAAACAGATAAGCAGACAGACCTATAGTAAGCAAAGACAAGAGAGAAACAGATAAGCAGACAGACCTATAGTAAGCAAAGACAAGAGAGAAACAGATAAGCAGACAGACCTATAGTAAGCAAAGACAAGGAGAGAAACAGATAAGCAGACAGACCTATAGTAAGCAAAGACAAGAGAGAAACAGATAAGCAGACAGACCTATAGTAAGCAAAGACAAGAGAGAAACAGATATGCAGACAGACCTATAGTAAGCAAAGACAAGAGAGAAACAGACAAGCAGACAGACCTATAGTAAGCAAAGACAAGAGAGAAACAGATAAGCAGACAGACCTATAGTAAGCAAAGACAAGAGAGAAACAGATAAGCAGACATACCTATAGTAAGCAAAGACAAGAGAGAAACAGATAAGCAGACAGACCTTATAGTAAGCAAAGACAAGAGAGAAACAGATAAGCAGACAGACCTTATAGTAAGCAAAGACAAGAGAGAAACAGAAAAGCAGACAGACCTATAGTAAGCAAAGACAACAGAGAAACAGATAAGCAGACAGACCTATAGTAAGCAAAGACAAGGAGAGAAACAGAAAAGCAGACAGACCTATAGTAAGCAAAGACAACAGAGAAACAGATAAGCAGACAGACCTATAGTAAGCAAAGACAAGGAGAGAAACAGATAAGCAGACAGACCTATAGTAAGCAAAGAAAACAGAGAAACAGATAAGCAGACAGACCTATAGTAAGCAAAGACAAGGAGAGAAACAGATAAGCAGACAGACCTATGGTAAGCAAAGACAAGAGAGAAACAGATAAGCAGACAGACCTATAGTAAGCAAAGACAAGGAGAGAAACAGATAAGCAGACAGACCTATAGTAAGCAAAGACAAGGAGGGAAACAGATAAGCAGACAGACCTATAGTAAGCAAAGACAAGGAGAGAAACAGATAAGCAGACAGACCTATAGTAAGCAAAGACAAGAGAGAAACAGATAAGCAGACAGACCTATAGTAAGATAAAGACAAAGAGAGAAACAGATAAACAGACAGACCTATGGTAAGATAAAGACAAAGAGAGAAACAGACAAGCAGACACACTTAAGACAAAGACATGAGAGAAACAGACAAGCAGACACACCTAATTAAGACAAAGACAGCGAAGGAAACAGATAAGCAGACAGACCTAAGACAAAGACATGAGAGAAACAGAGGTCGGAAAAGCAATGATGAAATGTTGAGTGGAGAACATTGTACTACCCGATCTTCAAGCCACGTCGTCCTCTTCCTATACAGGAACAGAAAGAGGGCTACATTAGAAAATTTATTTGCAAATTTGCATAGCAACTGTCTAGATAAGAAATCAATTAAGCAGATGCACAGCTGTCACCAGGTGTCGTTCGTTTTTCCCGCCACCAGAACCGCCATCTGTCGACTGATGACGATTCTCTCGAAGAAACCATGCGACTTAGACGACATCAAGTTTGACTCAGTGGCTGCGATCTTGTTTGACAGGAGGGGGGACACTTTTGAAAGGATCTGGTCAAAAAAGTTTTAAGCTGATCTGGTCAAAAAAGAGGTGAAAAAATTGCTTCGCGCTCACGCGCTATAAAATTTGCTGACTTTTTTGGTGTTTCTTTAAAATATGTGGGGCGAATGTATGGTGTGTCCCCACTGTTAAAGGTGAGGGTCTTGTTTCCCTCGACCTCCCGGGATCGCCGCCCATGATTGAAATAGATTTTAAAAATGCATAGCTAAAACGGATAATTAGAAAACACAGTGAAAAGTGAAAAATATAGAAAGGCTATAAACTGTATAAAATAAATTGAGTCCTTGCCCCGGGCGACATTTCAGCTCAGCACGCCACTGCATCATCCAGCACCTTTACAAAGGCGACATATTGCAGCACCCTTACAAAGGCGACATCATCCAGTACAGAGGTTTTCAAACTTTTTGGACCAGGGACCCCTATTTTTTTCCAGGCATAGCTTGCGGACCCCAGCATTTACAAATCAAAATTTAGGCCCCTATCACTTAAAATTTAATAAAAATAACAGGCAGACAGACTATTTCCACAATACACGCTTGCTTATTTATGACGCTAAGGACTATTATAATATAAAAAGTAACACTAAATAAATTGTTATTAACTCCCTGCAATAACTATGGAACACAGTCATTTTTAAAAGAAATGAATAACATCGGTTTCGCCAAAAACCAGTAATGTCAGCGAGAGGGATGTGCTTGCTTTGCTTTGCAAAAACTGTCCATAGGCCTAATTGATACCATTTTGGATAGGCCTAAGCACTGTTTTCTTACGTTTCAGAAAGTTATCCATGATACAAACACAGTGGCGGCGATCTTGTCTGAGAGGTGGGGGGGGACAAATATATAATTTCTGGTAATCGACTGCTAATCATTTCTGCACCCAATGTAAGCGCGATGTATTTGAAGCCTTCATCAGAAGTTGGCCTACAACTAGATTCCATTTAAAAAGGTTTAAGATCGATATTCACAAAACAAACTTTGAAAATCTGCAAGTGTTTCATTTAGAAAACAACACTGAATATGAGTCTGGTTGTTTTATTAGGCTAGAAATGTAACGTGACCATAAGCCTACATCTTATTTACGTCACTGTAGGCCCTAGTACGCAAAGAATAACTATCAGCAGCCATCGAATACCCAATTGGATCCTTGTGGATCATACAGTTACAGGCATACTATAAGTAGCGTATGAATTTGAAAACACAGGCTGCTAATGCTAAAACCATGCACTGTTAAGCATCACATTATTTTCAGAACGCTCTCGTGGACCCCCGCCATATCATTCGCGGACCCCCAGGGGTCCGCGGACCACAGTTTGAAAAACTCTGATCCAGTACCATTACAAAGGCGACATATTCCATAACCTTTATAAAGGCGACATCTCCAGCTCGAGCCACTCCACGGGCCACATCATCCAGTGGATGCAGGCGACATCATCCAGCGGTCAGCATTTCGACCTTCTTGATCTCAGCAGGGTGTGGATCATATGATAAGAAACCGTCCTTAACAGAAGCGTCAGGTTATAGGGGCCTAGGCCTACCTGTTCCTGGCGAAGATGAGCTTCTAGTGGCAGCGGTGGACTTCGGTCTTCGCAGTCATCTTCCATCGATCAAACTGGACGAGAAGAACGGACCGCATCGAGTGTCGACGTATCCACAAAAGCCTCACGAAATGGCAACATAACCTACGAAACATAATCTGTCAGGTATCAAGCACAAAAGCAGACAAAAATTTGCAAACTATCCGTGCCATCAGCCTATCGATCATATCGAAAATTCACGCATAATAGGCCTACAAGTTTTAAAGCTCATTCACTTCATCAAATGCAGCAAATTGTTTTCTAATTAGCTGGGCAAATTACTTAAACAAATTTACTTAACTCAAACATTAATAATCAGTTTTTTATAAGGTCTTGTAACAAGATTTAGGTCTAAGCCAAATTTACTCGACAACTAGGTCATTTTCTTTCATCCTTCACTCAAACGATGGGCTCGTTTCTTCCAATTATTTCGATTAGAAACAATTATAATATGTTTACTTTATTGTTTTACCTTGTCCAACATTTGTTTCTAAACTTCCATGTCTATTATCAGCGAAAATGATTCGATTTGAGCTATAATTATTACCGACCGCTCTGTCCGTAGACTTCGTACACGGGTAAACCTTTGCGGGTTAGGCTACTGTGGCAACGAATATGACGTCATCACATCTGTTTGTTTATATAGTTGGCTAATCATGTCATTTGATTTATATCACGTGCAACATACATCCAATCATAGGCTGCGTTCGATCCACCGATTAACTGCTTTGGCGCTCGTTCATGCATCATGACACAATTTTTTTATCCATACCGCATTGGATCTAGTTCAATTCACCACAGTATAAATAATTACAATAATAATTGTAATTATTTATACTGTGAATTCACTTTAATTGCTGAACGTATCAGTATGAAATACCCATTACCCACCCTCGCAATACATTAAGGCTTAAGCCATGCACGATCAGCAGACAGCAGAGTAGCCTAATCTAGGCCTGCCTTCAGGGCCGGTTTAACCACTAGGCGAACTAGGCGGCCGCCTAGGGCGGCACATTTCTGGGTCGGCAGAAAAGCTACACAAGGAACTATTTTTTAAACCATTGCCGCCGTTTTGCCAGTCCAGAGCATCGATATCTATATTTAGTCTAAATATAGATATCGATGGTCCAGAGGCGTAGGCCTAGCCGCCTAGCCATACAAGGCGCTTAAGGTGCGTTCGCACCCCCTGTCACATTCTGCTTTAGGGCCGTGTACTGCGTGTATGTCTCAGCCTCTCTGCAGTCTGAACTAGTCTGTATGATGACTGATGCGGCCGGGATGCCTCATGATATCTGATACATGCCATATTGTAGAGACAAGACAGCAGTGATGTAGTCGAGTCCACCTAAGCCGAGTCCGAGTCGAGTCCGAGTCCTGAGGTGTTCGAGTCCGAGTCCGAGTCCGAGTCACTAAAGATCGAGTCCAAGTCCGAGTCCGAGTCCATCCACATAAAAATACACTGAACCACGCAATTCAATGCCATATAAAAAATAACAGGACTATTTTTGGCCTAATGCAGAAAGAATTTTTAATGTAGGCCTAATTACCCAAATTTCACATTAGAAACACTAAATTAAATAAAGTTTTGTTCGATAATCTGACACGATCATGAGGACACTTAAAAATTCTTCCACTGCATGCTAAGCACAAGTTCAGTAGATATGAACAGTTAGAACTGTAAATGACAATTGTTACTGTAAATGACACAATTGTCAAGTGCAGCCCTGTCATGTCACGTCCTCGCTTCTTCTCTACACTGGAAAGGGCGATACAAAAGTTTCTTCTAATGAAGCGATAAATTAATAACTGCATGCATTGTTTAGCATTATGACTGAAGATATATTTACAAATCGACAGTCCCTAGTATTCGGTTTAATATCATGCCCTTCACGGTGTTCGCCTCTATAAATGTGCCCGTCCACGCCGATAACAGACCTCTGTCTATTCACACCTCTGTCTATTCATGATACTCGTCTTCACTTCATTAGTTTCTATTGTCTGCTGGTAGGAACTGGTTGGCGTATGCATATAGGCAAGACCAAATAGAGGCCCTCTGTCTTATACCCCAGCCTATTCATGATACTCGTCTTCAAACGAAATAGTTTCACCTGTTCTGGCTGATCCCTGTTGCGACGGTCGGCTGGGAATTCACGTCAGTTCTCGCATCATGGGCGGTCTTAGCCTTGACATGGCAATACGGTTGCCTCTTCTGCCCAGAAACCGTGACTCGGAAAACGAGTCAGCGAGTCAAATTCGAGTCCAGGGTTCGAGTCCGAGTCCAAGTCCGAGTCGTGACAGTCCAAGTCCGAGTCCGAGTCCGAGTCCGCAAAAAATCGGTCTCGAGTCGGACTCGAGTCCTTGGCCGGACTCGAGTACTACATCACTGCAAGACAGACAAGACATTTATTGTTCTCAGTAAATTGTGTACAGCAACAGTTATGCGTATAATACAAATTACCATAGAGTATTAAATCATCAATATTAGGAGCAGAGCAAATAATGGGAGCAATAGGCACACCTAAAGGGAGTGATCCCGCTAAGCAGGGGCCTAATTGCTTCATGCAGGGTGAGTCAGGATGAAGGCCAATTCGCTATCAAAGAAGAGGAGGGAATTAGATAAGCTTAACTACCAAAAGAAAGAAAACAACAAACTTAAGTAACATGTTTCAGTGCGTGCGCGCGCACCAGTTGTCTAAAGAGAGCGAGGCTGGTGGCAGTACGTATGTTCAAAGGAAGGTTATTCCACCTGAATGGGCCCTGAAATTTGAGTGAGAATTTATGAGTATTTGTTCTTGCATAGATGGGTCTATAGTCTCTGTTACTTCTACTTCTAGGGTGCGAAATGCGAGTAAGGTAGGAAGAGAAGGAGGGAGGGAGAAGGTTATTAGTATACTGATACATAAGTACCCCAGTCTGTACAAATCTGATTTGCTTAATGCTCAGGAGTTTATGTTCAACAAATAAAGGACCTGTGTGACAGAGACCATAAGATTTAGTGATGGTTCTAATAGCTTTTTTTGTAGTATCTTTAGTTAGTGCGTTGAGATGAGTGTCGTAAGTAGAGGTCCAGATCAGATTATGTATGTGTATTGTATATTGTATGTGTGGTATTTGTCTATGCATGTACTAGGTTACCCTGATGTATCGGAGTAATTGACCTTGTTCGACCCCCAAGTCGAAGCGAACTGGGTGTTCGCTTCGACTGCACATGAGCTCATTTAGGTGTACAACCACGGCGCACTTTAACCGTATAATGTCACAGCTCCAGCGCTAAGATATGCCTGAAATAGTATGCCTTGTCTCTCTCTCTCTCTCTCTCTCTCTCTCTCTCTCTCTCTCTCTCTCTCTCTCTCTCTCTCTCTCTCTCTCTCTCTCTCTCTCTCTCTCTCTCTCTCTCTCTCTC